>JBBBDQ010000299.1:3330000-3617500 GCA_037127315.1 Ascarosepion bandense | reverse complement strand
GGCAGATATAACATCAGATCATAAAACGGCGCCCACTATCACTTTAACAAAGATGTGAAAAAGCCAAATCTTACTATCGGTCAACACACACGGGCACAAACACACTTACAGGCACACACACACACACACACACACACACACACACACACACACACACACACACACACACACACACATTAACGAGAGCAGTAGCAGCAAAAGATGATCATTCGTTGAAAGTCACGGTCCACAATCGGACGTGAAATCAAGCACTCTCCTGAAGATAAGATTTTGATCTCGAAATATTAATGAATAATAAAGAGCTAATTCCCAACACCTTCTTTACTTTCCTTCATTTTACTAAACGCATTGTGATAGCCTCCAAAACCTACCCATACACAATATATATATATATATATATATATATATATATATATATATATATATGGTTATGTCTTGAAGGCTGTCACAATGCGTTGAGTAAAATAAAGGAAGGTAAAGAAGTTTTTTCGGAATTACCTATTTATTAAACATTAATATTTCTGCCATTCTGAAGATGAGATTTTGATCCCGAAATATTAATACCCCAAAACTTCTTTACCTTCCTTTATTTTACTCAACGCATTGTGACAGCCTTCAAGACATAATCAGATACCTATTTTACACAATGCTTCAAGCAAATTACAATATATATATATATATATATATATATATATATATATATATATATTCTGAACAGATACTGTTAAATATAAGAGACATTGAATGTCTATTACGTTTAATCATGAGTCGCTTTAAACAACGTATTTTTGCTTTAATTTCAGGTGAAATATATATATATATATATATATAACATCGGGATGATCCACGTATACTGTCTTAATAATATGTATAGGAAAAACTACTAAAAAGTTGTAAGTTTAAAAATGTATTTTTTTGACAGTATTTATTTATTTATTTCTATTATTATATTTGATATTTCAGACCGTCCTCGGCCCTTCATCAGAAACAAATGATTTTAAAATTTAAATTAGAAACGTATTTCGCGAGAGCGTTCGTGGAGAGATTGTTTACATCACGTGACGCAGAAAGCGACAGATTTTTTAAATATTTGTAAACGTAAACCGATCTTTAAAGATACATTTATACACTTACAACTTTTTAGTAGTTTTTCCTATATATATATATATATATATATATATATATATATAGTCATCCGCAGACAGATCTATTTCGCTATATCACAGCTCATCAGTATGGTTAAGCATCCGATTGGCTTTTACCCAATTGGCGTCAGTCGGCAATTCTTCCTCTGAGCTATGAGCACTTTTTATGAGCGATTTTGAAGACTGTGTGAAGACAACATTAGTGACAGTCAGTAGAATATTGAGAGAAAAGCATTTAAGTCAAGCAGACTTTGTAATAAAGTGCTTGATATGAAAGATAGAGAATTAATAGTTAATATAAATAAAAGCTGATTGACCCTTCAGCATCCTGATTCTAGTGTTTCGTAGACAAAAATTTTTTCGTTCACTCTTCAGGGGTTTTCCGCAATTTACTGTTAATATTTATATATTTTCACCTTTTATACTGTCGTGAATTGTTCATTTATGCAGCTTTAGTCTTAAGCGAGACAGACACACAGACAGAGGAAAATAGAGAAAGAGAGAGAGAGACACAGAGAGAGAGAGAGAGAGACAGAGACAGAGAGAATGTGTGTGGGGGGTTGCGTGTGTTTGTGTGTGTGTGTGCGTGAATAAAAGAACTGTTTTCTATTTAGGGAAGAAAAAGCTACAAACATATTTAGACTAAGTAATTTTCGAAATATGTTGCAAAATTTTGTAATGTAAATTAAATCAAGCCAAAATAAAATAAATATATTGATTTAAACCAACAGGGCAATGTATATAACGTTCATTAAGTAAAATCCATATTTGAAGAGCAAACTAGATAATAAAAAAATCTCCCTCAAATACGTATCAATATTAAATACGGCCTCTGATTAATTCCAGAAATATTGAACAATATACCTCATTAGGTACGAAACCGTAGGCATTTTCACTGGACATTGTGGGGACATCTTTAGTTTCGAATGCAAAGTAACCATGATCTTCGGTTGTTGATATGGAAACAATAATGACTTCTAAATTTATAGTAACGAGGGTATTATGCGTTGCTATATGAACGCTAAAAATAGAAACTGATGCAGAAAATCTAACGATGAAGCTTTTACTTCTGTGAAAAAATAAAATGTTTTAAATCTTAGTCTTCTTTAATTTTTGAATAGAAAATAACTACATTTAAATTTGGTTATTCTAAAATCAATAAGAACTTGAAATAAATCATTATTCAGAAAATCTATTCTTTTCTAATAACTGTGTTAATATTTACTTCTTTAATAATAAATTTGTGAATTAAATTTAAGAAATTAAATTTAACTGTTAATATAACATAAGTGTTTCAGGTTTTGAAAAATGTTTAATAAATACACAGTCCTTCCAAAATTTATAAATTATTACTCAGTGTCTTGATCGAAAACAAAAAAAAAATTTAAATTATTCAAAGAATATGTTATTATTCATTATTAAAGCTTTCGCTCAGAAAACAATATATGTAAGTTTAAAATAAACTGTGAGGTTTATATGAATTTTGGACAACATCAGTGGTTTGAGATGAGTAAATAAATTTAAAAATATTGTTTCTGCCATTAATAAGAAAATGTATTTCTGTTTCATATCAGTGGATATCGGCTTGGAACGAGAAATCGGAGAGCCGAGTTCGAATTCTAGTTGAATTCCTTGCATTCACTTACGCGTAAATACCCTTGGGAAAGGTATTAATCCGACTCTTCCCTCTAGTTATAGGTTAAATAACAGGATAGATTGGATTCTATAGCCTTGATCTGCAACCAGTCTACCGCAGAAAGCAATGGCAACCTACTGCGGGATAATCTTCTGCCCAGTCAGTCATGTCTCTTTCGAGACATGATGGCCCAAAGCGTGTATCACGTATGGCACTTAACTGACTGATTGAGCATAATATTTGGAAACAGTTAAAGCTTCTACTTAACATAAAGTGGGGGATCGGTTTTCTATTGTTATGAAGTAATAAACTGATCCCCCACTAATTACTACATGATTATATAATACATCTTTTCCCCATCTAGCTATGAGTCAAATAACAGGACAGATTGGGTTCTATAGCCTTGACTGGAAACCAGTTTACCGCAGAAAGCAATGGCAACCTACTGCGGGATAATCTTCTGCCCAGTCAGTCATGTCTCTTTCGGGACATGATCGCCCAAGCGTGTATCACGTATGGCACTTAACTGACTGATTTCTGTCTCAGCAGTTTGTTAAGTTATTTCTTTCTTTCTTTCTCAAGCAAGGCTTTAAAATCACTAAAACACACAAAAAAAAGAAAAAAAGAAAAATGAAAAAAAAAGTTATTGGGTTGAGGGGACAATAGAAGAAATAGATTCCAGAAGACATTTAAAATTTTGATGATCGTAACTGACAAGAAACCAAGAAGTGGGTGATTAGTTTATTATTTTATAACAATAGAAAAACGATCCCTCACTTTATTCCTAGTAGAAGCTTTAACTCTTTCCCGCAGTAGGTTGCCATTGCTTTCTGCGGTAGATTGGTTGACGACTAAGGCTATAGAACATAATCTGTCCTATTATTTGACTCATAACTAGATGGGGGAAGTGATGTGCTATATTATTATGTAGTAATTAGTGGGGGATCATTTTATTACTTTAAAACAATAGGAAATCGATCCCCCACTTTATGCCCAGTAGAAGCCTTCATCATGTTTCCAGCTATTATATTCAGTCAGTTAGTTAAGTGCCATACGTGATATACGCTTGGGCGATCAATAGGTTGCTATTGCTTTCTGCGCTAGACTGGTTGCCAGCCAAGGCTATAGAACCCAATCTGTCTTATTATTTAACATATAACTGGAGGGAAGAGACGAATTAATACCTTTCCTAAGAGTATTTGTGCGTAAGTGAAAGAAAGTAATTTAACAGGTATTCGAACTCGGCTTCCCGATTTGTCGTTCCAAGTCGATATCCACTGCATCACAGCGCACATCCGTCAATCTAGTACAGCGCTTAAATTCGTGAAGTCAACGTACCCAAGAGTATAGCTCATCAGAAGTGTTACTATGAAAATATTTACAAAAAAAAAAAAAAGGCATAGGAAAGCTACATTACGGTCTTGAGAAAATGATTGATTTTTTTTTTTAATCATATCACTCCAAGCAAGGCGGTAACGCCACTGATGTGCAGGGGGCTGCTTAAGAGTAAAAAGATTGGAAAAGAGAAATCCGGAAACCACATCCTAAACAGGGAGCAAGGGATGAGCCTCTTCACCTGTTCAATAGACGTGGGAGGAGTGTGAACCGGGAAGACCAAGATCTATAATATCGCAAATTCTTCTTTGGATTTTGTCAAGAATCTAGATATTTAGCAGAAGCACAAGATCAGATGGAACAGCGATATTCAATGCCCGAACAAATGGTAGACTTATAAAAGTGCAAAATAGAATCTGTCGAGAAAATTTGACTCGAACAACAGAGCAAAACTCTTAGCAGCGGTCTGGCCTAGCAATCATTTGACTCCATGTCAATGATAAATGCCAGATCAATAAGACCTTTCTAAAGATTAACAGATGGGAAAAAAGGTCCTCTAAAATGATTAAAAAGAGAAGTTTAGTTAGGTTGACAACAAATCTAAAGTTATTTATAAATGGAACTTTGTGTGTGTGTGCTGTGTGTATGTGTGTGTGTGTGTCTGTGCGTGTGTGTGTCCGTTACTTATAGACTCCGAAACGGCAAAAACCGATTTTCTTGAAAATTTACACAGTTGTACTATAAGCGTCGGCGAGTGTTCTGAGATAGGTTTTGTGTCGAGGTACCACCGATAAATATCGAAAATCGATAATCGAAAAAATCGAGTTATAGAAGGAGTGGTTCGATTTTAATCAAATTTGATACACTCATAGACAAAGACATAAGAAACGATATTCAGAAGTTTCAAGGTTGCAGTTTTTACAATAGTGCAGAAAATCGATAATATATACATATATATATAAGTCAAGATGTTTGTGTGTGTGTCTATTTATCTGCCTGTATGTCTGTATTATTTTAGCCCTTTTATTTTAGTTTTTGCTTCGGGTTTGGCTCTAAGTAGGTATAATTGTAGTTCTTAGTCTCAGCCATGATGCCATTTACTCAGAAGACTTATTTAGCCTTTAATATTCAGTTTACGACGAAAAAAACTTATTTGATATCGAAACCAGAAAATCAAAATTTGACCTACATCCATTCATTTTTATTTCAGTCTACGGTTTCGCTTTAACTGGAAAAAACTATTGCTTTTCAGTCTTTCGTGCCAACGTTCAAAGAGTCTGAGCTCCAGGACCATGGATTAATTTTAAAGCTTTCATTACACCCGAGCAACGCCGGGCTATACTGCTAGTAATGCGTAAGTGAATGCAAGGAATTCAACTGGAATTCAAACTCGGCTCCCTGATTTGTCGTTCTGAATCGATATCCACTGCACCACAACATACATACTCAGTGTAATAGATAACCTCTAAAAACTCTCCTTCGTCTAGCAATTTTATAGTGATTTCAGAATCAATAAATAGTCATCTTCTTTACATTTAAATTCTTGGAGATTGTAGCTGTCGGGGAAGCAGGTAAATGGAAGGGAATTTCACAGACGGGAAGTGCGAGAAAAGAAGCTGATGAAGTAGAATTTGCGCTTACATTTTATTGGTTTTACAGTAAAAGAGTGGGACCAAGTTGCTAATCTTGTGGCTCGAGGAAATTCATATATAGGGGGCACCAGTGAGCTAAGTTCGTCGGAGCAGAAGCCGTGAAAGTATTTGTAGAAGAGACACAGGGAAGCCACATTGCGCCGATGAGAAAGTGACTGTATCTGAGCAGCCAAGTCGGTATCTATCACATTACGGATTCTCCATTGGATGTTGTCAAGGACACCTAGGTGGATAGCAGGAGCACCCGACCAGATATCGCAGCAGTTGTCAAATAGATAACTCCTAAAACTCTCCGTCCTCTTGCAGTTTTGTGGTGATTTCAGAACCGAACAATAGTCATCTTCTGTGTAATTTTCGTTCGGTTTTCTCAAGCAGAATTCACCGTTATAAAGTGACGCAAAGAAGTAGTCCTGTAAAAAAGAAAAAAAAGTCAATTTCCCTAGTTACTTCTAACTAGCAAAAGAAAAAATTGAAGCAACTGAAATGTGGTTCTACAGAAGGATGCTGAGAATATCATGGATCGAGCATGTGAGCAATGATGAGGTCTTGGAAATTATGGAATCAAAAAGGAAAATAATACTGAGCGTCAGGAAGAGACAGCTGAAGTTCCTGGGACACGCAATGAGGAAGGAGGGCTTGGAGAATCTGATACTAACAAGCCAGATAGAGGGGAAAAGAGACAGAGGAAAGTAACGGATACATATTTGAAGGACCTAATCAGGTGTATGACGAAACGAGGATTGCATGGTGTAACAGGAGAAGGCGTGCTCAGAGCCACCAGGGATAGGGAAACGTGGAAAACCATGATCGCCTATGTCCTGAAGGGACAGGGCACATACAAGAAGATATATGCTAAGTGGGGGATCAAATATATATTATAATCAGTATATAAACTGGTCCCTCATTTTATGGCTATGCTAGTTTCTATACATTTTTATTCTAGATTTATGGGCTTGAGCTAGTGGATGTCGAAACGAGGATTGCATGGTGTAACAGGAGAAGGCGTGCTCAGAGCCACCATGGATAGGGAAACGTGGAAAACCATGATCGCCTACGTCCTGAAGGGACATGGCACGCAGAAGAAGAAAGTGACGTAAAACAGGATGACTGGTTATCTTTTTTGTGATACTTTCACAACCACAACGAAAAATGATTGACGGAAAAAGAAAAAAGTTTAAAAATTCAAACAAAAGCAGAAACTTAAAATAAAGGGAAAAAAACAAATTATGTATTTATTTGTTATTCAATTTGAACGGATTAGGGCACAAGGCCGTTCAAGTGGATTCCTACGGGTACATGGAATTAATAAAAAAAATTGCTAGCTCTTCCTAACAATGAATGTAAATAAATATAAAGGCGATAGAGGAAAGAAGATGAGAAGATGCTGATAGATGAGAAAAAAAGGTCCGCTAAAATGATTACAAAAGAGAAGTTTAATTAGAATCTGTGATGTACGTTGTGGTACAGTGGATATCGGCTCGGAACTAGAAATCGGGGAGCTGAGTTCAAATTCCAGTTGAATTCATTGTATTCACTTAAGCGCAAATACCCTTGGGAAAGGTATTAATCCGTCTCTTCCTTCCAGTTATGGGTTAAATAACAGGACAGATTGGGTTCTATAGCCTTTGCTGTCAACCAATCTACCGCAGAAAGCAATGGCAAGCTACTGCGGGATAATCTTCTGCCTAGTCAGTCACCTCTCTTTCGAGACATGATCGCCCAAGCGTTTACCACGTATGACACTTAACTAACTGACTGAATGTAACAGATCACCGACTTGACAACTCAGATACAGTCATTTTCTCATCGGCGCAATGTAGCTTCCCTGTGTCTCTTCTAAAATACCTTCACAGCTTCTATTCCGATGAACTTAGATCACTGGTGCCCCCTATATATAAATTTACCCGAGCCGCAAGATTAGCAACTAGATCCCACCCTTTTACTGTGAAACCAATAAATTGTAAATGCAAATTCTACTTCATCAGCTTCTTTACACGCACTTCCCGTCTTCCATTTACTTGTTTTCCCTCCAGCTACAATCTTCAAGAATTTAAATGTAAAGTCAATAGTCATCTCCTATCTCACTAACTTGCATCCTCTCTCTCATGCTCCTTTCTTTGTCCACTCCACTCTCATCAGTATTCTCATCCTTCTCGTGCCCAATTCCTGACACCTCCTATAACCAGTCACTCTTTCTCATAACTTTCCTCCTAAGTAACCCCCTGCAAACCAGTGGCACTAAAATGGTTTGCTTGGGGCTATATGATTATAAAAAAAAAGTTTGGCATTAACATCAACGAACCATTACTTGCCTCAATTATATCAACAAAAATGTTAATTTTATAGTCTAAAATATGTTTCAGCTTTAGATAACCCACAAAGGGTTGATAAGCTGTAAAAAACAATCAATCTAGTAATTTGGGAAAAGAAAGTACAAGACTAATAGATTAATCGTTCGTAAGATCAGACGGATTGTCCGATTTCTTAAATACAGAAACTACAGAAGAGGAGTTAATCGTAAAACTTTAGATTTAAAAATTCACTCATGTGTTTTACAGAACAAATTCGTCTAAATGAAAATCGTGACATTTTGGTTCAGTAGTGGTAGACCACTTTTATTACATTCTAAATATTTCTTTGTCGTTCGTAAAAGCTAATTATAGAATTCAAGATATTGGCAACGGTTCGTGCGAACTGTTGTAAAAAAAATAGCAAAGTTCGCACAACCAGATTCTTTTACTTTTATATTTATCGGCAAAAAATTAAGGATATAAAAAAGAAGTGTGAATTAGTTTCTTAGACATTTTAAATCTACCACTTGGTATGATCGTAAAAATAACTTTCTTCTTCAACTCACTCCCCCACTCTCTCTCTCTCTCTATCTATCTATCTATCTATCTATCCCAGTCTGTTCATATCTATCTATCTATCTATCTATCTATCTATCTATCTATCTATCTATCTATCTATCTATCCCAGTCTGTTCATATATATATATATATATATATATATATAGGAAAACTACTAAAAAGTTGTAAGTTTAAAAATGTATTTTTTTTTGACAGTATTTATTTAGTTCTATTATATATATATATATATATATATATATATATATATATATATATATATGTGATATTTCAGACCGGTCTCGGCCTTTTATCAGAAACAAATGATTTTAAAATCATCTATATATAATAATAATAATAATAATAATAATAATAATAATAATAATAATACAAACAAGATTTGCGCAGTAAATACAAACAAGATTTGCAGTTAGTAGATTCTGTAGAAAAGCAAAACAGAAGCCAAGAACCAACTATTGCGGCAAAAAATATGAAAATGAAAGCCAAAGATAAAGCTCTTGAACAGATGAAACAGCGCTGGCAAGACAAACCTCTGCATGGCCAATATCCAGTACGTGCCAATAAATCCAATGTTGACAAAGTTAATACTCATCGATGGTTACGTGCATCTGGATTAAAGTCTGAAACTGAAGGATTTATACTTGCAGCACAAGACCAAAGTCTTTTCACGAGAAACTTTCAGGCAAATATTATGCATAATAATATGGATCCAAAATGCAGGTTTTGTGATAAACACCAAGAAACAATAGACCACCTAATCTCAGGCTGTTCTGTGCTTGCCCCAAACGAATATAAAAATCGCCACGATAGAGTTGGGCAATATTTACATTGGGCAATGTGCAAACATTATGGAAAAGCTGTAAACAAACACTGGTATGAACATCACCCAGCACCGGTTACAGAAATAGAAGATGTAACCATTCTATGGGATTACACCATCTACACAGACAGAAAAATTGAAGCAAACAGGCCAGATATTATTGTTAAAAACCAGAAGGAGAAAACTTGTCTATTAATTGATATGGCTTGTCCAGCGGATTGTAACATAGCAATCAAGGAATTTGAAAAACTGTCAAAATATAAAGACCTGGAAATTGAAATAGAAAAAATGTGGAAATTGAAAACAAGAGTTGTGCCAGTGATAGTAGGTGCACTTGGAATGATAAAAAATGGAACAAAACAACACATTGAAAGAATCCCTGGAAACCCCAGCTTAAGAGATATACAAAAAATTGTCTTATTAAGTACAGCCCACACACTAAGGAAAACTTTATCTATGTAATGCTGGGGATGACAGGGAAGATAGAAAAACATGAAATGGAGCCATAACAACGCGCCACTACCTGCCTTAGGTCTCCCCGCAGACTTGGTTGGTAGTGAGACCAAAGCAGAAATCGAAATATGATGAAAAATGACATAATAATAATAATCATAGAAATAAATAAATACTGTCAAAAAATACATTTTTAAACTTACAACTTTTTAGTAGGTTTTCCTATACATATTAAGACAGTATATGTGGATCATCATTATGCTATATATATATATATATATATATATATATATATATATATGAATAAGAATTGAAAATACATGTTCTTCTTGCTCAGTTGTTTATGTCGTTATCTATATGTATATATTTAAACAAAAGAAAAAAGAGAGTAGAGAGAGAGAAGAAGTAGGAGGAGAAGAAGAAGAAGAAGAAGAAGAAGAGTAAGAAAATAGCGTGTTTTTTATTGGTCTATTCTTTTTTAAAAGAATTACTTGAGCTGCAGTTAATCACCGTGTTTGACAAAAAACTCTTAACTGACTCACCTCTCATTTCCCATGAATTTTATATCCCCCACCTTCAGTATCTATAATAGTCGTGTTTCGTGTTATTTGCATTTTTGATATATACTCGTATTTTGGTAGTTGAGCTGTGTAACCATATTTTTAGTGAAATCATTCTGACAGTTCATTTGGCTTACTGTTCAGTCTATTCACACGTTTCCAAAATTTTTAGCCGACTAAATTTTTAAACTACTTGGATTGAGGTAGATATCTGACACGAACATTTCCAGTCAATGATAATATTTAGATATATATCAAAAAAATGTTAGCAACGATTTAATTAGTTACAGTATTTACATTATTTGGACTAATGTCCTCATCTTTGTTGCCATTTGTACGACGTTTAATAATAGATCATTCTATTTGTCTATATTTCTGAGATGAGGTAGTATTTACAATATTTACATTATTCGGACTATTTTCCTCATCTTTGTTGCCATTTGTACGACGTTTAATAATAGATCATTCTTTTGTCTATATTTCTGAGGTGAGGTAGTATTTACAGTAGTTACATTATTCGGACTATTGTCCTCATCTTTGTTGCCATTTGTACGACGTTTAATAATAGATCATTCTATTTGTCTATATTTCTGAGATGAGGTAGTATTTACAATATTTACATTATTCGGACTATTTTCCTCATCTTTGTTGCCATTGTAAGACGTTTAATAATAGATCATTCTATTTGTCTATATTTCTGAGATGAGGTAGTATTTACAATATTTACATTATTCGGACTATTGTCCTCATCTTTGTTGCCATTTGTACGACGTTTAATAATAGATCATTCTATTTGTCTATATTTCTGAGATGAGGTAGTATTTACAGTATTTACATTATTCGGACTATTGTTCTCATTTCTGTTGCCATTGATGGGGACAATATAGACAAATAGAATGATCTCTTATTAAAAGATGAGGATAATAGTTCGAATAATGTAAATGCTGTAAATACTACCTCATCTCATAAATATAGACAGATTTAATTAATTAACGATTATTATCGTTTCTTCTTACTGTAGTATATAATGACATTATAGAATGTAGTACGTGATATATGATGTACACTATATCATGTATAATGTATAATATCGTCAAACCTTTCTACTTAACCATCATTTTGCATTTACATCCAATCCCACGATATCATTATCATTACCCTTATTGTTTTTTTCTTGTTATTGCTAAAGACTGAATCTTACATCCGATAAAATAGATAGGATAGGTTAAAGGTGAAAGGTCATAAGTTTAAAACAAGTTCTGTTTGTTTGCATAGGTAAGGAGTGTATATTTAACTGTTACATTGTGTCTGACCTTTGCATTCGTGTTCATCCCTCGTTGTTTGTTGACTTTGTATCAAATTTGTCGATTTTCTCTTAAGATTTTGCACCATTATGTGTGCTACGATCATTTATATTAAAACAGTAAACTTTTCCAGACTTTTCTGTCCATCTATATTTCTTTCTTTCTTTCTTTCTTTCTTTCTTTCCGTTTCTTTATTTCTTTCTTTCTTTCTTTCTTTCTTTCCGTTTTTTCTTTCTTTCTTTCCGTTTCTTTCTTTCTTTCTTCAAGTTTTTTCTTTCATTCTTTCCGTTTCTTTCTTTCTTTCTTTCCGTTTCTTTCTTTCTTTCTTTCTTTCTTTCTTTCTTTCTTTCTCTTCGTTTCATTATTTTTCTCCGTTTCTTTCTTTCTTTCTTTCTTTCTTTCTTTCAAGTTTTGTGCTTTTCTTTCAGTTTCTCTAGCCCCTTTCTCTCTCGGTTTATTTAGGAAGGTACATTTTTTTCTTCTTTTCATTTTTTAAAATATTTTATGTTTAATTTCTTTGTTCTTTTCTTCTGCCTACATTGCTTTTTTTTCCTTTATTTTCATTTTATTAACTTTTTCTCTCACACTTTATTGCCTTTAGTTTTTCGGTTCTTTTTTCCTTGACCCCTGACACACCTCTGACACTGACACACCGCTGACACTGACACACCGCTGACACTGACACACCCCTAACACTGACATATGCAGCTGTTACGAGGCAGTAGCTGTCATTTTTGCCCCATTCCATTGCTCGTAATGTTTAATGCATCAATATATATGTATAGAATATATATATGTATACGTATATAAACATATATGTGTGTGTGTTTGTGTGTGATAGATTACATAAACACATATGTCCATTTGTAAATATTCCCTTATTCTCTTTCTTTTATTTAAGACATTCTATCTTATTCTGTCGCTTTATAGATAGATAGATAGATAGATAGATAGATATCAACAGACTGAGATAGATAGATAGATAGATATTCTTTCTTTTCTTCATTTAGTTTTTCCCTTTGCGTCTTTCTTTTTTTCTTTTTTCAGTTGCTTCTTTGTATTTCGTCTTAAAATTAACTTATTCCAGTCTTATTTTTATTTGATTTTTGTTAATATTTCCTCGCCAATAAATTCACAGATTTTATCTTCTTTTTTCTTTCTCGCTTTCATTCCTTTTTAAATTTGTCTTATCCTTTCCTCACGATTTTTGTAAAGAATTTCTTTCTTTTTTTTTTCATTCATTATTTCTTTCTTGCTTGCTTTCCCAGTTTTTATAAGCGAAGCGACATTTGGCTGCATTTCGTGACATTATCCCGCCTGACATCTCGGACTCACACAAACCTTGTCAGGAAACGAAAACGTGGCTTTCTGCGTTGTACAAATGTGCACTAATGTTACATAATATGTTTCGTGTAAGGTGTAACATCATTATCTTTGTTATTTTTGTTCGGTTTTTTAAGATATCCAAGGGTTTTCTAAATTTATATTGACCTTAGGCTTTCAATTTATAACAATTCTATATCAGAGAGTGTCTGTTGTAAAAGCATTGATGGTTCTTGTACACGTGTCACACAAAAAAGAGATCGATTTTTAAAATGACTGTGAAGATTTAAAAGATTTAAAAATAAATCTATTTGCTTATTTACATTTTTCTACATAACTGAAATTTCTTTATGATTTACTTAAATCCTGTCCACCAAACAATCCTTTCTTTCGCTTTCATACTTTAGCTTGCTTTAGTGAAATATGGCGTGCAGTCTTTGGTCTCCCTGTCTCATAATGAACAAACATGTAAGCAAAAAAAATGACTCACTACATTATTACCACCCGGTAATTACCGGGTGGTAATTACCGGGTGGTAATTACCACCCGGTAATTTATTCATAAGTTATTTGCGGACACATTTCGTCGGTCATAAATGGAAGACAAAAGCTTCCTGTTAACTCTTATTAATATAGGAGGGATAGTTCATTATCTGAGGAATAGGTGTGTTTCACCATAACACTATCTATCTATCTATCTATCTATCTATCTATCTATCTATCTATCTATCTATCTATCTATCTATCTATCTATCCGTTGTGGAGTAGTTTTCGCACTGGAGGTTATATTCAAACTATGTCGTTTGATAATCGACTAAACGCACCCTAGATATTAGGGACTTGGTAATCTTCCACTGAAAACTGACTTCTTAGTATTCGGCTAACTGCCGACTAACATCAACTGCCTTAGTCCAACTATGTCCAAACTGGAACTAAGTAGTAGTTCTACTTAACTCTAATAGAACTCTAAAGAACTCTCTAGGACTTCTAAGAACTCCCAGAACTTCTTGTCAACTCTTATTAATATAGGAGGGATAGTTCATTATCTGAGGAATAGGTGTGTTTTTTTTTTTGTGCATATCTCTTTTGTTTCTCGTGCTCAGTCTCTCTACTTCGGTGCATTTATCGTTGAGCCATCTTTCTTTAGCCTATCTGAATTTACTCCCTACCTTATTTACTCCTTATTTACTCCTTATTTACTTGTGTAGTTTCTTGGATTCCGTTCTTGGCATTGTTTTCTGTATCTTTTGCATCATGTCAACAATCTTTTCAGTGATCCACTCATTTTTCTTCCAACGTACTTTTTCCCTTTGAGAGGGTGTCATTCACTAATGTCTTTAGAGCTTCTCATATTTTGAGCTTTAGTTTTCAGTTTATCCTTCGTGTTTCATTTTCATTGATAGTGCTAATGGCACTAAAAAAGATTTAAATAACCCTCTGATCACCAAACTCTTACAAAGAATCGACCTCATCATTCAAAACAAAAACATTATTTTATACTGGATTCCCAGCCACATTGGTCTGAGAGAAAACGAAAAAGTAGACATAGCAACTAAAAGATAATTAAACATCAACATTAGTGATATAAAAGCACCCCACACAGATTACAAACCTCTAATCAACAACTTTATTACGACCAAATGGCGAGAGTTGTGAAACCCCTGCAAAAATAACAAACTCTACAAAATTAAACCCATCCTCAAAGAATGAATAGAAGTTAAAATTTCTAATAGGAAAATGTCAAGAAGAGAAGAAGTAGTAATGACTAGACTTCAAATAGGCCACACCGCTGTCACCCATTCACACCTACTTAAAGATGAGGAGGCACCAATTTGCATTCCATCTCAGGAGCTCTACACAGTGAAACATATACTAACAAGCTGCATAGATCTTGAACAAATGCGATTAAGATACTATCAAGAAAACAATCTGAAAGACATCTTCAACAAAGCTGACCCAAATGACCTTTTAGAATATTGTTTGACCTAATCCAGTCCTTCCTTTCAAACTGCACAATGAGGGTAGTATTGAACGGACAAGCCTCCCAGTACTATCCCATTAATGCTGGTGTCCCTCAAGGCTCTGTTCTAAGTCTTACGCTTGTCCTTATCTATATTAACGATCTTCCTGATGTAAGTGGGCATATATGCTGACGACACTACGGTTTACTCTCGTCTCGATCAAAAATCTACCGAGGCTGACGAGGCAAATCTCGCTGCCGAACTTGAAAAGGACCTTCAATCCGTGGTGAACTGGGGTAAAAAATGGCTCGTTAACTTTAATGCTTCCAAAACGAAGCTGCTATCAAATAACCACGACAGAAAATCGTTTTTCCCGACCATTAACATGGGTCAGGCTTATCTCCCTGAAAGTAAAACACTGCGTCTCCTCGGATTAACACTCACATCAGACCTCAAGTAGAATCCATAGCTAAATCCGCTGCTAAGAAAGTAGGTTCTCTGTGTAGGGCCAGACATTTTTTCCCTTCCGAAACAATCCTGCACATATACAAATCTACTATCCGCCTGTGCATTGAATATTTGCTGCCGTATCCGGTCTGGTGCTCCTGCTATCCACTTAGGAGTCCCCGACCAAATCCAACGGAGAATCTGTAATGTGATCGATACCGACTTGGCAGCTATGATATAGTCGATTTCTCACCGGCGCAGTGTGGCTTCTCTGTGTTTCTTCTACAAATACTTTTACGGCTTCTGTTCCGATGAACTTACTTACTGGAACCCACTATATATGAATTAACTCGAGCCACAAGATTAGCAACTAAGTCCCACCCTTTTTACTGTGAAACCAGTAAATTGTAAACGCAAATTCTACTCCATCGGCTTCTTTTCTCGCACTTCCAGCCTGTGGAATTCTTTTCCGTATACTTGCTTTCACGACAGTTACGATCTCCAAGAATTCAAATGTAAAGTCAATAGTCATCTCTTGTCTCACTAACTTACATCCTCTCTCTCATGCTTTTTTCTTCGTCCACTTGACTCTCATCAGTATTTTCTTCCTTCTCCTACTCTCATCCTGACACCTCCTGGAACCTCTCACCCCTTCTCATGACATTCCTCCTATTTAACCCCTGCACAATAGTGACAGTAAAATGCCTTGCTTGGAGCGACACGATTATAAATTGATTGAGCACTATGGAAGAGTGGTAGACTTTGTAAACAGTAGCTACTCCGGCATTTACGCACCGCTCATTCAATAATGAATTTGAGCACTCTAGCTATTGGACGTGTTTATATGCGCTAAAAAGCCTACCTTCTTCTACCGGACGCTCGTGGCCTAGGGGTAGAATCGCTGACTGACGCTGTTTCGGTCGGGTTTTAATCCTGGGTGAGGAAGCGACCGGAGTCTAAGCCGTACTGATGAGCTGTAATACAGCGAAACAGATCTGTCTGCGGATGATTATATATATATATATATATATATATAGTTGCAAAAGAAGATAGCATATAACCGCGATAGTTTAGTCTATCTACTCCAATTATGTCTACCTACATCTTTTGAACACGTGAAGATGCTCATCCCTTGTTCCCTGCTTAGGATGTGGTTTCTGGCTTTCTCTTTTCCAATCTTTTAATTCTTACGTAGCCTCCTGCACATCAGTGGCATTACCGCCTTGCTCGGGGTGATATGAATAATAATAAAAAAAATCACACATCAAACCACAACACCTCTACTTATATCTCGACAGCAATACTCACAAAAGATCAACAAGCAGTAAACAAAAACCAAACAAATTCTTCAGCATTAAATGATCCAAAAGGGTAGATACGCTGGTAAAACAAACAACTAAACAAAACTAAACTATCTATCTATCTATCTATCTATCTATCTATCTATCTATCTATCTATCTATCTATCTATCTTTTAGAATTTTTAAAAGCAACAAAATTATATAACAAAATATAGTTGCAAAAGAAGATAGCATATAAACATCACACATCAAATCACAACACCTCTACTTATATCTCGACAGCAATACTCACAAAAGATCAACAAGCAGTTAACAAAAACCAAACAAATTCTTCAGCATTAAATGACCCAAAAGGGTAGATACGCTGGTAAAACAAACAACTAAACAAAACTAAACTATCTATCTATCTATCTATCTATCTATCTATCTATCTATCTATCTATCTATCTATCTATCTGTCTATCTATCTATCTATCTATCTTTTAGAATTTTTAAAAGCAACAAAATTATATAACAAAATATAGTTGCAAAAGAAGATAGCATATAACCATCACACATCAAATCACAACACCTCTACTTATATCTCGACAGCAATACTCACAAAAGATCAACAAGCAGTAAACAAAAACCAAACAAATTCTTCAGCATTAAATGACCCAAAAGGGTAGATATGCTGATAAAACAAACAAATTAAACTAATGTAATGTTACACGGTGCATTCGCTAAAATCTAATGCTATTATTTCTCTCTTAGACATATTGACATGTTATCTTTCAATCTGAAAAGGGGTCCTGGGTATGACGGTAAACTGCATCCGGCAGCAAAGCCTCTGATTGGGAGGTTGTGAGGAGCATCGAAACATCTCTTAATTGCTGTTGTTCCCAGATCCACTCTGACCCGGAGTGATAGTACCTGTTAGGGTCCCAGGTATGTGAAAATAGTTAACCCCCAAACTGGGGTCAAAACACTATGAAAGTATAAAAATACTCTTATAGAAATATATTCATAAAAATAGACCTTTATAGAAAAATAAACATATTTTGAAGAAAAAATTATTGACAACACATTTTTGAAGGAAAAAATATTCTCAGCAAAACATTTTTGAATATAAAAAAAATAAAAAGGAATAAAAACAAAAAATTTTCATTAAAATCTGACTAAATCAATCTTCTCACGAAACCGAACATTAAAAAATACCTTAAAAACCCCATCTTTTTGGCATTAAATAACCCACAGAGGTGTTGATATGTCGTTAAACAAAGCTCAAACTCAATCTGAAAAGGAAAGCATTGCCGCTACCACTAGGCACCAATCTCAGTGATTAGGAAATAGCGAATAGACCACATAAATAAAAATTGCACTGCTTAGACCTCATGGCGTCTGGCACATTGTTGCACACTAAGTTTTCTGTGATAGTCTTGAGGGTCGTGAGCAACACTGACCATACTATATCACTTCTTCTTCTATGTGCCCTGTTCTTTCAGGACGTAGGCGATCATGGTTCTCCACGTCTCCCTACCTCTGGTGGCTCTTAGTGTGTTTTCTCCTGTTACACCTCGCAACCCCCTTTCCGTCATCCGCCTGATCAGGCCCTTCAAATATGTTATCCGCTGCCTTCCCCTGTCTCTATTTCCCTCTATCTGGCCTGTTAGTATCAGGTAATTCAAGACCTCCTTCCTCATTGCATGTCACAAGAACTTCAGTTGTTTCTTCCTGATGCTCACTATTAATTTTATTTTCGTTTCCATTCTTTCTAATACCTCATCATTGTTCGCATGCTCGGTCCACAATATCCGCAGCATCCTTCTGTGGGACCACATTTCAGCTGCTTCAAGTTTTTTCCTCATCTTCAATGATATTGTCCAGCATTGACTGTTGTATTGAAGAACTGACAACACATAGCAATCCAGTACTCTCTTCTTTGTTTCTAGTGAAATTTTCCTGTGTCTTAGTACTCTACTCAGTTTCCGAAACGCATCCTTCGCCATGCCAATTCACCTTCGGATCTCTGTGTCGCACTTTCCATCTCCTGTTAGAACAATTTTTAGATATTTAAATTTTTATACTTGCTTGATTCTGGTATCCCCCACCTGTATTTTACATTTTGGGTTGCTCTTTTTGCAGATGACCATGAATTCAGTTTTCTTACAATTTATTTGTAGTCCATTTTTGTCACTCTCCACAATTACCTTCTGTAGGGGGTCTTGTAGTTTTCTTTCCGTGTTTGCAATCAGCACTGTATCATCTGAAAACCTTGGACTTTTTCGAAATAAAACCTCAGAGTTAATGCCACCAAACTACACCTGGATTGAAGTCATGACTCCAGTGTCTCTTCATGTTCTAGCAAGACTTTCTTTTCACCTAAAAACTTTCACTATTATGCCCGTGTCAAGATGTAGCATTCAAGATCATAGAATTTTAATCCCTTGGGCTAATCGTCAATATTATTAGTAATATCTAATAGACATTAATAACTGATTTTACTGCAATTGTAGACGCAACAACTAATGGGTCACCTGAAAGAGAACCAGTTGGCGAAATTAATAAGAGATAATAATATCTGCAGTATTTACAGTATTCGGACTATTTTCCTAATCTTTGTCGCCATTTGTACGACGTTTCGGTCGTTGCACGCTCCAGCCTTCTTCAGGTGTTTAGAATTTCGAACCGAACCATTTATTACAATCATTGGGGTTTATCATTCTTTTTCTTTGCCTAGAGACTCTTCTGGTAGTCATGTGTTATCTCCCTTTAACCCTGTAAGTTATTGGTTCACTACTTCATTGAACTCCCAAATCTTTGGGTCAAGTCACAGGAACTAACCAAATTCTATATCCATTGGGCCATGTGTCCTTAAGAAAAAGAACAAATAAATTTTGGGGACTTATAAACCTAATGTCCAGTAACCCTTTTTTACCAGAGTTCATATTGCAATTTTTTGATCTTAATGATTTTCTCTAGTATAATATCAACTTAGCAATATGCTAAGAAAAACAATGGCAAATACAAATTTCAATAACTTTGCTTGCTGGTATATTTATTTTTATCTCCTCTTCGCATTAAATTAAAAAAATATCGACACTTTATCTACGATATTTCTGGGAAACAAGAAATCCACGTGATTTTTTTCAATTACAGAGGGTGTCTGAGAAAAGAGCAAGAGAAGGATGAGAATACATGTGTGATGATAGTTGCAAAGATGGAAAAAAAGGAAAGGATATACAGGGTGATGTAAAAAAACTAGAGTCAAGTGGTCAAGAGATGAGTATTGACATTGCATTTAAATTCCTGGAGGTTGTAACCGTCAGGAAAGCAAGAATATGGAAGCGAGTTCCACAGGCGGGAAGTACGAGAAACGAAGATGCAGGAGTAGAATTGTCGTCTGCATTTGGTTGATCTAACTGTGAGACCCAGTTGCCAGTCTGGTTGTACGAGTAAACACCTGTTGCAGGGGCAACAGTGACTTAAGTTTGTTGGAGCAGAAGCCATGAAAATCTTTATAGAACAAAGCGAAGCCACATCCCGTGTGTGGGAAAGTGGCTGGAGTCGAGCGGCCAAGTCGGTACCTATCACGTTACTGATTCTCCTTTGGAGCCTGTCAAGAACACTGAGATGAACAGCGGGGGCGCCTAACCATATATGACAGCAGTACTCCATGCACGGACGAATGGTAGGTTTGTATATATGCGGGATGGATTCAGACAGAAAAAAACATCCTATACCGACACAGTGATCCAACGTTCCTAGCAGTGGATTTAGCTATTGACTCAATGTAATGGTTCCACTTGAGATCGAAAGGGAGGGTAAGGCCGAGGAGGCGCAATGTATTGCTCTCAGGGAGACTCACTTGGTCCATGCTCATGGGAGATAGGAGAGGTTGCCTGTGATGTTTGACAGACAGCAGCTTGGTCTTAGACGCATTGAAATTAACAAGGTAGCTGACGAAAAAAAGGACTACAAATAAACTTAAGGAAAACCGAATGTATAGTCATCAGCAAAAAGAGCAGCCCAAAATACCAAATACAGGTAGGGGTACTAAAATCAAGCAGGTACAAAAAGTTAAATACTTGGGAAGTGTTCTAACAGAAGACGGAAAGTGCGACACAGTGACCTGAAGGGGAATCGGTATGGCGAAGGACGCATTTCAGAAACCGAGTAAGACACAGGAAACTTTTACTAGAAACAAAGAAGAGAGTACTGGATTGCTATGTGATGTCGGTTCTTCAATATGGCAGTGAATGTTGGACAATATCTTCGAAGATGAAGGAAAAACTTGAGGCAACCGAAATGTGGTTCTACAAAAGGATACTGCGGATATAAAGTGAGGGATCAGTTCCATATTCAACAGCGGCTGCTCTGATCAACAGTTGTATAATATTGGTGTTCTTGTAGTGTCATGTCGCGCATGGATAGGTGTTCCTGCAAGCGCTTTCGGTGGGCAACCCTGAGGCCACACCTTGTTGCAGCCCGAAGCAGTTTCCCTCCCAGCACACATCGTGGACAATGACCGCCTGTATCCTCTACCCTGGGTCCCTCCCTGTCAACTAAACATATGACAAACAAAATCAAAATCAGAATATACCCGAAACCAGCTAAAATCAAACCACCTAAACCCCTTAACCTTTCGTTCACTAATATCCGGGGTATTCGTACTAACTTTCCTTCATGAAAAGTCCCCGGGCATCCTAGCGCTCTGTGAAACTAACCTCAACTCATCTATTCCCTCCTCTGACCTCTCCATCCCTGGTTATCTCCCCCTCTTAAGGAAGGATTCCACTGTCCACATGCATGGGCTGGGGATCTACGTCAGTGAACACCTCCCCATAGCTAGGGTGACTTCACTTGAATATACTGACCATGAATATGTATGTCTCCATCTGTCTCTCCTCAGCTCGGTTAGTTACCTATTCTTTCTGTACCGTTCTCCCTCCTCTCCTGACTGCTCCCTTCTGGATAGCATTGCTGACAACGTTTATAAGGCTATTTCCTACCACCCTTTCGCTCACATATTTGTATTCTTCTTCCTCATTGCGTGTCCCAGGAACTTCAGTTGTCTCTTCCTGATGCTTTATTTGTAGTCCTTTTTTGTCGCTCTCCATCGCTACCTTCTGTAGGAGGTTTTGTAGTTTCCTTTCCGTGTCTGCAATCAGCACTGTATCATCTGCATGCCTTATGTTGTTCAAGTTGTGGCCTATGTTAAATAATAATGAAAAAGATGCTAAAATTATTTCTGTTAAATAGAACACACGACAACTAATTAAGATATTTCGTCGATTGCTCTCGCCTGATATATCTAATATATTTATTTACTTTAACTTCCCAATTTAAACCATTTATGATATCATCATTATCATCATCATCATCTTCCGTTACACCCAATGGTGTGTAGGGCAGCAACAAAGCTTCTCTACCTCTGCCTATCTTGAGCCATACTAGTCAATGAATCCCAAGATTACTGCATGGCTTTCATCTCATTCTTAACCGTACTTCTCCATGTCGTTCTTGGTCTTCCCCTCTTTCTTTTGCCACCGGGGTCCAGTGCAGTGCTGTTCTTGTGATTGACTGTGGATCTTTCCGGAACACATGCCCAAATCCATCTCCATCGCCTTCTTGTAATGATGGTGCCCATGTTCTCTTGCTTGCATCTCTTCAACAGGTCTTCATTGGAGATCTTCTCTGGCCAAATTATTCTCAGTATTCGTCGGAGGCATTTGATGTGAAAGGATCAATGAAGGTAATTGAGTATGTATTATCGTTAGTGATCAGACGTGTATTTTATTTATTCCGTTATTGAAAAAACTGTTTGACTCTGAAATCTTGCAGAACGATTTCAAAATATTTCACTTGGGAAAAATATTGCTATTTTTGTTTTTATTTTATTTTGTTTATTCCCATATCACAGTTGAATACACGTAGAAGAAAAGGCGATATAATTGTTATAAAAATGCACACTTCTTAATCTTAAAGTTATGTATATTATAGCCTTTATGTCATCAAAAAAATCTCTGTCACTTCTTCTTCTTCTTCTATGTGCCCTGTCCCTTCAGGACGTAGGCGATCATGGATCTCCACGTCTCCCTATCCCTTGTGGCTCTTAGTATGTTTGCTCCTGTTGCTCCTGGCAACACCCGTTCCGTCATCCACCTGATCAGACTCTGCAGATATGTTATCCGCTGCCTTCCTCTGTCTCTCCTTCCTTCTATCTGACCAGTCAGTATCAGGTTCTCCAGGCTCTCCTTCCTCATTGCATGTCCCAGGAACTTCAGTTGTCTCTTCCTGATGCTCAGCATCAATTTCCTTTTTGTTGCCATTCTTTCTAACACTTCGTCGTTGCTTGTATGCTCAGTCCACGATATCCGTAGCATCCTTCTGTAGAACCACATTTCGGCCGCTTCCAGTTTTGTCCTCATTTTCGATGATATTGTCCAGCATTCACAGCCGTATTGAAGAACTGACATCACGTAGCAGTCTAGCACTCTTTTCTTCGTTTCTATTGAGATCTTCCTGTGTGTTAGTATTTTGCTCATCTTCTGGAACGCGTCCTTTGCCATGCCAATTCGCCTTCGGATCTCCGTGTCGCACTTTCCATCTCCTGTTAGAACACTTCCTAGGTACTTAAATTCTTGGACTTGTTTGATTCTGTTATCCCCCACCTGTATTTGGCATTTTGGGTTGTATCTTTTGCTGATGACCATGCACTCAGTTTTCTTAAAGTTTATTTGTAGTCCCTTCTTGTCACTCTCCACTGCTACTTTCTGTATGAGATCTTGCAATTTCCTTTCCGTGTCCGCAATCAGTACTGTATCGTCCGCGTATCTTATATTGTTCAGGTTGTGGCCTCCAATAATAAATCCTGGTGTGTCATCTAGGGTCCTCAAAATATTCTCGCTGTATAGGTTGAACAAATCCGGTGAAAAGACACATCCTTGTCTTACGCCTTTTTCTATCTTTGTGTATCTACTGAGGTCGTTACCTGTCCGTATGCAGGCCGTTTGCTACCAGTAGAGATTCTTGATTATTCTTATATCTTTGCCGAAAATGTCGAGGTTGCCTATCATTTCCATCAATTCTTTGTGTCGTATTTTGTCGAATGCTTTCGCGTAATCAATGAAGCATAGGTACAAGTCTTTCTTCATTTGTAATGCCCTTTCAGAGAGCATAAACCTAATCATGAATCTGTCACTTAGGTTACTGTAATCATCAGATAATCATTGATATTTTTTATTACGTCATTTTTAGGGGTTAAATTGAACTTGATTATTATTTCTAATCTCTTTGGAAAAAAATATTTGAGACTGATCTTTAGTAACAAAAAATAAAAATCTAAACAAAACAAAACAAAACAACAACAACAACAACAACAAAAAACAAACAAACCGACAATAGATCTTCTGATTTGTTAAAAATACAAATGATATTAGCGAAAAGTCATCATAATCTCACACTTTCCTGACACCCCCCTCACTTTTTCTCATCAGTGAGTCCCACAAACTTTTCTTGCTCAAAAAACCAGTTTCTAAAAAAAGATCAACTCGAGTGATTAGGTCAGTTTAAAAAGTAAAAACATCAATAAAGTATATTGATCGCATAAAGCAATATAAAAGCTGTCTTTAATACTGGCTTTAAAAGGAAAGATTTTTGTAAGGACAAAATGTGAAAAAAGTCAAAAGGTAGCCACTTAGATTTAAAAAAAAATACGACATGACACTTTACTGTTTAACCTGAACGCAATTAGTTTGAGCGTAACATTTTGCATATGTATAAACTCAAAATGGATCCATTATTTAAAAATTGTAAAAAGAAAATATTAGAATATTTTAATGAATAGATTCACGTTTTAGTTGAAAGTGATCACAAATTTTCAGGTTTTTCATAAAGAATCTATTTATTTATTTTTTTATTTTTGTTGTTTGAAGAAAATCTTAATAATATTTCTTGTAACATTTTAACAATTTTAAAAAAAAAATTAAATTCTAAATAAGTTTACTTCGACTAAATTATAATTCTAAATAAGTTTTCTATTAGTTTTCTACTAATAAATTCTCCACCGGGTGGAGCAGTGGATATCGACTCGGAACGACAAATCGGGGTGCCAAGTTCGAATTCCAGTTGAATTTCTTGCATTCACTTACGCACAAATACCCTTGGGAAAGTTATTAATCCATCTCTTGTCTCCAGTTATGGGTTAAATAATAGGACAGATAGGGTTCTATAGCTTTGGCTGGCAACCAGTCTACCGCAGAAAGTAATAGCAACCTACTGCGAGATAAACTTCTGCCCAGTCAGACCAAAGCGTGCACCACGTATCGCACTAAACTGACTAATGGAGCAGGCCACTAATATCTCTAGATAAGTATGCACACTAATGTTTCATAGACTACGCAAAAGCATTTGATAAGTTACATCACAAGGATCTGTATGAACTGCAAGAAAAACTAGATCTATTTAAGAAGGATGCTAGAATAATCCAGACATTATTAGGAGTAAACTACTTGATATACAAAAGAAATTAAAATCATTTCAAATTGTCGATTGCTTTTCGTTAATCTTTGTTAAATTCCGTAAAAGGAATTAAGTACACACAATTGAAAAGAGGCATAATGCATATATGTGTGTATGCGTGCTTGTATATATACATAAAAATGAAGATTGATTAAAAATACCATAGACTTTACAAGAAAAAAGGTTTACTCATTAATGTAGAATGTAAAGATTTGTAGCGCCGACTCCGTGATTGAAAACGCTTGGTTTCCTTGAATAAAAATTCACAATGGCATGATAATTAGTATACTTGATCACAAATGACTACAAGTTAATTAACTAAATAATATAGAGAAAATGTACTTAATTTGATAGCGAGCTACAAATTAGATAGATAGATAGATAGATAGATAGATAGATAGATAGATAGATATGAACAAATAGAAATAGATAGATAGATATCTAAACTTATTTATAAATAGAACTTTGTCTGTGTGTATGTGTGTGTGTGTGTGTCCGTTACCTATAGACTCCGAAACGGCTGAACCGATTTTCTTGAAAATTTACACAGTTGTACTATAAGCGTCTGCGAGTGTTCTTAGCTAGATTTTGTGTCGAGGTACCCCCGATAAATATTGAAAATCGATAATCGAAAAACTTGGGTTATAGAAGGAGTGGTCCAAATTTAATCAAATTTGATACACTCATAGACAAAGACGTAAGAAACGATATTCAGAAGTTTCAAGGTTGCAGTTCTTACAATAGTGCAGAAAATCGATAGCCTTGTTAAGGCATACATCTAGGAGAGAGAAACTCTGAATTCAAACCTGAGGGCTGTTGTCTGCTTGTTCTGTGGCAATTAATTGCACCGAATGTGTTAATCAATAGCTCTGAAAAGTGTGGATGGTCCTACACGAGCCTTCACCACTTAAATCAAATAATTTGTGTGGGTTTCTGACGGCTTATCATAAATTCATTATGATTTCAAAAACATAAATGAATTTTATAAATATAAGTTGTCTGAACCTCATACGTCGAAATCGACGGGAGAGTCCATCATATATATATATATATATATATATATATATATATATAAAGCAAGATGTTCGTGTTTGCGTCTGTTTATCTGTCTGTATGTCCTTTACACAAATCCACAATTTTTATCCGATTCTCACCAAACTTCACACAAATATTCTTTAGGCTGAGTCTGAGCTCCAGGACCATGGATTAGTTTTAAAGCTTTCATTACACCCGAGCAACGCCGGGCTAAACTTCTAGTTAATAAAAAAAGCCAGATGATGCAAGGAAGAAATTTTAATAGAATGAATGGAAAGGAAGAAAAACAGAAAAAGAAAGTACGTATAAAGCAAGATGAAGGAGAAAGTAGAAAATGCAGTTAAAATGAGTGAAATCAAAAAAGCGGAGTATATATATATATATCTGTCTCTTCTATAAATACTTTCATGGCTTCTGCTCGGATGAGCTTAAGTCACTGATGCCTCCTCAACAGGTGTTTACCCGTACAACCAGACTGGCAACTGGGTCCCACCCATTCACAGTCAGGTTAGCCAAATGCAGACGACAATTCTACTCCTGCAGCTTCCTCTCTCGCACTTCCCGCCTGTGGAACTCACTCCCGTATTCTTGCTTTCCTGACGGCTACGACCTCCAGAAATTTAAAAGCAAAGTTAATACTCACCTACTAACCACTGGACTCTAGCTCTCTCCCCTCCCCTGTATAATCTTCACGTTCTCTCCGCCCATGTATCTGTCATTGCACCAGCTTTCTCAGCTTTCTATTGTTCCGTTCTAACTAGCTTGTACTCCTCACTCTTTTCTAATTAATCTTTCTACATTTATGTAACCCCCTGCACATCAGTGGTGTTTCTGCCTTGCTCGGGGTGAAATGATTAAAAAAAAAAAAAATATAGTCATCCGCAGACAGATCTGTTTTGCTGTATCACAGCTCATCAGTACGGTTAGACTCCGATTGCTTTTAACCGAGGATTGAAACCAGACCGAAGTGGCGTCAGTCGGCGATTCTACCTCTGGGCCATGGGCGCACGGTAGAAGAAGGCAGACTTTTTAGCATGTATATTATCATTATACACGCCCAATAGCCAGAGTGCTCTAATTCATTAATGAATGAGCAATGCATACATGCCAGAGTAGCTACTGTTTTTCAAAGTTTCCTGTTCTTCCAGAGTGCTCAATCAGGGTGTGAGAGCGTAAATATTAATCCGCAGACAGATCTGTTTCGCTGTATCACAGCTCATCAGTACGGTTAGACTCCGATTGCTTTTAACCCATATATATATATATATATATATATATAATTTTTAAACGAGTTATTTCGCTACCATAGTTTCTACCATGAGTGTTGTCTTCAGGCGATTTTTAATAACTGATTTTTTTAAGAACGTTCTTGTAACGGTGTTTTATTTGAACGTTCACGTGGCATGGAATTTATGAATGTGCATTGTTTAAATTAAAACAGATTATGGCGCTTTCATCCATGGTTGTATGAACCTAAGAGGTATTTCTTAGTGTGGATGCATTTAGTCATAATTTCTGTTCTTTCATTTAACAGTTCGTCTTTATTTGGGGAGGTCATAATTTCTAATTTTTCTTCTTGGCACAGTCTACATATTTGTCCACCGTTCTAAGGGCTTGGCTGTTTTTACAATGCCCCACGTTATGTGTAGCTCTTTTTCATATTTTGATTTCAATTTTCAGACGTGGTTAGCCAATTTTTTTATTGTTTTTTAATTTTTCTATTTTAAATGTAGATCTGTGGTTGAACCACCTGGTCTTAAAAGTGTCTTTGGTTGAGCCCGAATATATTTTGCTTTGGCCATCTGGGTCATGTACCTCTGCCTTATAAATTATTTCTTTTGTGTTGCAGAGACCTTGAAGTGAACAAGGTTGCGTTGATATATATATAGCATAGTGATGATTCACGTATACTGTCTTGATATGTATAGGAAAGAATATTAAAACGTTTTGAGTTTGAAAATGTGTTTTTTTTGGCAGTATTTGTTTATTTCTACAATTATATTTTATATTCCAGACTGCCCTCTCTCCTTCATCAGAAACAAATGATTTTAAAATTTGAATTAGTAACGTATTTCGTGAGATTTCGCGAGAGCGTCAATGAAGAGTTTGTTTACATCAAGTGACGCGTTTGTTTACATCACGTGACGCGTTTGTGGAGAGAGTTTTTGTTTTTACATCAAGTGACGTTGAAAGCGACAGATATTTAAAAAAAAATTGTTTGTAAACGTAAACCTATCTTTAATAATGCTTGTAAATTTGTTTTAGATAAAAAAATTTTTTAATTGTATCTAAAAAGTTTAAAAAATATTTTTAAATGTATCTAAAAACGTTTAGTTATTGAAGTATTTGTAAAGATTCAAAGCACCTAAGTCCCTATTTAACCCTAGCTTGTGTGTATTTAATTTTAAAATCCAGTATTTTTCTTTTTTTCTGCGTGCGTATGTATCAGGGAATTTAAAATGTCAGAAACCCAGGTGCCTAATTTGTAAACATTTGGTAAACGACCAAATATGCTCTGTACCCAACATCAAAATCAAATTGCAGCCACCACGCTCCACTTGTGACAGCGAAAACATTATATACTTCCTCTTTTGTTCAATATGTCCCAATAGTGGATATATTGGCGAATCCGGTAATAGCTTTAGATTTCGCTTCAATAATCACAAACTCAATATACGCCAAAATAATCAATATTCCCCGGTAGGAGCACATTTCAATCAACTGCGTCACACCTTAGAAAATTGCAAATGTTTACTAATAGACTCCAATTTTAGTTCTACATACGCACGCAGAAAGAAAGAAAAATACTGGATTTTAAAATTAAATACACACAAGCTAGGGTTAAATAGGGACTTAGGTGCTTTGAATCTTTACAAATACTTCAATAACTAAACGTTTTTAGATACATTTAAAAATATTTTTTAGACTTTTTAGATACAATTAAAAAAATTTTTTTAACTAAAACAAATTTACAAGCATTATTAAAGATAGGTTTACGTTTACAAACATAATTTTTTTTAAAAATCTGTCGATTTCAACGTCACTTGATGTAAAAACAAAAACTCTCTCCACAAACACGTCACGTGATGTAAACAAACGCGTCACTTGATGTAAACAAACTTTTCATTGACGCTCTCGCGAAATCTCACGAAATACGTTACTAATTCAAATTTTAAAATCATTTGTTTCTGATGAAGGAGAGAGGGCGGTCTGAAATATAAAATATAATTGTAGAAATAAACAAATACTGTCAAAAAATACATTTTCAAACTCAAAACGTTTTAATATTCTTTCCTATATATATATATATATATTCTTCATTTGTAAACGAGTTATTACGCGACTTCGGTTTCTACCATATGGCGTGTTCAATCGATAAAACACCTCATGGTAGAAACCTAAGTCGCGTAATAACTCGTTTACAAATGAAGAATATTCAAAAGTTCTACATTATAATTGTATTGAACACTTTTTAATACAAATGTAAAGTGGTTTAATTTTATTATGACCAAAACCTAAGTAATTAAACAATATATATATATATATATATATATATATATATATATATATATAAACAAAAATTAAGGCAGACACGTTATTTCATGGTAAATCCGAAATATGGGCCTATTTCAGACGAACGATCCTTACAAAGGATTTTACAAATATTTGTAAAATCCTTTGTAAAATAAAGACGGAAGCTGATGATGGTCCGCCTGATATAGGCCCATACTTCCGATTTACCATGAAATAACGTGTCTGCCTTAATTTTTCTTATATTTGCTCTAAATGTATTTATATACATATCTATTTAGAGCTCTCTTAGAGAGTTATCCTACCACTGTATGTACAGGATACTCCTTTGGATTCTTCTATATCTACACCGCATGCTGATATATATATATACGGGGTGGAAATAAAGTCCGTGTGCAATTTAAAAAAATCACGAATACAAATAGAAGTTATTAATTTTCTTAAGTGCACACGAACTTTATGGACACACTGTATCAGAAAAAATAAGACACAAATAAATAGAGATGAAAATATATAAGCAAAAGATAAAAGAGGTAATTAAATATCTTCTTTTAAAATGCCGTAGCCTAAAAGGAACAGTATTTCATGTAAAATTAATTTTTAAGTTGAAGAAAACATTTGCGATACTATTTGTAATAAAATCTTTTCTTCAGGCGTTTAATAGTCACACCTCAAAGGAAATCGAAATGCATTAACAGTTTATTTACAATTAAATCATTTACAATGAATACAATATCTAGGGCAAAGTGATATTTTAGACAAATCTTCGAATTTTGAAACTCGTACACTTACATAAGGAACTTTAAAATCAATACTGTATTTTTTGTTATTTAGATCGATATGCATAGATTGTAGGAATAGGAAATTAAGAATTAAAACCAACCTTCTTCACTTTAACAAAAATTCACAATGATGTGTGAAATCCTGGTTTTCCCAAATAGCAAAAGGACTGAACATGTGCTTATAGAAAAAGTTGAAACCTCATTTCGCAAGTAGGTGTTAAATTGATTTTTGACCAATGGAAGTGACTTGCAAAACTTGATGACTCAGCGATCCAGTGTTAAATTCAAAAATACTATATAAATGACCTCCATCAGCGTCAACCAGTCAGTCAGATAGAATCAGCGAGAAAGCTAAAATGTAACTTCAACTTCAAATCAACCTGGAGATAAGGTCAGGTCACACCTTGTTCTCTTTCTTTTAATTTCTCCTGTGCTGATTCCTTTTACTTCTTCTTCTCTATCTAAAGACACTTCTACGAATAAACGCTAATACATACATACATACATACATACATACATACATACATACATACGTACGCATATAGTCTTTCAACAATTACTACTACGAGCATTTTCTACAACTCTTGTTACCTTTAACTTTCTCATTGAACATTAACACTCACGAATTCTTGTTATTCTATTCTTTTAATAAATTTATATTCTAAAATGCAAAAAGTGTATATTTTATTCTTACACTATTCCACACATTCCAACCTGCTACCAACATTCTGATGAAAACCTTCTAACAACTCTGGAATAACTTGTAAGCTATAGGGAGTTCGGTTATGTATGACACAAGGCCGAATCAAAGAAACATTAACCGCTCCCTAAGTTTTCAAGATCTATGGGCAAGAACGAACAGAATAGAGGAAATAAGAAGGCAAGAAGAAAATAGTTTTAATATTTGCACTAATCTATATCTATAAAAGTGACGAGGGTGGACGCTGTGTAAGTATTTGTTTGATAGATTCGACCTGGCGTCTGGATTTTGCGGTCTAGCTCGACGAAAGTTGCGCTCAGATGTAGATCAAAATTTTAGAACGCTCACGACACCTTGAAATTTTTCAGAAAGCCAAAATTAGAAGTAGAAAAATATATATTATCACCCCACAAAGTCAGAGATCAGTTTATGTATTGATTATAATATAGAATTGGTCACCCCACTTTATATTATCGATATCTATATATGTTTACCCACCCCCACCCTAATCCAATAGAGACACTCTACATTGTTATCTATATCTATGAGGGTCGACGTTGTGTAAATAGTTGTTTGTTTGATAGATTCGACCTAGCGTCTGCGTTTTGCGGTCTAGCTCGACAGGAGTTGTGCTCAGATGTAGATCAAAATTTTAGAACGCTCACGATACCTTGAAATTTTTAAGAAAGCCAAAATTAGGGTAAGGGAAAATATATATTATCACCTCTCACAAAGTCAGGGATCAGTTTCTGTATTGATTATAATACAGAATTGATCACTTCACTTTATATTATCGATATCTATATATGTTGCCCCTACCCCTCTCACCCTAATCCGATAGAGACATTCTCCACTGTTTTTGATATATTTGTCTATAAAAGAGACGAGGGTGAACGTTGTGTATGTATTTGCGATGTAAATTCATCATATGTTTTTTATTCTTACTATTCCTTAAATTACCCGAGTGAAACCGGGCTAAACTGCTAGTAATAGACAAAATGCATAAATAAAAAATTACAATAGTTTTATGCTGAGTTTGGAAACCATGCTAGAATCATTTATGAAGAAACATAATGTCATTACCAATTCCTATTTGAAAAAAGACACATTGGCATATGAGAGGGTCGGTTAAAAGAAATTTTAAATTTAATTTTTTAATTCTAATTTTAAAATTATTAGAATTCATTCTTTCGTTGTTTTTTTTTTTCTATTTTAGCTATGAAATATAAAGTATCTAGAAACACATGGGGAAAATTTTTGGTGTTACTTTGTCTTTCTCTTCTCTCTTCAAAATGGGCGGGCTTCTCAGCACAGACCGAAAGCAATGAGCACTTATTGAATTTCTGCTTTCGGATGGAGAAAGCACCGAAGAACTTAATAAATATTTATGGAAATGCTACACTTGGTGAAAGCACGGTGAAGAGGTGGGCTAATAAAGTGAATAGCAATCTTTGAGAGAAAGGGTAGACTAAACTTATTGACAGGCCACTGCTGCTGTAAATGAGAATAAGATCAAATATATCGATGCGTCATTTCAAAAGTACATGACAGAAGAATCGCTTCTGTAAATTTCTGTGGAAAGCATTAAGTGAATCCTGGTAGTGACTGCAGTTTAGTACAGTGTCATGGGTACTCGAAAGTCTACGCAAAGTTGATCATGGTAGTTGTTATATTATACGAGTTGTCCCCCTTAGACTATACTCCTAGAAAAATAAAGATAGAAAAAATAAATACTTCCGGCCCCGTCAGATAATAAAGAAAGCCGACATGATGGCTACTACTTCCTATCTCCACACTGACTTGTCTTCTGTTTATTATTGATAGTATTGTCATATAGACTTTATAACATTACATAGTGGCAGCGAAAAACATGGAATTAACAGAGAAGTTCGTCAAGACAGCTCCTACCCGAAAATACAATTAAAAAAAAAAGTCTCCACTCCAGCCAGATATTTTTCAAAACACACGTGGTGAGAACACGAGCTTCATTTTGTAAAAGAAAAAAGAAGACCCCCCCCCCAAAAGGAACACAGTCATCAGAATCTATTACAGAACAAAAGTGTGCAAGTAAGTATGTGGTGATACCGATTGAGCAAAGCGATGGACCAGATGTTTGCTCTATAACGACCAGAAAGAAAATGACCAAAAGTTGTCTGTGCGCAGGTGGATCAACGCAGATGTTCCGGTTGAAAAATAAAAATTAATCAAATATTAAATTTCCATTTCGCGAGCCTACGCGAATTTTATTCATCAGCCAATGGGAAGCCCAGAATCAAATACAAGTGTGAAATCCCAAACGAGCTGCTGTGATCCAAAAAGAAGATATAAAAAGCGGACGAAGACAGACCCCAGCAGGCAGACTTCGAGGAGAAGAGTATAATCAATATGCCCTTGACCTAAGTCTAGCGGCTACTACGTTTGCCTCTTTCCTTCTCCCCTGTCTCAAAACTACTTACTGACGTAAGGAGCGACTACATCAAAGACATTCCTCAATTTACACGCTCCCAACATTCCTAAGCCTTAAATCTCTTTCAGCATTTTATTTGCCATGAACATTTTAACGTCCATTGGACCTATACTTCAAGTTATTACTTTAATTGTAAAACCATTAAATGATATGTGTATATATAAAATGACATTTTCTACTCAAATTGCCTTTCTTGATTTGTAATCATTTTAATACTTATAGTGGGCTATCTACAACAAGGCCAAATTCCGTTAACCTGCAACAGTATACAACTACCCTTCACTTGAACGAAATCCCACTACAACGAGAAAAGAATAGATAAGCAACCCACTATAAGTCCACCTAAATATTATATATATGTTTGTTTATATAATCATTGCCCGATATTCAAAATAATATAGTGGATACAAATGCGTGCGAACCAGTCATGTATTGGTCCTCGGAAAACCTAGTTGAATCGTTTAGATTCTTCAAACGGCGTTGCAAACTATATTCTTTCGGCCAAAACATCCCAGTTGAGAAGCAGGTTGACCACATTCTGCTTTTAGCTGGCGAGGAAGGACACAGAAGATATAATGCTTGGGCATTGGAGAACGATGCTGACCGAGCAGATCCAGAAGTTATTTGGCGTAAATTTGAGGAACGACTAGAACCGCTAACCAATTTCCGTATTGCACGATTCTATATGCGTAAATATAAGCAGAAAGAAACAGAAATTATTGATGATTTGGTTGCTAGATGCAAATTACAAGCAAAAAATGTAGGTTTAGAGACAATCAGGAGACCGAAGAACGGCTCATAGAACAAATTATAACCGGTACGAGGTACTCTGAATTGCAGAAACAGTTACTAGCCAAAGGTGCAGAGCTGATGCTGAAGGAAGCTCATGGTCGAACTCATGAAGCGTCCATAAATCACAAGAAGCAACTGGCAGAGATTCAGGGAGGAAATAGTCAGGAGATACGTGCAATAAATACAGAGTGGTTGTCAATGATGTAGAAATACTCATTCATACCTTAAAGAAAAATGTCCGGCTTGGGGTACCACATGTTCGGCTTGTGGGAAAAAGGACCAACAAAAATGAAGACAAAGGATAAGGTACCCGAGCACAAGCGATACAAAATCAGAATCCATCGCGTCAAAGCCATAATAAGCGTAAAAACCAAATCTACTCGATGAAATCTGACAAAAAAGAACCTAGCGAGTTATACAGAGAGTTTGAACAGTTGTCATTTGATGCAATTCAACAGCAAAGAGACACGCAAACTGAAACATTTACTGAACTACAAATAAGGCTTCCTAATAGACCAGGCACCCACATATTAAAAGCAAAAGTGGACACAGGCGCAGAAGGCAATACTCTTCCCCTACGAACGTTCAGTAGAATTTTCCCAGACAAAGTAGACAATTCAGTACAGCCACGCCCAGGTTCTACGAAAAAGGAGTCCACAGTACTGATTGCATATAACGGCTCAAGTTTAACGCAGCATGGTTCAGTCTGCATACAGTGTGCACACAAAGGTAGGTGAACCACACTTAAATTTTTGTTGTGACTACAGAGGTACCCACCATAATAGGATTACCCTCACTCAGGGAATTGGAACTCATAAGCTTACACTGCACAATCCTAGAAAACAAATGCCCAATTAACTCCATCAGTGGACTGAAAAACTCTTACCCAGATCAGTTTGATCGCATAGGACACTTCAAGGGCGATTATCACAAAGTCCTAAAATCTTACCATCGCCCAGTGATCCATGCACCCAGAAAATGTCCCATCCACATGAGAGATGAGATTAAATAAGTTTTAGAGACTATAAAAGCGCAGGGCATTATAAGAAGAGTCTGTGAACCGACTGAGTGGGTTAGCAGTATAGTGTACGTGCAAAAGTGTAATGGGAAACTTCGCCTATGTCTAGACCCAAAAGATTTGAACCGAGCGATCATGAGACGCCATTACAAGACTCCCACAGTGGAGGAGCTGGCACACAAGCTCAGCACTAGACGCCAAAAAATGGATTCTGGTCCATACCACTTGATGCAAAATCGCAGCTGTTGACGATCTTTCACTCACCGTTTGGAAGATTTTGTTTCCAAAGAATGCCGTTTATTTTGGTGATGTCTCAGGATGTCTTCATGCAGAGAATGGACATGATACTTGAGAAATGTCCTAGTACAATTGGACTAATTGATGATGTCATTGTCTATGGTAAGACGAAAAAGAACATGATCGGAACCTGCACAATCAGATGAAAATTGCACAAATCGAGGGGTTATGTTTTAACAGTGAAAAATGCGCAATACATAAAAAACAAATCCATTTTTGGGGCACGATATACGATGAAAGCGGAATAAGGCCAGATCCAAGTAAGGTGGAAGAAATAAAGAAATTACCCAGCCCAACGAACATCAGATTTGCAGAAAGTGTTAGGAATCGTCACCTACCTGGCGCTTTTCATTCTGCATCTGTTTGACCTGACTGCACCCTTGAGAAATCTATTAAAAAGGGAAACAGAATACAAATGGAGTGCTAGTCACCAGGAAGCACTACAAAAAATCAAGGACCTGATTTGCAAAGAAATGCTCCTCGCCTACTTTGACCTGTCAAAAGAAACAAGTCTTCAAGTGGATGCATCTAGGCGCAGTATTCTTGCAAGAAGGAAAGCCAATAGCATTTGTTTCCAAAGCACGGACAGAAACAGAGCAGCGATATGCAAACATAGAACGAGAGCTTCTAGATGTCGTTTTTGGTTGTGAGCGATTTAGGACTTACCTATATGGATGCAAGTTCCAGGTAGAGAGCGCTCATAAGCCCTTGGAAGTAATCAGCCTAAAAAAATTTGATCGTCGCCTCACATCGTTTGCAGCGTATGTTGCTACGCTTACAAGATGCCTTTTTGTCGTAAGTGTTGGCTAATGATTACGGGACTGCAATCAGTGACTGTGACTGCCTTAATTTAACTAGAAGAATGTCCCCACTCTTTCATAACAACACGTCTTATTCTCTTACTCAATGCAGGAGAAATTCTTTGGGGCTTACCAGAGGATTTTGCTTTTTCATAATTCTCACTGTTCTTTAGAAAGTTGCAAATCACAGTTTTACTGCGATTTACTTTAGCTGCGATCGCCCGCTGTGACAAACCTTGCTTATGGAATTCTAGAATTCGAGAACACTCAACTTTGGTAAGTTTGCTTGCTTTAGGCATGGTAACACCTTTATGCAGTGATTGCTAATCTCTAACTGAACTAAAAACATTGGAATTGCCATAGATCTAACAATTTATACCCCTGGCCTTATAATTTTGATCATGCGTAAATCGCCTCATTTTATAAAAATGTAAATTTCTAAATAAAATGTTTGGAATGTAGCTTTTTGTTTCCATAACCTTTTAGATTGTAGTATTGGTAACCTTAAGTGGTAGGAGTTTAAAATCTCTCTGTAAAAAAAAAAATATTTTTAAAGATTTTTAAGTGGTCTTAAATTTTTGATCGGGAGTGTATGTGTATCGTTGTTAAGAAAAACGGTAAAACAAAAAATCCATAAAAAATAAAAATTATAACTAGGTAACCGAATGCCGCTTCAAACTAACTCCGGAGAGGTTAACGTTTCCCGTTTTTTTATTATTATTATTATTATTTTGGAACTACTTCCCATAAAAATAACATTATAACGGACCTTGACCTTTCTACAAGAAAATGGGGTCCATCTCTTGGGACATCCCGCATGCTCACCGGACTTGAACCCAATTGAAAATGTTTGAGGATGGATGACAAGAGATGTTTATCGAAATGGCAAAACATATTCAACAAAAAATGAACTTTGTGAAGCTATCTTCAAAAGCTAGAGCAATATCCTCCGCACCTTAATGGAAACGCTTATTTCTAGCATGCCCGACAGAATTTTTGAAGTCATCAAAAGCAGTGGAGGTAGACTTCATTGTTAAATTTGGTTGTTGAATATTTTCATATACTTGTACAATTTCGTAGAATTTTTGTCTCTGGTCTTATAATTTTGATCATGTGTAAATTGCCTCATTTTATAAAAATGTAAATTTCTAAATAAAATGTTTGGAATGTAGCTTTTTGTTTCCATAACCTTTTAGATTGTAGTATTGGTAACCTTAAGTGGGAGAAGTTTAAAATCTATCTGTAAAAAAAAAAATTCTTTTTAAAGATTTTTAAGTGGTCTTAAATTTTTGATCAGTAGTGTAACTTTTTACTTTCCTTCTTTGAAAGGCGCTATCATTCTTGTTGCCTTTCACAATTTTAATCGAAATAACCATTCGAGAAAACATTATTTTTTTTTAGCTAAATTTGATATATATTTTACCTCAACTTGGAATAGTTTCGTCTTAATTCCCCGGTTTTATATTCCCAGAGAGTTCAATATTTCATCGTGTTTACTTTGTAATTAAACATTATAATCGTAGCAATGATGTGCGTTGTGGTACAGTGGTACAGTGGATATCGCCTTGGAACGAGAAATCAGAGAACCGAGTTCGAATTCCAGTTGAATTCACTTGGGAAAGGGATTAACCCGTCTCTTTTCTCCAGCTATGGGTTAAATAACAGGACAGATTGGGTTCTGTAGCCTTTGTTGGAAACCAGTTTACCGCAGAAAGCAATGGCAACCTATTGCGGGGTAATTTTCTGCCCAGTCAGTTATGTCTCTTTCGAGACATGATCGCCAAAAGCGTGTATCACGTATGGCACTTAACTGACTGACTGAGCATAATAGTTGGAAATGGTTAAAGCTTCTACTGGACGTAAAGTGGGGGATAGGTTTTCTATTGTTATGAAGTAATAAACTGGTCCCCCAATAATTACTACTTAATAATATAATACATCTCTTCCCCCTCTAGTTATGAATCAAATAACAGGACAGATTGGGTTCTATAGCCTTGGTTGGAAACCAGTCTACCGCAAAAAGTAATGGCAACCTACTGCGGGATAATTTTCTGCCTTGTTAGTTATGTCTCTTTCGAGACATGATCAATCAAGCGTAAATCACATATGACATTTAACTGACTGAATCATAGCGACAAGAAAATGAAAAATCAACAAATTTGTGCAAACAATATAGCATTGGAGTGAACAAAACAAGTTCTAGATTTAAAAATGTTAAGCACTGACTCATTGAATTTGTTAGAAATAAACAAATTTACTCGAATTTACAAAACCTTGCTTAGCACACATGAAAAAGCGAATTCAAAACAAAACTCGTGAAATTTCACACTTCGATGTGAAATGTTTTTTGGCCAATAGAAAACTAGGAAACATCTAAAAACAAAATTCAAATAATCTTCAATTATCAGAAACAAATTATTTTACGGGCCCTTTTCACAAGCCGACGCGAAGTTTGTTTGTGGTCCAATAGAAAGGCCAGAGTCACATCCGGGAGTGAATTCCCAAATGACCTTTTCGAGCCCCACAAACGAAAAACAACAAATGACTGAGCAAGCTCGACCGTCGTCAGAGAGAAAAATACGAGCGTAATTAACATGTACCCTTGACAAACGTCAAGCGATCGTTATTAGTGTTATTATCTCTTTCTTTCTCACTCACCTCTTTATTCTCACGGTTCACCGTCTGCCTTTTATTATACTTGATAACCGCACGGAACCCTTTAAGACTGAGCGATTACTTCAAAGACATTCCTACACTACGCTCATACATACATACACACACATACGTTTTTGCCTACATACACATAAACTCATGCTTGCAAGAACTACTACGAACATTTTAACGACCTTGTATCAACCAAAATACATTAATTGTTTTGTAAATACCTTAATTGATTTATCTTTATATAAATTATTGTTTCAATTTACAATTTGATTTTCTTGTTTTATGCCCCTCTTATAGTGGGCTATCTGTTGTATCCCGGGAGGGGATAAACAGAGAAAGAATAGTGCAAGAAATAACTCTTAACACTGAGGATATATAAATAGAGATTTATTATACCTCAGTACAATAAACCAAATACACGTACACCAACGAACAGTTAACAAGAATAACATTTAAGAAGGCAATGTCTCTGTATAGGACGTATGCGTCTGTCTTGAGAAGAAGGCTTCCGTCTAGTGACGTCTAACTCTCGTCTAAGGCCGATGGCTCTGGACTAAAATCGATGACTCTCGTATAATGACGAACACTCTCAATCTGTCTGTAGTTCGTTCTAGTGCTGGTCTTTTATAACCCGGGCCATACCCATTCCTGGGTAGGACAGGATATTCCTCCACAACACTAACTAACAAGGCCAAATCAAACTAATCTGTTTCAACACACACTTCACTATAACGGATAACCCACTACAGCATCAAACTGTTGGATCCTTGCTAGCAAGTTCTGCCTATCTTCGAAGTACTTTTCTATTTAAATACTGTAAATAATATTTTTCTATTTTTTTATTATTCTGAATTAAACACAGGAACTCCCTCAATCTTTTAAAAATGAATTCACCCCATCCAAGGTGATTATACCACTAATACTCGAGGGGCTACTGGGAATGAAAGATAATGAAAAGGTTTTAGAAAGAAACGGGAACCTGATCCTAAACTGGGAAATTCTCTTGATGAACCTTTACTCGTATTTAAAATATCAGGGAAGAGTGTAAACCAGGCGATAGACAAACGTAGCTACTCCTTGCAAAACTAAGTAAATTGTTAGGTTAAATTATTTACATTTTAGAAAGGAACTTACATTGAGAAAGGCGGGACGCATACTTTATATTGAACTCTCATAAATATAGAGTTTCCGTATCAATCAATTTGAGATACTTTGAAACTGCGTAGAAATAATTTATCTTTACATGTGAAATGTCGTTAACTAAATTTAGCCCTGTGAACATCTTGTGATACATTTCCTTTCCTTTCTTTTTCTTTTAGTCTTTTATTTTTTTACTGTGAAACTTTCCAAATTCCTGCATTTATTTTTTTAAAAAAGAAAATAAACAAATTGTGCGAACTTATGAAAAATTTGTTTATGTATTACACAGCAATTACAGAGCAAAACAATTTTGGCTCCGTTTTGATCTAAGATGTAATTTTTTTAAATTTTAATAATATTTTTTTTTATAATCATATCGCTCCAAGGAAGGCATTTCACTGCCACTGTTTTGTAGGTGGGGGTTACATAGAAGGAAAGTTACGAGAAAGAGTAAGAGGTTATAGGGGGTGTCAGAAAGTGGGTAAGAGAAGGATGAATGTGGCCATAAAGTGAGGGATCAATTTATATATTGATTGTAATGTAGAATTGACCCTCCACTTTATATCCACATTATAATAGTATAGATATTTTTTTTTATAATCATATCGATCCAAGCAAGGCATTTCACTGCCACTGTTTTGCAGGGGGTTACATAGAAGAAAAGTTATGAGAAAGAGTGACAGGTTATAGGGGGTGTCAGGAAGTGGGTAAGAGAAAGATGAGAATACTGATGAGAGTGGAGTGGACGGAGAAAGGAGCATGAGAGAGAGAGGATGCAGGTTAGTGAGATAGGATATGACTATTGATTTTACATTTAAAATCTTGGAGATTGTAGCTGTCGGGGAAGCAAGTAAATGGAAGGGAATTCCACAAGCGGAAAGTGCGAGTAAAGAAGCTGTTGGAGTAGAATTTGCGTTTACATTTTATTGGTTTCACCGTAAATGGGTGGGACCTAGTTGCTAATTTTGTGACTCGAGTAAATTCATTTATAGGGGGACACCAGTGAGCTAAGTTGATCGGAATAGAAACCATGAAAGTGTTTGTAGAAGGGACACAGAGAAGTCACATTGTGCCGGTGAGAAAGTGACTACATAGATGTATTAAATATATACATTCACTAGGCAAGCACTCATAGGGAAATATGGTTTGTACACAGAAAAAAGGTATTGTAATATGGTATGTAAACTAGGCGTAGTTGTACATTGTGAACCTTGGTATTGTAGAAGTAGAGAAATGTTTAATGTTTTTTTTTTAATTGGCCTTGTGTCATACATAACCGAACCCCCTACAACGTAGGATTATTTGCTATCATCAGAAGGTTGGAAATTAGAATGTGTGGAAGAATAAAAGTATCCCTTTTTAAAGTTTAAATAGAAATTTAATGACAGAACAGAATAACATGAATTGGTTGAAATTAAACGTACACGAGAAACAGTATTAAGAGGTTAAGGGTATCAAAAGTTCGTAGTAGTAACTTGCAAGAGTGTGTTTATGTGTTGGAACGTATATATGCATGAGCTTTAATTGTTGGGTAGGATTGTTTTTGAAGTTATCGCTCAGGATGAATGGTAAAAAGGAAGGAGGTGAGAGAGAAAGAGGGAGGCAATAATAGCAATAGCTTGACGTTTGTCAAGGGGCGTGTTAATTACACTCGTCTCATTTTTCTCTGGCGACAGTCGAGCTTGCTCCATCTTTTATTTCGTTTTCTGGGGCTTCTAACAGGTCATTTTAGGAATTCACTCCCAAATGAAATTATGGCCATTTTATTTTGTTGTTTTAGATGTTTTCTAGTTTTCTATTGTCCGAAAAACATTAATTTAATTTTAATTGCTCCATGATAATTTCTATGTGTACATTAAAAGGTCATGTGCGTCAAGGTTTCTTCCCTTACATGAAGGAGAGATTGGGTTCTATAGCTTTGGTTGGAAACCAGTCCACCGCAGAAAGTAATGGCAAACTACTACGATAAAATCCCCTTCCAAGTCTGTCATGTCTCGAAAGGGACATGATCGCCCAAGCATTTATCACGTATAGTACATGACTGACTGGTGGTTTTTATTATAATCTATGTAATTGGAATGAAGGAATCGGTTGTTAGGTTTGAAGGTTTCGAAATGTGTAAGATACACTGCTATTTATCCTGACAGTTTGATAATTGAAGACAGAAATCATTGCTTACACGTAAACACACCCACCCACCCACCCACACATTTTATATATATATATATATATATATATATATATATATATATATATGAGCAAACTGATGTAGAAAGGTAAAGCTGCAAACAGACTGAAAGAAATAATCGTGTTTATTTTAAGCTCGAGACATAGATTGATTACCCCCAACATTCAAATAGACTTTTGCTGCCCTTAATGTAAATCCAAGCGACAAAATGCAACTATTTCGTTCCAAAGAGTAAATGGTTCGCCACAGGAAATCCCGGATGCAATTTTCGTTCATGGATCATATCTGCCTTTACCGTCGACACATTTTCTTTCTTTTTCTTTCTTTTCCTTTCCCTCTGGCCAGGAGCCTTGCTGTCTGAATGCTCGTGATGAACGAGCGCTGTTTTTGTTCATCGTATCAAAGCGAACATTTTGCCTGCATTAGAACCATTCATTTACAGTGACATATTGGTGGCCACAATTTAATTCTCTGTATAAATCACATTTGGTACCTGTCAGTTACTCGTTCTTGTCCTCCCAATCACACCGATGTGTACGTCTGATCATTACTTTTATAAATACAATGAAAGAAACGCTCAGAATGAATGTAATAAAGCATTACTTTTATAAATACAGTCAAACACCATCAAAAGCGAACTTGTTGAAATTTATTTATTTATTAAATATAAATATCGTAATTATTTTTACACCCATCACTGAATTATCTGCTAAGAGGACACGTTTTTATTCTGCTAATGCTTGATGCACCCTTCCGAGAATGTGTGTCGTGGTGCAGTGGATATTGGCTCGGAACGAGAAATCTGGAAGCCGATTTCAAATTCCAGTCTTATTCTATGCATTCACTTACGCGCAAATACCCTTGGGAAAGGTATTAATCCATCTCTTCCCTCCAGTTATGGGTTAAATAACAGGACAGATTGGGTTCTGTAGCCTTGGTCGGCAATCAGTCTACCGCAGAAAGCAATGGCAACCTTCTGCGGGATAATCTTCTGCCCAGTCAGTCATGTCTCTTTCAAGACATGATCGCCCAAGCGTGTATCACGTATAGCACTTAACTGACTGAATATTCATCCGATATCTTTCGGATGAATATTAGGGTGCATAAATTAAGCATTAGCAGAATAAAAACATGAAGACCTCCTACAGAAGGAGCGGTGGAGAGTGACAAATAAACTACAAAGAAAACTGAATGCATGGTCATCTGCAAAAGGTGCAACCCAAAATGTCAAATACAGGTGAGGGATACCAGAATCGAGCAAGTACAAAAATTTAAAAACCTAGGAAGTGTTCTAACAGGAGATGGAAAATGCGACACAGATATCTGAAGGCGAATTGGCATGACAAAGGACGCGTAGTACTGAGTAAAGTACTAACACACAAGAAACTTTCACTAGAAATAAAGAAAAGAGTGCTGAATTGCTATGTGATGTTAGTTCTTCAATACGACAGTGAATGCTGGACAATATCATCGAAAATGAGGACAAAACTGGAAGCAGCGGAAATGTGGTTCTACAGAAGGATGCTGCGGATATCGTCGACTGAGCATGCAAGCAACGATGAGGAGTTGGAAAGAATGGCAACGAAAAGAAAATTAATACTGAGCATCAGGAAGAGACAACTGAAGTTCCTGGGACACGCAATGAGGAAGGAGAGCTTGGAGAACCTGATACTGACTGGCCAGATAGAAGGAAAGAGAGATAGAGGAAGGCAGCGGATAACATATTTGCAGGCCCTGATCAGGTGGATGACGGAATGGGGGTTGCCAGGAATAACAGGAGCAAAAATACTAACAGCCACAAGGGATAGGGAAACGTGGAACGCCATGATCGCCTACGTCCTGAAGAGACAGGGCACATAGAAGAAGAAGAAGAATATTCATCCAAGCGACTTAGGATCGAAAATTTCTTTTAGAAACTCCCCTTCGGTGTCAATACCTTGTGTACTTATTATCATAAAAGCAATACAAACGATACAAAGCAAATGGTCACGCGTGCACTTCTGATAGCCAAAATACAACACTAAGCATATTACCTGAATAGCTTTGAGTCAGCGATCAATAAAAGAAAAAACATCCGTTTTCCCCAGTTTTATGCCAACCACAAATAATCATCTAAATACTTATTTTTATTTTAGGTACCTCCATGGATGTGCGTTGTGGTGCAGTGTACGTCGACTCGGAACGAGAGATCGGGGTTCCGATTTCGAATTCCAGTTGAATTCTTCTCATTTACTTACGCACAAATACCCTTGGGAAAGGTATTAATCCGACTCTTCTCTCCAGTTATGAGTTGAATAATAAAACAGACTTGGTTCTATAGCCTTGGCTGGTAACTAGTCTACAGCAGAAAATAATGGCTATCTACTGCGGGATAATCTTCTGCCCAGTCAGTCATGTCTCTTTCGAGACATGATCGCCCAAAGCGTGTATCACTGAACTGACTGACCTCCATTCATTTTCGATAACTAACATTTAAATTGAATTTTTATAAAAAAAAGTTTTCTTGAAATTTTTATTTTAGTTTTAATTAAAAGCTAAATGATTAAATTTACTATTTCTAGTAAGCAAAAAATCTGTTGCATTTCAGAGAAAAATCATATTGATTGGAATCTCAAATTTTGAGATTTAAAAATTTTTTTAAAATGTTCGGCCATTTTTGAGCGATCGACAGATTTGTAAACAAAACTTAATTTTCGGTTTAAAAAAATCTTGCAAAAATAAAATATACATCTGTGATACATTATTTTGGGAAAATTAGCAAATGTGATGTCAAATTCATCTTATTTACAAAAGTATTTCTTATTTATAGTATGAAATTTAGAATAAAACTATTTTTAAACGCAGAGTTGATCTTTCTAACCGCAATTGAAATGTGCTGACAGATGCGACGTAGGATAAGTATATGGCGATTACAAGTGACATAATTGTACAAATTTTTTTTTCCAGGAAGGAGAAGAAACCGTGAAACACATGACCTTTTAATGTACACATAAAAATTACCATGAAAAAAAAAAAAAAATCAAAACACTTCAAATACACACAAAAAAACAAAACAAAAAATGAAGATTATTTAAAAAATACGATGGCTAGATGATTTTTTTTTTTTTTAATCATTTCACCCCGAGCAAGGCAGAAACGCCACTGATGTGCAGGTGGTTACATAAATGTAGAAAGATTAATTAGAAAAGAGTGAGGAGTACAAGCTAGTTAGAAAGGAGCAATAGAAAGCTGAGAAAGCAGGTGCGATGACAGATATATAGGTGGAGAGAAAGGGAAGGTTATACAGGGGAGGGGAGAGAGCTAGAGGCCAGTGGTTAGTAGGTGAGTATTAACTTTGCTTTTAAATTTCTGGAGGTCGTAGCCGTCAGGAAAGCAACAATACGGGAGTGAGTTCCACAGGCGGGAAGTGCGAGAGAGGAAGCTGCAGGAGTAGAATTGTCGTCTGCATTTGGCTAACCTGACTGTGAATGGGTAGGACCCAGTTGCCAGTCTGGTTGCACGGGTAAACACCTATTGAGGAGGCATCAGTGACTTAAGCTCATCCGAGCAGAAGCCATGAAAGTATTTATAGAAGAGACAGAGGGAGGCCACATTTCGACGATGGGAAAGTGGCTGCAGTCGAGTGGCCAGATCAGTACCTATCACATTACAGACTCTCCTTTGGAGCTTGTCAAGAACACGGAGGAGAACGGCAGGGGCACCTGACCATAAATGGCAGCAGTACTCCATACATATATCTATTTCATTATACGTTATTGTGCCGTATATCGTCTTCACTATATAACCCGCCAGCCTAACGTCTACAAGTCTTGGAAATATTTTAAAGATATTTTTGAAACTTTATAAATTATTATTATTAAAAATACAAAAATTGATATTATTTATTAAAATTTAATTATTAAAGCAATTAAAAGCTTATCTAATTAAATAATGTCATAGTCTGTTATGTCATCATTGTTTATTTGATTATTCGGAGCAGATTTTCGGTTAAAGGGGCTAAATGGTTTTAAAAAATAATACATGATTTACATTCTGCAATGAGTCCTGCGTACAAATAAACCTATTTTTGCCTTCAGAAATTTAACTTCTTGAAATTTCATGAATTTACGTGGAGGAAGGGGTAACAGATGTAAAAAAAAATATTTTTACCAATTTTTAAAAAAATAATAATTTTAAAAGTAACTTAATTAATTTCTAAATAAATCCTGAAGGGTTCATTAAAATTCGATAATTATTTGTTTTTTTGCAAGAATTTCCAAATTAATGTGTTTGTCACCGGAAAAAGTGTGTTATGTCATATTACGTTTCCCTTATTATTACATTCCTCTTAACGATTTGGCTCCCCGATAACGAAAATAAAAACAAAATTTTTACCAAAATTTCGAATGTGTTTGAAAGGATAAAAAAATTTGAAAAATAATTAAAAAATACTCTTATTTTTCCTCTTAATAATAACATAAACATTTTGATGGAAAAAGTTCGTAAACTTTTCTTCTTCATACTATGTTGTTTTTTCAGCAATTTAGTGGAGGGACCTATTTTATTTTATAGCAAGTTTTGTTCAGGCTAATGTCCACAAGTTTTGAACGAGGTGACATTTGAATCAGTACTTGCTGAATCAATCTTTACAGTCGGTTTACAACCAGTCTCAACTAATGGTTCGATGGTTAAAAATCTGTTGCTTCATATTTAGGCAACATGACCTGAGTGAAGATGTTCACTGAATTATTGAAACGGGTATTTTTTTTTAATCATGTCACTCCAAGCAAGGCATTCCACTGCCACTATAGCGCAGGGGGTTACACAGGGCGATAGACGAGTTAGGATGTACACAGGGGGAGAGTTGGAGAGAATGGGTGTGGGTTAGTGTGTTAAGAGGTGTCTATTAACCTTACATTTAAACGCCTGGAGGTTATAGCCGTCGGGGAAGCAAGCATGCGGAAGGGAATTCCACAGGCGGGAAGTGCGAGAAAAGAAGATGTTGGAGTAGAAATTGCGGTTACATTTCATAGGTTTCACTGTGAAAGGGTGGGACCTAGTTGCCAATCTAGTATCTCGTGCAAACTCACACCTAGGGGGACACCAGTGATTTAAGTTCATCAGAGCAGAAGCCATGAAAGTATTTATAGAAGAGGCACAGGGAAGCCACGTCACGCCGGTGAGAGAGTGACTGCAGGCGGTCAGCCAAGTCGGTATCGATCACATTACAGATTCTCCGTTGTATTTTGTCAAGAACCCCGAGGAGAATAGCAGGGGCACCCGAGCAGATGAGGCAACAGTATTCAAAACACGGGCGGATGGTAGATTTATATATGTGCAGGATAGATTCAGACGGAAAGAATTTCCGGGCCCTGCACAGAGAGCAGACTTTCATAGCAGCGGATTTAGCAATGGATTCGATATAGTCATTCCACTTGAGGTCCGCTGAGAGTGTGAGGCCAAGCAGGCGTAGTGTTTTATTCTCTGGGAGGCATGCCTGTTCCATGCTAATGGGAGGTAAGTGCAGTTGTCTGTGGTGGTTAATTGACAGCAGCTTCGTTTTGGAAGAATTGAAATTTACGAGCCATTTTCTACCCCAATCCACCACGGATTGGAGTTCCTTTTCAAGCTCAGCCGCGAGGTTCGCCTTGTCATCAACACTAGGTTTTTGATCGAGGTGAGCGTATACTGTGGTATCATCGGCGTACATGCCTACTTGTGATCATATGGCATCGGGGAGATCATTGATGTAGATTAGAAAGAACGTAGGACCTAGGATAGAGCCTTGGGGGACACCCGCGTTTGTAGGGTAGTTCTGGGAGGCATGTCCGTTTAAAACCACCTTCAGTGTGCGGTTGGAGAGGAATGACGGGATTAAGTCCAACAAAAGTCCAGTAATGCCGTAGCTTCGCAGTTTCCGTAGAAGGCCGGCGTGCCATACTCTGTCGAATGCTTTAGAGATATCCAGGGCGACAGTTCGGGTAATTGCCTGCAAGTTTTATATGCATATATACTCGGACACCTCCTACACACACAAACCTTTATTAAGTTCAAACCAAAATATCAATGTTAGTGGATCTAAATGCTCCTTTAAACTTCCTGGTATTCATTTTGTTTTTGCTTAGAAATTTACAACATTATCTAGATCCCCAGCATAGATGCCATTTATCAGCTGACACCATGACATTATTTATATTTATTACAAGTCCTGAGACTGGCTATCTCTTTAACACCAAACACAAACTATAGATATATCCGTCCACACAAATACTAGAGATGAGAATGTCATCTAGATAAACAGCAATCTTACATATTTCATGATGCATCTAATCAGGGCGAGGAGACAATTTCAAATCATAAATTGGTATACATAAGATATTTTTCACCTTTATTGTTGTTCATTTTTGTGATTCTTCCTCAAGGTTATCTGTAAATAATCGTCAATTAAATTTAATTTCGTTATGTAAATCCCATCAGAGATTTTATAATATGTTGCCGATGATTGCAATTGGATATTTGTCTATCTTGAAATCAGGATTCGCAGTTCGTTTAAATCACCTCAAATCTGAACTGTTCATTTCAACATTTTTATTACGGAAGAAGTACATTTAGAAGAATTTAACTGGTTTAATTTGAGTTTGACTTTTGTTTTACGGCATATCAACCTCTGTGGGTTATTTAATGCCAAAAAGGTGCTGTTTAAAGGTATTTTTTAAAAATATTCTGTTATAGTAAGAAGGTTGATTTAATCAGATTTTGATGAAAATGTTTTGTTTTTATTCTATTTTATTTTAGAAAACTGACAATGTCTTCTTGTTTTGTATTCAAAAATGTTTTGCTGAGAATAATTTTTTTCCTTCACAAATGTGTTATGGTAATAATCTTTTCTTCAAAAATGTATATTTTTCTATAAAAGTATTTTATGTATACATTTCTATAAAAGTATATTTTTATACTTTCATAGTGTTTTGACCCCAGTTTGGGGGTTAACTATTTACCCGAAGCTAGGACCCTAACAGGTGCTACCACTCCGGGTCAGGGTGGACATGAGAACAACAGCAATTATGAGGTGGTTCCATACTCCTCACAGCTTCTTAATCAGAAGCCTTGCTGCCGGATGCAGTTTATCGTCATGCTCATGACCAGACTGGTTTAATAAGAGAGAGTTTGAAACCATATAGCTCAACTCAGTCTTTGCTTTTTTCGTATTATTTATTTTAGAATATTATTCATAACTGTTTTAAAGGTATCTGATTATAATTCAAAATGTTCCAGAAATTCATATTGCAATTCGATCCAATGGTTCAGTTAATACGAGGGTCATTCAATAAATAAGGTGAAGTTTTAGGTATAAGGACTTCTAATACAAATAGAAGCTTACTTTTTTTAAAAATTTTTCAACGTAGTCTCCCAGCAGTGTTACACACTTTTCCCATCTGCGCACAAGCTTCCGTATTCCCTCAGCCTAAGAATCTTTGGACTGATGTCTCAGCCAATCGCTCACAGCACTTTTGACTTCATCGTCACTTTCAAACTTCGTACCTCTCGTGAACGCTTTCAAGGGCCCAAACAGGTGAAAGTCTGAAGGGGCAAGGTCTGGGCTGTAAGTTGGATGAGGGAGCAGTTCAACTCGACTCTCTTCTGTTTGTGCTCTGCAGTAAGCACCATTGGCACCCACCGGCAGCTGACCTTCGAGTAGACAAGGTCATGATGGACAATTTTGTGTGCTGTCCCAACAGATAGGCTCAAAGTCCTTGCAATGTCATCCACTGTCACCCTGAATGAAGTTATTGACTGATTCGGTCACTTCAGGAGTCCTCACTTCTGTAGGCCTCCCAGTCCTGTCTTCATCCTCACCACTGCTCAGTCCTTCTTTAAACAATTTAGCCCACTTGTAGACATTTTGTTTTGGCTGAAACATGACACCATACACAGTTGACATTCTCCTATGAATTTCAACTGGTGCTGAAGGTGCAACCCTTCAGCAATCAAAATCTTGATAACTGACCTCTGTTCAATCTTGGGACATGCTTCTTGGTCAGCCATCTTTGTTAATCTCCAAAACTCTCAAAGTTTTTTTCAATCTGCAAAAAAAAAAAAAATTAAATCCCTTTGAAAAAGAAGTAAAGGAAAAAAAAAGTAAGCTTCTATCTGTATTAGAAGTCCTTATACAAAAAGTCACCTTATTTATTGAATGGCCCTCGTAGAAGTCTTTATACCGAAAAATTCACCTTATTTATTGAATGACACCGGCAGAAGTCCTTATACCGAAAAATTCACCTTCTTTATTGAATGACACCGGTAGAAGTCCTTATAGCGAAAAATTCACCTTATTTATTGACTGACCCTCGTAGAAGTTCTTATACCGAAAAATTCACCTTCTTTATTGACTGACCCTCGTAGAAGTTCTTATACCGAAAAATTCACCTTATTTATTGACTGACCCTCGTAGAAGTTCTTATACCGAAAAATTCACCTTCTTTATTGTCTGACCCTCGTAGAAGTTCTTATATCGAAAAATTCACCTTCTTTATTGACTGACCCTCGTAGAAGTTCTTATACCGAAAAATTCACCTTCTTTATTGACTGACCCTCGTAGAAGTTCTTATACCGAAAAATTCACCTTATTTATTGACTGACCCTCGTAGAAGTTCTTATACCGAAAAGTTCACCTTCTTTATTGACTGACCCTCGTAGAAGTTCTTCTACCGAAAAATTCACCTTATTTATTGTCTGACCCTCGTAGAAGTTCTTATACCGAAAAATTCACCTTATTTATTGTCTGACCCTCGTAGAAGTTCTTATACCGAAAAATTCACCTTCTTTATTGACTGACCCTCGTAGAAGTTCTTATAGCGAAAAATTCACCTTATTTATTGAATGACCCTCGTAGAAGTTCTTATACTGAAAAATTCACCTTATTTATTGACTGACCCTCGTAGAAGTTCTTATACCGAAAAATTCACCTTCTTTATTGACTGACCCTCGTAGAAGTTCTTATACCGAAAAATTCACCTTATTTATTGAATGACCCTCGTAGAAGTTCTTATACCGAAAAATTCACCTTATTTATTGACTGACCCTCGTAGAAGTTCTTATACCGAAAAATTCACCTTCTTTATTGACTGACCCTCGTAGAAGTTCTTATACCGAAAAATTCACCTTATTTATTGACTGACCCTCGTAGAAGTTCTTATACCGAAAAATTCACCTTCTTTATTGTCTGACCTCGTAGAAGTTCTTATATCGAAAAATTCACCTTCTTTATTGACTGACCCTCGTAGAAGTTCTTATACCGAAAAATTCACCTTCTTTATTGACTGACCCTCGTAGAAGTTCTTATACCGAAAAATTCACCTTATTTATTGACTGACCCTCGTAGAAGTTCTTATACCGAAAAGTTCACCTTCTTTATTGACTGACCCTCGTAGAAGTTCTTATACCGAAAAATTCACCTTATTTATTGTCTGACCCTCGTAGAAGTTCTTATACCGAAAAATTCACCTTCTTTATTGTCTGACCCTCGTAGAATTTCTTATACCGAAAAATTCACCTTCTTTATTGACTGACCCTCGTAGAAGTTCTTATACCGAAAAATTCACCTTATTTATTGAATGACCCTCGTAGAAGTTCTTATACCGAAAAATTCACCTTATTTATTGACTGACCCTCGTAGAAGTTCTTATACCGAAAAATTCACCTTCTTTATTGACTGACCCTCGTAGAAGTTCTTATACCGAAAAATTCACCTTCTTTATTGACTGACCCTCGTAGAAGTTCTTATACCGAAAAGTTCACCTTCTTTATTGACTGACCCTCGTAGAAGTTCTTATACCGAAAAATTCACCTTCTTTATTGACTGACCCTCGTAGAAGTTCTTATACCGAAAAATTCACCTTCTTTATTGACTGACCCTCGTAGAAGTTCTTATACCGAAAAATTCACCTTCTTTATTGACTGACCCTCGTAGAAGTTCTTATACCGAAAAATTCACCTTCTTTATTGACTGACCCTCGTAGAAGTTCTTATACCGAAAAATTCACCTTCTTTATTGACTGACCCTCGTAGAAGTTCTTATACCGAAAAATTCACCTTCTTTATTGACTGACCCTCGTAGATCTCTTGATCACTTTTCAAGCTAATCTAGGCCAAGTAGATTTATCTACGATTCCGGTAAAAACGATACTTCCAAATCATATAATTACTTCAGGCATTAAGCTCTTAGCTTTACCAACCTCTCAAGGACAACACCCTCACTTAAATACACCCGTAACTTTTTGCTTGATGACGTTAGAAAGAGTTCAGGGGAAGGTAGTCTATTAAATTTTCACTTACTTCCGGCAATGAACAACCGGTGTCAATTTGCAACATATCCTGATTATCTTCAGTTTACATGAATAAGCTTTTGGCCTTTCCAAACCTAGTTGATATAAGAGTAGATCGATTATGTCTCGATTTTATCTGTCTTGTCTCTGAATTTTTAGCTTTTCATTCTTAAACTTTTTTTTAATCATTTCACCCCGAGCAAGGCGGAAACGCCACTGATGTGCAGGGGGCTACATAAATGTAAAAAGATTAATTAGAAAAGAGTGAGGAGTACAAACTAGTTAGAAAGGAACAATAGAAAGCAGGTGCGATGACAGATACATAGGTGGAGAGAAAGGGAGGGTTATACAGGGGTGGGGAGAAAGCTAGAGGCCAGTGGTTAGTAGATGAGTATTGACTTTGTATTTGAATTTCTGGAGGTTGTAGCCGTCAGGAAAGAAAGAATACAGAAGCGAGTTCCACAGGCGGGAAGTGCGAGAGAGCAAGCTGCAGGAGTAGAATTGTCGTCTGCATTTGGCTAACCTGACTGTGAATGGGTGGGACCCAGATGCCAGTCTGGTTGCACGAGTAAACACCTGTTGAGGAGGCATCAAAATAATTCTTATTTTGACAGTTACAATATAATTATTCTATGCTCGATACTGCTCACTCGTCCTATGGTATTGATCATCAAAACTCAGTTTTCCAGGTTTCTACGCAATGTTGATTTTTTTCTAGTTGGACTGCGCATTTTCTATCTCTTTCTTCTCCCATGTGTCTTGTCCCTTCAGGACATAGGCGATCATGGTTCTTCACGTCTCCCTATCCCTGGTGACTCTCAACATGCTTTCCCCTGTTACACCGCACAACCCTCGTTTCGCCATCCACCCGCACAGGCCAGTCAAGTGCGTTACACGCTGTTTTCCCCTGTCTCTCCTTCCCTCTATCTGGCCTGTTTTCGCCAATATTCATACATTTAACACAAGTAGCATACGTACCATGCAATTCTATAATCAGAGTCACTCTAGCCGCGTTATTTAGCACTTATTTTCAAATAACAATCCTTTTTTTTATATATGCTCTCATTTAATAACCCATAAAAAGATTTCTCCTTAATAGTTGTCGTGGACCCGGTTAAGAGTCCAGCAAGAAATAATACAACAACAACAACAACAACCAAAGAAGGAAATAACGAGAATAAATATATTAAACACAGCAAAATATAAATACTTGGAACTTTGTTAGTAGAACGAATAAATACGGGTTAGGAAGTAATACTAGAATTGAGACTCGCAATGGTTGTACGGTATCAGTCTTGGCTATCTCTGCCTATCGCTCTGCGTTATGCTGATCTACTTATCTCTCTTTGAGTTCTTTCACTGCCATCTCTTGTGAGGGGAAGTATATGTAGTTGTAGGAAGAGTTCAATCCGTTGTATGGGTGATGCCACCATGACAATAGTAATGGTAATATTAGACATTTCCTTATAAGGAAACAGTCAGCATTCAATGAATGCGGCTTTTGTTCAAAATTTATAAAAGCTTTCTGTTAAAACTATTTTTCAGGAAAATAGATTTCCCAATTTAACTAACTGATACCTCTTTTTCTTTAGTATTGATTGCTAATGCTTTTTTGCTAACCTTTAGTTTGAACTATTGTGAAATGTTAGCGGCTTGATTAGGCCATTATTTTCCATTCAGTTTGCATGTGATCTCAATCTAAATCATTGTTGTTGTTCATGACGCATTTTCTTTAATCTGGTATAGTTATTCAATAACCCCAGTCCACGAGGTTCGTTGAAGGACGACCTACATGCTTCGCTCATCCGAAACCATTTAACCACTCTTCTGAGACAAAAATTTAAAAAATACCAGAACAAACACCAAACGAAAAATAAAAAAGAATTGCACGCATAAAGCCTACAAACACAAATATACACAAACACAGCCAACCATTACACGGAAAAAAATAACCACCACGCGGTAAAACATATCAACACGTTAAGAAAATGGTCAAACCAATAAAAATAGGTCAATATAACAAAAAGGTCTAACCCAATATAAAGCATTTAAGCAAGCACCCACTAACGCATACATTAAAAAATCAACAAGCAATAAAAATTAAAATATATCAATGAAAATAAAAAGGAAAAATAAACAAAGAAAATAAAAATTAATCAATCACAAAAAAACATCCTACAAAAATCTCACTATGCTTTATAAAAAAAGGACCTAACGGCTAACTAGCCAATACAATCTCCTCAAGAAACTTCGAAGTCGGCATGAACCTGCTCAGTTAAAGGGACGAACTGTTTGTGCTCACACACACACACACACATCATAGTTTTCTTTCTTTCTTTCTCATATAAGATACGCATTATTTTGCGCTAGGTGGAAATTTAACAAAATAGTCGCAGTCATAATAAAATGTCAGAATTTACTTGATGAGGTCAAGTAAGGTTAGATCCCCCAACAGATGTTCCCTGAGAGCAGAAAATTTGTGGAAATCGAAAAATCTAAAATGATGTAATCGAAAGGAAGTGAGCTTTTGATGTTTCATTAATCGAGCCACGCCCCCCCCCCCCCCGCGCAAATCGTGTGGGTGGAAAACGAGTTGATTGGGGATAGTTATAAAAATCCGGACTCGGCGAGAAAACTCAGTTTAGTTGTTGGTGAGTCGAAATGTAACGAACGTGGAAAAGTGTTCCCAGCTGGGGGAGCCATGATCCACGGCCGGTCGCCTACCACAGAACTTATGGCCAAAGAGTTAATGTCGAATGAAGCCTGCCGCCGATTAACTTAAAAAGTTAATTTTGAATAATGCGCCTTCGATAGGAATCCTGAAAGAACGTTATTGTTTTTCTTTAATCATGGAGGAATCGAAATTTCTGATTCCTCGTTTGCTCAACTTCGGTAAGCTCCGTTAAACTCCGATAAGGACCCGAAATGACTTTGTTATTTTAGAAGTTGCATAGAGAATTGACAGCCCTGATTATCGAGAATATGTGAAAAAACTAAAATGAAAATTTAATGAATACGTGAAAAGACTTTAGTGAAAATTTGAAGAGCTCTGTTTACTTTGACGAAACTTAGAAAAGACATTTTTATTTAAGGATTGAAAGCTCTGATATTTTTAAACGAACTTTCTCTTTCCGTTGTAAACTGGCATTCCGACAACTGTATTATCATTCTCATAACTGTATTGTCTGCTCCTGTGACTAATAATTGTTTATTTTATAAAGATATTCTTCGTAACTCTGCAGGAGTGTTCTACCTTATTCATTTATTTTATTAATTTTTTTTTTTTTGGTGCCGTGTTTATTTTTAACCATAAGTGTACACCAGTGTCCGGTCTGGTTTTGGTGGAAAGACGGCTACTAAAATTGCACAACGCAACTTTCTGAAATCCATTCACAACGTGGGCAATGGCCCGTTGTTACAATAGACGTCTTGAAAACCAGCATTTGTGACGAGATCATCACGACCAGCAACAGCGACTGAACCAACCGCCAAGCCGGGTGGCAGTGTCACAACTAGTGTCGTCTCGACCGTCGACAAGAACAAGCGTCACAACGAGCCAGCCGGCCCCGGGCAAAGGTGTCACAAAATTGCTGAACCTAAACTCAAAAAGTATGTGTCGACCTGGCTTCCTTGTAGATATGTGTCCCTAGAAATTTTGAATGAGGTAGCTTAAAAAATGTAGGCGTGCATAGGGAACAGTCACACAGAGACTCACAGATTGCCTTTTATATATATAGATTAAGAGGAAAGATCAAAGAATTTTTAAATTATTTTTTGAAATTTTTAAATTCTTTTCTAACACGTTCGAAATTTTGGTTAAAATCTTGTTTTGTTTCATCATCGCCTTTTCCAACTGTTAACTGATATTTTTCCGCTCCCCACCTGAAAACTCATTTATTTAGAAACTCTTGTGTACCACCCCAACGGTCCGTCCTAACAATTTCTCCGGCAGCCGTTCTCCACGCTGTGATTTTGCCGGGAGTTTGTTGAAAATGTCGGCCGGACAGCTGGGGGTACAAGATTGACTATAAGGAACGAACTTCCACAACTTGGATGAGTTGAAAGGATGCTTTATTCATTTAGAGTTAGCCTTGTCGGTTGGGGCAGGCGAATGTGACACACAGCTCTAACTCTAATTAATGGAGATCAACAAATCCAAACTGAACGAAACAAGACGAACGGAGATCCTTACTTCAAGTTCGCACCCGGCTGACTCCCTTCCACTTAACTCGTCTTAACTGACTCACTTGTTAACTGACTCTATTTATTTAATATGAATCCGGAAATCCGGAAATCTTTAGACCACCGGCGACAAACACCGGCGACTATAAGTCTGAAATTTCAGTTATCTTTTTTTTTTTATCTTAATAAGGCTTCCGCCGGAAAAGGCTTAATGTGTGTTCAAGATACAGTAAAGCACAGCCTTTGACCGGGTCATCGAAAAGCTACCTGCTGAACTTTATCACTGACTCAGATATTTTCCGGAGGACAATTTTCCTCATAAAAGAAAAAGCGTTTATTTATTTATTTTTTTCCTCTTCTTTTTCACTTTTGTTAAATATGTTTTTAAACTATTTTCTATTCTAATCTATTTTCTATTTTAATCTATTATAATAAAATACATATATGTCTAGTTATCGTGTCACACTTGTAAAAATCAAATAATTGTCCGATTTTAATGACATTTTCAGGACTTGTTCACAAATAAATGAAATTATTTTTGACATGTTTTTTAGAAAAGTTTGTAAAAACAATTTTTTTAAATATGTTACCCCCTCCCAAATTAATTTCATGAAATTTCGCACAGAACCTTCTTATTTATTGAAAATATTTTTTTTTTGTTAAAAGTAGGAGTCATTGGAGAAATAATCACTACTGCACTAACTACAGTAACAACTGAAGAATGAATTAGGGAACAAACAATAATTGAATAAATAGGCAAAGAAATTACAAGTAAATGGTTAAAAAAATAAAACAACTTAATATAAATAAGAAGGAAATAAATTAGATACAAACAATAAACAGATTTAAAAATCAAATAATATGAAAGATAGGTTAAAGATACCAATTTTAAAGACTCAAATTCATTCATAATTTTAATTGTTTCAAATTTGAAAATAATTGTTTTTCATATACTAGTAAATGATAAATAAATAAAACAATCTAAACTTATTTATAAATGGAACTTTTGTGTGTGTGTGTGTGTGTGTGTGTGTGTGTGTGTGTGTGTGTGTGTCCGTTACCTATAGACTTCGAAACGGCTGAACTGATTTTCTTGAAAATTTACACAGTTGTACTATAAGCGTCTGCCAGTGTTCTTAGCTAGGATTTGTGTCGAGGTACCTCCGATAAATATAGAAAATGGATAATCGAAAAAATCGGTTATAGAAGGAGTGTTCCGATTTTAATCAAATTTGATAAACTCATAGACAAAGCCATAAGAAACGATATTCAGAAGTTTCAATGTTGCAGTTCTTACAATAGTGAAGAAAATTTGATATCGATACCCGGAAACCAAAATTTGACTTGCATCCATTCATTTTTCTTTCAGTCTACGGTTTCGCTTTAACTGGAAACAACTATTGCTTTTTAGTCTTTCGTGCCAACAGCCAAAGAGTCTGAGCTCCAGGACCATGGATTAGTTTTAAAGCTTTCATTATACCCGAGCAACGCCGGGCTATACTGCTAGTATTACCTAAAGACATTCGATGATGATAAAAACGAAATTTCCACGGATTTTCATTTGAACCAGAATAAAATATAACATCTTTACCGGAATGTTGGTTTCAGCGGTCTTGGAATTTATTCAGTACTGTTTCTAATAAGATGATGTTGTTTTGCTTTGTGACATGTTAACCTGTCGTCTCAATACTGCCAATAATTACATAGTGGTACACGAGAGACATGGATGGATGGATGGATGGATGGATGGATGGATGGATGGATGGATAAGTCATGTAGTGCAAAGAAGAAGTAGAGAAAGGAAGAATCGGGCAGAGTACGGGAATAAATTGAATTGAATATAAATCATCTACATAAATAACATTGACAGTAAATACAGGAAACGTGCCAAATTCCTGAAATTTATCATAAACTGGATATATAATTATTCTATCAATCTTTCGAGACATGATCGCCCTAGCGTGTATCACGTAGGGCACTTAACTGTCTGACTGATTTATAACTAGATTGTATATTCAAGTTTAAAAATTAAATTTAAAAAATAACTGATTTATTATTCATTCACAATTTAGTTTTGGGGATCTTTATAAAAAATCGATTCCTTTTTTGATACATTTTATTATTAACTTATTTATTTAAATAAATTAAGTATGTAAGCGGATCTGAAGCAGACTACCACCACGTTTAATTTCGTTGTTTTTCATTCATTATTTTCTTTTTAATTTCAGCACAGTAAGATCAATTACTCCCTTAGCTTTACGATTGACAAAACAATTTTGAAAAATTTCAATATTTAAACATTTTCGGGGGGGGGGGGGTCAGTTTCTCATACAACGTTATAGTAAATCGAGCCTCCATTTTGAAACTAGTTGCCGGTACGACATTACCGCCAACTTTAAATTTATTCATTATTAATTTTTTGGACTTTTTTCAGTGCAATATTATCTTTTACACCTTAAACTTTACGAATGACAAAAGAATTTGCAAAAATGTCAATATTTAAACAATTTTTTAGCGGGGACTAGTTTCTCATACAACTGTATAATGGATTGAAAATGGAGGATCCATTTACTTTAACGTTGTATGAGAAACTGCCCCCCCCCCCAATTTGTTTAAATATAGTAATTTTTCAAATGTTTTTGATAATAGGAAAGTTTAAGTAACAATCGATAGAACTGCACTGAAAAAAGTAAAAAAAAATTACCCCAACGTGAGAGGTTTTAAAATGGAGGATCGATTTACTTTAACGTTGTCTGAGAAACTGACCCCACACCACAAAAAAAATTTGTTTAAATATTGTAATTTTTCAAATTTTTTTTTTTAATAATCGGAAAGTTTAAGTAACACTCGATCTTCCTGCGCTGAAAAAAGTAAAAAAAAAAAAAAAAAAAAAATGAAAAACAACGAAATTAAACGTGGTGGTAATCTGCTTCAGGTCCGCCAGTATGTACTCTATAAGTAACATTTGTACTCTATAAGTAACATTTGTACTCTATAAGTAACATTTACTTCGTAGCTTGGGAAAAAAGGAAGCAAGTCACCAATAAAAACAAATAAGCAATGCTAACTTTTTCATATTGCTCGTCGTTGTCGACTATATCACGTATCTAAGAATTTAATCTTTTGCTGATAATGACTTTATGATGATGATGATGACTAAATTAGGCACCTCCACTCATTTTCAGTATTTCAATTTTAAATTGAATTTTTAAAAATTAAAACTTTTATTTTAGTTTTAATTGAAAGCTAAATGATTAAATTTACTATGTGCAGTAAACAAAATACTCTGGTGTATTTCAAACAGAAATTATATTGATTGGAATTTGAAATTTTTCAATTTTTTAAAATCTTTCAATTTTTAGCCATTTTTAAGCGATCGACACATTTGTAAACAAAAGTTAATTCTCACTTTTAAAAATCTTGCAAAAATGAAATATACATCTGTGAGACATTATTTTAGAAAATTAGCAAAGTTAATGTTAAATTAAACTGATTTACATAAGTATTACTTATTTATAGCATTAAATTTAGAATAAAACTATTTCTTAATCACAGAGTTGAATTTTTGACCTGTCCGCCGTATATCAAATGTGATGGCAGGGTGTAAGATTAGAGATAAAATAAATGTATGGCGATCACAATTGTACGAATTATTTTTCGAGTAAGGGGAGACAACTTTGAATAACATGACTTTAATTTGCACATAGAAATTATTTTAAAAAATCCAAATACACACACAAAAAAAATTAAAAATTATTTTAAAAATATGGAGACAGAACGATTTTTATTAAACTTTAAAATTTTTGTTAACTAAATATAATCTTCGCTAAATTAATTTTTAAACGAACCCCAGCAAATGTTTGAAGTACTTTAGAAATATTTTAGAAACTTTGTAAATTATTATAATTAAAAAAATGAAAACAATTCTTTTAAAATTTCATTAGTAATCGAATTTTTTTCTTCAGACTATAATGTCCTTAATTTTTATTATTTATTCAAGCAATTAAAAGCTTATCAAATTAAATAATGTCATAGCTATATTGCATTTTTTTATTTTACTATTGGGAGCAGATTTTCGGAAAGAGAGGCAAAATCTTTCAAAAATAATAGATGAATTACATTCCATAAATGAGTCCTGCGTTTAACTAATAAAACCAGTTATCGCAACAAAATTTAATTTCTTAAAATTTCATGAATTTACGTGGAGGGAAGTAACAGATGTAAAAAGAGATATTTTTACCAAGATTTCTTAAAAATAATGATTTCAAAACTAATTTCATTTATTTGGAAATACGTCCTGGAAGTTTCATTAAAATCTGACAATTATTTGATTTTTGCAAGAATTTCGAAATTAATGTGTTTGTCACCGGAAAGTTATGTAATATTACGTTTTCCATTGTAAACCCTCGTAACGATTTGGTTACCCGCTAACTCAAACCAAAATAAGATTTTTATCAAAATTTCGAACGTGTTAGAAGGGATTGAAAAATTTAAAAAAATAATTAAAAAATAGTTTGATCTTTCCTCTTAATAATAATATAAACATTTTGATGGAAAATTTCGTTTTTATTAAGTTTGGGACTTTTTTTTTATTCATACTTTGCTGTTTTGTTATTTGTTTTGTTTTTGTTTTTTTTAGCGATTTAGTGGAGGTACATAGAATAAATTCACTACCAACGTGTGCAGGTTCAAGACAAGAAGCTTCCAATTTCACCAAAAACCTGCTCTCGCCATCCATTTTTCTATCACTGTCTGGCTTGGTTGAATGTGAAAGAAAATGCTGATGAATTTGTTTAAAGTCGACACCAACGTCTCAATTAGTGACCCACACACTTGTTTTCACGACTTTCCTCTGCGACACATACAGAATGAGACATACAGAATTCAGTTATGAAGCTGCAAAAGACTTGCGCTGTTATAATTTCAAGTGGCACCATTTGTAGTCTGTTCGTCACGCTTAGCCTTCTTCAATCACTGGTCCAATCCGTTGAGATCTACTGTCATTATCCATTATTATGATCATTATCCACTTGTTCCAACGTTGGGGTCTTTGCGGTTCGTCGCGCTTATTCTAGATTCTCGTTTTAGACCTTACCGTTAAGGGTTGCTCTACCAGAAGTTTATAATTCCCAACGGCATCTTTCTCAGAGTTACTGAATATTATTTTTTCATATTATATATATATATATATATATATATATATATATATATATATATATATATTAATCATGTCACCCCAAGCAAGGCATTCCACTGCCACTATAGCGCAGGGGGTTACACAGGGCGATAGACGAGTTAGGATGTACATGGGGGGAGAGTTGGAGAGAATGAGAGGGTTAGTGTGTTATAAGGTATCTACTGACCTTACATTTAAACTCCTGGAGGTTATAGCCGTCGAGGAAACAAGCATGCGGAAGGGAATTCCACAGGCGGGAAGTGCGAGAAAAGAAGCTGTTGGAGTAGAAATTGCGGTTACATTTCATCGGTTTCACTGTAAAAGGGTGGGACCTAGTTGCCAAGCTAGTATCTCGTGCGAACTCACACCTAGGGGGCACCAATGATTTAAGTTCACCAGAGCAGAAACCATGATATACTAAACATCTAGCAAATCTAAATTTTCATTTTTTCTCATGGTTTATAAAAAATATTTAAATTACACAATTTGTCTTATTTTCTTTATCGATATTATTTAAAAAACAAACAAACATGATTAAAAATTAATCAGCGAGCATTCGATTACTATGCTATCTTCTTCTATGTGCCCTGTCCTTTCAGGACGTAGGCGATCATGACTTTCCACAACATCCTATCCCTGGTGGCTCTTAGCATGCATTCTCCTGTGACACCATGCAACCCTCATTTCATCATCTTCAAATATGTTATCCGCTGCTTTCCTCTGTCTCTTTTTCCCTCTATCTAGCCTGTTAGTATCAGATTCTCCAAGCCCTCCTTCCTCATTGCATTTCCATGGAACTTCAGTTGTCTCTTCCTGATGGTCAGTATTAATTTCCTTTTCGTTGTCATTTATTCCAACACCTCATTGTTGCTTGCATGCTCAGTCCACGATATCCGCAGCATCCTTCTGTAGAACCACATTTCAGTTGCTTGAAATGTGGTTCTACAGAAGGATACTGCGAATATCTTCAATAACATTGTTCAGCATTCACTGCCATATTGAAGAGCTGACAACACATAGCAATCCAGTACTCTCTTCTTTGTTTCTAGTGAAATTTACCTGTTTCTTAATACTTTTCTCAATTTCCAGAATGCTTTCTTCACCATTCCAATTCACCTTCGGATCTCAGTGTTGCACATTCCGTCTTCTGTTAGAACACTTCCCAGGTATTTAAATTTTTGTAACTGCTTGATTTTAGTATCTCCCACCTGTATTTGTCATTTTCGACTACCCTTTTTGCTGATGACCAGGCATTCTGGTTTCTTGCAGTTTATTTGTAGTCCTTTCTTGTCACTCTCTTCAGCTACCTTCTGTAGGAGGTCTTGTAGTTTCCTTTCCGTGTCTGCTATCAGCACTGTATCATCTGTGCACCTTATGTTGTTTAAATTGTGGCCTCCGATGATGAATCCAGGCATAACTTCTAGGGTTCTCAGAATATTCTCGCTGTACAAGTTGAATGGATCCGGTGAAAAGACACATCCTTGTCTTACACCCCTTTTTATCTTTGTATATCTGCTGAATTCGTTACCTGTCCGTATTCAGGCGGTTTGCTGCCAGTAGAGATTCTTGATTACTCTTAGGTCTTTCCCAAATATGTCAAGGCTTCCGTGCATCTCTATCAATTCTTTGTGGCGTATTTTGTCAAATGCCTTTGCATAATCGATAAAACATAGGTACAAGTCCTTCTTCATTTGTATTGCCCTTTTGGAGAACATCCTAATCATAAATATGGTGTTCCTTGTTCCAGCGTCTTTGACGAACCTGCATTGTTCTTGCCCTATCTCTGGCCTGATTCTGCTTCTCGCTCTATTCATCAGGATTCGGACGATCAGTTTGGTTACATGGCTCATTAAACCAATGGTTCTGTGGAGTTCGCACTCGTTTTCTTGATTTGCCCTGCTGAAATTGGGGTGCGTCTTATATTCCGTCAAATACGGTAATCATCTATTACTGGCTTAATTATCTCACTTAAAGAAGTATTGACTGTTGTATCTTGTGGGTATAATTAAACTAGCAGTATAGCCCGGCGTTGCTCGGGTGTAATGAAAGCTTTAAAACTAATCCATGGTCCTGGAGCTCAGACTCTTTGGACGTTGACACGAAAGACTAAAAAGCAATAGCTGTTTCCAGTTAAAGCGAAACCGTAGACTGAAAGAAAAATGAATGGATGTAAGTCAAATTTTCATTTCCTGGTATCGATATCAAATAAGTATTTTTCGTCGTAAACTGAATTTTGAAGGTTAAATAAGTCCTCTGAATAAATGTTATCATGGCTGAGACTAAGAACTACAATTATACCTACTTAGAGACAAATCCGAAGCAAAAACTAAAATAAAAGGGCTGAAAAAAACCCAGATATACAGACAAACAGACACACACACACAAACATGTTGCCTTTTACATATATTGTCGATTTTCTGCACAATTGTAAGAACTGGAACCTTGAAACTTCTGAATATCGTTTCTTGTGTTTTTGTCTATGAGTGTATCAAATTTGATTAAAATCGGACCACTCCTTCTATAACCTGATTTTTTTGATTATCGATTTTCGCTATTTATCGGGGGTACCTCGACACAAAACCTCGTTAAGAACACTCGCAGACGCTTATAGTACAACTGTGTAAATTTTCAAGAAAATCGGTTCAACCGTTTCTGAGTCTATTGGTAACGGACGCACACACACACACACACACACACACACACACACACACTGACACATACACACAGACAAAGTTCCATTTATAAATAAGTTTAGATGTTCCTCTTATAGAAACAATTTAACATTTTTAAGACAACTTTTTCCTCTTGTTATTCTCATAATCGCTGTTGGTCTGAATACGCGGTACATTTTTGTACTATATTTTCTTCTTTTGTTACAGAGACAAGTGAGTGTAGATGACAGCGACTCTCATATATTACATTAAAGCAATCAGCTTCGATCAGCTATTACACATTTTAATTACGAAAACAGCTATGATCTCTCTCTGTAGAAAACCCACAAATTTTCTCACTGGTTAGATTATAAAGGCAGAGGTTTCTTATGCTTCAAAGGAGATAATACATTCATTGGTTTCCCTGAATCTTTGCTAAAACTGCAAAAGGACATTGCTGTAATTGATTTTGACGTAAAACAAATGCAAAATAAATTTGCTTCTCGCACAGAGATTTAAAATTTACGATCAAGTTGTACCGTCCAGTTTTAGTGGTTATAATTGAATGATTTTTTTTGTATCTCCCCAACTGTACAATACAGTGTGATTTTAAAGCGCCCTGAATGTGCAACATTTAACATTCTAATGTGTGATAATGTCTAAGTATTCTTTCCCTGTGGAATAGGATTTCGAATTACGATGGAATGAAAGTCCATTCGGGTTTATGGAACTTCAATTCTGCCGGACCCCTTTCTGCACAGAATTTTGCATCGTTTTTGTAATTTTTTATCAAAGTTTGGTCTTCACATGAAAACACAACACTAAAAATGATTATTTAGAATAATCTTTTTATATTATTTTATATTATTTTATATTATATCAATATTATATTATTATTATATTATATTTTATTTTATATTCTATTTATATTATTATAATATTATATTATTATATATTATATATTTATATATTATTTTATATTATTATTTTATATTATATTTTATATTTATTTATATTATTTGCATATCGATTTTATATTATATCGATTTTATATTATTATTATATTATATTTTATTTTATATTATATTTATATTATTATTATATTATATTATATTATATTATTATATATTATATATTTATATATTATTTTATATTATTATTTTATATTATATTTTATATTTATTTATATTATTTGCATATCGATTTTATATTATATCGGTATTATATTATTATAATATTAGATTTTATATTATTTATATTATTTATTTTATTTTTATATTATATATTTTTATATTATTATCGATTTTATATTATTATATTTTATATTATATTATGTTGTTAAGTATGCATGGATTCTTTTCCTTTTTAATATTAAAATCCCTTGATGTTTATTTTACGAAACATTTTTCTCATTGACATTTCTTGGAAAAATATAAATCTAGAAATATATTTCATAAAACTATTTCATTTTTTTTATTGGAAAGAATTGTATCTCCAAATATCCTTTTGATTTCCAAATATTTTTTTTGATTTCCAAATTTTCTCGTCTGATCAAATAAAGTTAGTGGGATTTTTTTTGAATAGGTAAATATATTTACTAACTTTGAAGAATATAAAAACTAGATATTCATATTCTAAAGAATTTCTGAGACTAAAATAAACTGGAACTTTCAAAACAAAAATAGTGAAAAGGTTCTGCCGAGTCTTTTTATATTTCTTTATAAAATAAAATAGCTATTTTATTTTATAAAGAAATATAAAAATTATTTTTTATACGTTCGACTACATTAATAAAAATAGACTTAAGAGTGTCTTGGGTGCGGGCCTTGCAGTCCATCTTAAAGAGACAATGATTTTTGACCATTCCGAATGTAAGGTATAAATAGTGGTTTCACTTCTCGCAGACACACTCAGTCAGTTAAATGCCATACGTGATACACGCTTTGGGCGATCATGTCTCGAAAGTGACATAACTGACTGGGTAGAACATTATCCCGCAGTAGTGCCATTGCTTTCTGAGGTAGACTGGTCGCCAGCCAAAGCAACAGAACCAAATCTATCTTATCATTTCACCCATAACTGGAGGGAAGAGACAGATCAATATCAATACCTTTCGCCAGGGTATTTGCGCGTAAGTGAATGCAAGGAATTTAACTAGAATTCGAACTCGGCACCCCCGATTTGTCGTTCCGAGTCGATATCCACTGCTCCACCCGGTGGATAATTTATTAGTAGAAAATTTATTTAGAATTGTAATTTAGTCGAAGTAAACTTATTTAGAATTTAATTTTCATTAAAAAAAAGAAAATTGTTAAAATGTTAGATGAAATATTATTACGATTTTCTTCAAACAACAAAAAGGAAAAAATAAATAAATAGATTCTTTATGAAAAACCTGAAAATTTGTAATCGCTTTCAACTAAAACGTGAATCTACTCATTAAAATATTCTAATATTTTCTGTTTGCAATTTTATAAATAATGGAATTCGAACTCGGCTCCCCGATGTGTTCTTCCGAGGAGATATCCACTACAGCGCAACGCACGTTTCAGTCTTTTTCGTCGTCATTTAATTCCCTCCGTTTCTATTTTCTGATAGTATTTTCTTTAATGATTGCTGTCAGTACAAAGAATAAAATTAATAACGTTTGGTCTTTTCTGAATTAAAGCCAATTATTGTCAAGTATTGACATCGCCGAATTGAATTTAAATTTGTTCACTAATAAGGAATTATTGATTGTTAATTTCAAAATTTTCAAACTTTTAAACTGTTAAAATAAAACAGGTAATTCTACATATCACATTTGTATATTTTATGTCGGGAAAAGAAGTGATTTTGTATCGGATAAGAAATTAATTAAAACCAATCTTCTTCTTCACTTTTACAAAAATTCACAATGACGTGTGAAATCCTAGTTTTTCCCAAATAGAAAAAGGATTGACCATGTGCTTAAAGAAAATCAGATTTCGCAAGTAGGTGTTAAACTGATTTGTGACCAAGGCTCCCATTGCAAGATTTCGCGAGTAAGTGCGAAAAATCTAGATTACAATAAAAGGACTTCATCAACGTCAGTCAGACAGAGAGAGTCAGATGGGAACCGCGAGACGAAACATTTAAAAATGTAACTTCAACTTCAAGCGATTTGGACATTGTCCTCTTTCTCCTTATCTCTTTCAACAATTACTACTACAAACATTTGTACGAACTCTTGATATCCTTAACTTTCTCATTGAACATTAATTTTTACAAATTCTTGTTATTCTTTCCTTTTAATAAATTACTATTTTAACATACAAAAATGAATATTTTATTCTTACACTATTCCACACTATTCCACACAGTTCAACCTGCCGACAATCAACCTTCTGATGATAATTCTGCATAAATCCTGTAAGCTGTAAGGAGTTCGGTTAAGTCTGACACAAGGCCGAACCAAAGAAAAATTAACCAGCTCCCAATAGCCTCAATTTAAACAAACTTGAAAAATATTTTAAAAAGCATTTAAAATATAACAGAAAAAAATGATGTTTTAAAACTATTTTATTAGACAGAGAAAAATAAACAGCAATTTAATTTCCGTTTCTCTCAGCCGCGTATGAAAAGAGATGATTTCTTTAATGCTCCTATAAATTTTGTGTTTATCTGAAACAGAGGATTAGCAAATCTCCAGGTACATACCCCCATGAAAATGATATTTGTTTTGGTTTGTTTCTGTTATGAACGAAGTTTTACAAAAAAAAAAAAAAAAAAAGTGATGAAATTGCAATAATTAAATAATGGTCTACTGAATCTCATTCGCCATGATTCATTCCAACCAACCGATATTCTTTCCACGTAACTTGTTCGTAAATTATTCACTCGTTCTTATTTGTTTCATTTATCGACTTAAAAGTTACGCTTACTTTTATTTGCCACTAAATAGCATCAAGTCAAAAGAAAATTTATACAAAATCCTATTTTTAAGCATTTAAAAAGTAAAAAGAAATGTTTCTCGATAAGTAGCTGTAGACATTTGTTGAACAAAACTAACTTTGGCACAAGATCGCATTTCCCGACTGACCGACTTAATTTTCAATGGCTTTCGAAATAGGCTTGCAAATCACTGTCTTCCTAAAAATGATTAATTGTTTGTATTAATTTATTTATAAAAAATGTAAATTTTATGATACAAAGTTTTTGAATTCAGTTTTAATTACAATGCTTTAATTGAAATAATCAACGTTTGCATTCTTCTGTTAATTTGCACTTGCACTATTTAAATTTTTATGCGAGAAATTAATTTTAATAATCATTTTGAAATATTTCTCTACTTTCAAAAATGTTTATTAATGACGTCACTTTAGAATTCAGTTAATATAATTTGCTGGTAATTATCTTTATCTTCTATTTACCAAACAAGATATTCGGTAAATGTTCGTTTTAGGTGCCGACGGCTTTTCTCCCTTCAAATTTATCCAAAATAGCATTACTTCTGTGCAAATGTATATGCTGAACTCAAATCAACAATAAGTTATTGAAGGAACTTACCTTTTTTGCTTTGAAAGTCCATAAAAAAACGAACTATATCTCGCACTTTTTCTCTCCCGTAACTCTCACGAAATCATGTAATTAACTGCAGAATGACGTTCTACGTAGGCAGCAATTTTGGTCGAATTTCGTCTTTTACTGAAACTTCCGGCGATGTACTTCCTGTTTTGAGAGTAATAAGCGTAGAAATACAATAGCGCATTACTTTCATTACCGGAAGTACATCGCCGGAAGTATCAGTAAATGAAGAAAAATCTGCTAAAATTCGATCACATGCGCAGTCCTTCATTCTGGAGTTAATTACATGACTTCATGAGAGTTACGGGAGAGAAAAAGTGCGAGATATAGTTCGTTTTTTTTTTATGGACATTTAGATAAAAAAAGGTAAGTTTCTTCAATGACTAACACTTGATTTGAGTTCAGCATATACATTTGCACAGAGATAATGTTATTTTGGATAAATTTGAAGGGGAAAAGCGAGGGGACTTAAAACGAAAATTTACCAGGTATTCTTTATTACCAAATCATACAGGTATATAGTCATTAAAGAACCAAATGCAATAGTCCAAGAAGAAAGGTTTGGCAAAACGTAATAATTATATAGCGACTTACAGAAAGAGTTTGACAAGGAAACCAATAAGGTTTATACATTTTCCTATTTTTAAATTGAAACAAATACTTGCATTTACAAAGCTCCAATCATTATATTTTCTGATTAAAACCAGCATTAGATAATAATTTAGCTGAAACATTCTAATGAAGTTTAAGATAAGGACAATAATCCGAAAAAAAGTTCCTGCATGAAAATATAATTTCGCAATATTTAACAAAACAAAGTCGTAGCTCGTGAGTTTCTTTCTCATTAGTCGCTTTCCGAACGCGTCACTGTTGAGATAATCTCAATTAACACTTTGAAAAAAGTCCAGTCGGAAAATCGCACAAGTAAAGGCCTTGTAAGTAGGAACATATATTATATTCCAGGAAGAATTAAAAAATTTCCTGTAGCGCGTAAATATCCCTAGCTTATGCTAAAAGAGAGAATATGCAAATGTATTTCGTTGGTAATTGGTTCCATTTAACAACGTTTGAAATGATGAATAAATCTATAGCAAATACATTAAATATACGATTTTAAGATGTTTCAACGACGATTAAGTACAGGGAATGTTTACAGTCCTGTGGAAAGTTATGGAGTATAATGAATCCGTACCTAAGCCTAAATATGTAATGTATTATTGATTTTTCTCTCCATTAAATGCTGATAAAATGAGTTTGTTAGAAATTGCATATGAAATCGGATGTTGTATTATTATATGGTTTTAAATCTTTCATTCTAGTATAACACTTTATTCAATTTCCGTGTTGATTAAAACAGAAATCAACACACACACACACACTACGGAAATTAACGAAGATTAACGAAACTGGTTATAAACAACCGACACTTTGAAATGATTTGTTTGAACATTATTTTTTATCGATACTCGTATTTAAGTAGATATTCTGTTAATAGTTAAACAGTATTATATATTTATTTCTACCGGCCTGGTTATTTACCATAAAATTTTGTGACGAAAATGTGTCATTCGACATAGGGAAGCCACCCGGTGCGTCTTAGACATCTTAGATCACATGGTTGCTCCCTCTATGTGGATAGGGGTCGGAGGTTCGAATCCTGCCGAATGACACACATTTTCGTAACAAAACTTTATCGTAAATAATCAGGCCGGTAGAAATAAATATATAATACTCTTTGATTATAAACAGAATATCTACTTAAATACGAGTATCGATCAAAAATAATATTCAAACAAATCATTTCACACACACACACACACACACACACACATATATAATATATATATATATATATATATATATATATATATATATACACAAACATAAGGTGCGATGGGTGAATTGACGCCATTTTATATTTTTTATTTTGCGCATTTTTAATTTTGTCAACTGCACATTATAGTAGGGTCAGTTGGGCAAAGACTGTAAAAGAAAATAGAGAAACCATGACGTAATTCAGTCCGCCAGAAATTTGGAAACGGCATGCTGTACTCTTTTGCATTCGTACCGGAAGCTCCAATACGAACATTTCAGAGTGTCAACCTGTGAATACTGCAGAGTATTCGGAAAGAATTGAATGAATCTAATGGTGATTACAAATATTTTTCGTGTTATCACTAGTGAATCCTCTATGAAGTGCTACCTTGAGACAAGAGGGTGGCTGCTGAAAGACCCTATATCTAGCAACAGGACTCTGCACCATGCCACACCAACAGGAGAACTCAGTTATGGTTGTCAGACAATTTCTACGACATCTCACCCCTTACATCTACCCCCACTAACTCCTCAGACTGCAACCCCCTTGATTATTATGTGTAGGGCGCAGTTGAGTAAGCTACCAACTCCTTGTAAAATCTAAGGTAAACTGAGGGTAAAGATTATGGCAACATTTATTAAGTTAAACAAGGAGACAGTCCAGAAGACATGCAGGAGATTCGGAAGTTGTTTGGCGGTCGTGGTTGAAGCCAAGAGGGATTTTATTGAATAAATTTACTTTTTAGTGTTTCAAGATATTTTTGTGTAATTTTGGTAAATATATCTCTTAAAACGAGATGTCAGTGCTATTTTAATTTTATTTTGTGTAATTTAGACGATAATTCATCCATCACACACACACACTATATATATATATATATATATATATATATATATATATATTGTGTGTATTTTGGCAGCATTTTTTCATTAATGCAGGTTTCATTGAATAATATAGACAAGTTCTGTCTATTAATCAAGTATATCAGACGGTATGAACGCATCCTACGCAAAATTAATAGACAGAACTTGTCTAAATTATTCAATGAAACCTGCATTAATATATATATATATATATATATATATATATATATATATATATATATATATATATACTGCCGACATTATTCATATATTTTGTGAGATATGTCGGGATTGCAATTTAACATTACAAACATGATATAACCAGGGCAGTGAAGATGGCATTCATCCACAAATACTATAACTCTTTATTATCCACAAGAGTAAATGTTTGCTTATTATATTTTTAACAAAAGGTACCCAGCAAAATTTTATTCAAATGGTAATTTTTCTTCACTAGTGACATAATCTTTAGGTCGAATATTTCGTGAATAAATGTTAATTTTCCAGTGACTTCCTTTTGACAGGAATAGAAGTATAATTCCTACGTGAAAATGTATGTGCTATTTTACAGGGGACTATAAATATGACGATATTGATAAAGTGATAATTTTCGAAGTTACATTTCAGGCCATTCGTATAAAAAATTTTTAATTTTAAAAAATAAAATTAGAAAACATTTTATAGTACGTTGTATATAGTTGTCATTTTTTATGCTTTTTGATTTTTCTTTTATTAACATTTGAAGTATTTTTGACTTTTAAGCATAAAAAAATTGAATTATTATTCAATTTGTATCTCGTGCTATTTACAGAATAACAAATCGTGAATGCAATGGAGTATGCCAGACGCAGGATACCCATGTAGGGAGACAATAGTTATCTTCCTTTAAGGGGAACAATAGTTGTCTTCCATTTTGAGGAACTCTTTTGTATCTGGGATCAGTTCCGTTCCCGGCTGGAGTGGGATAGCCACGAGGACCATTTGATGGCTTAACGGTATGTAATTCCTTCCCTCACTTGCTATAAACATTCTCGTCCATTTGGACAACATGAACATTCTTCTTGTTTGGGACTTAAACATTCGTAATGTATTGTTACTTGTTTGTGTTTTATTAAATGCCTATTTGTTATTGCCATGTATTTGTCCTTCTTTACTACACGTGCTATGGCAGCGTGTTAATTTTTTGTTTAAAAGTTTATATTAGTATCGCGGAAAATTTACTATTTTTGGAGGATATTCTCCACTTCTAAAGGATCGCTTCCTGTTTTATGTTATAGCAAGAACATTTTTTCTTTTCTTTTTTTTTTACTTTGATATTCATGTGTAGTTTATATTTTTATTCCATTTTAGTATTACTTCCACTGCAGGTTAATGAACCTGTCTAGGGAGGAGGTACTTGTAGGGAGACAATAGTTATCTTCTCTTAAGGGGAACAACAGTTGTCTTCTTTTTTGACGAACTGTTTTTTATCTGGGGTCAGTTCCCTTCCCGGCTGGAGTGGGATAGCCACGAGGACCATTTGATGGCTTAACGGTATGTAATTCCTTACCACACTTGCTACAAACATTCTCGTCTATTTGGACAACTTGCGTATTTTTCTTGTTTGGGACTTACTTGAACATTGCTAATGTATTGTTACTTGTTTGTGTTTTATTAAATGCCTATTTGTTATTGCCATGTACTTGTCCTTTTTTATTACACGTACTACAGCAGCGTGTTAATTTGTTGTTTAAAAGTTTATATTGGTATCGCGTAACTGGTAATATCACCAGTTTGCAACTCAATACTAATACAAGCGATTAGTGCCACGTTCGCTCGTTTCTGTTTTATATTCACATATTGTTTTGTTTTTATTTATATCAAGTCAACAAATTCATCTTATTCTTTGCTTAAAACATTCAATTTTAAAAATAAAATAAAATAAAATAAAATCTTTTTCTTAAAGGCGAAATCTGCAGCGAAAGAGCTTCCTAAAGATCTGAATTCGATAAACAACGAATAAAAAAAATCTATTTTCTTCATCGAGTTAAGCTCCTCTTACAAATATAAAACAGGATAAGATATGAAGAGGCTATAACTTGAAATATATAAAAAATCTAATAATAGGCTAAATTATTAATTAACACAATAATTCTTTACATTTTATTTAACTAATTATTACAAGATTGTTTTTTTACAAAAGGTAAAAATTATCGTTATCGAGAGTCACACGTTTCCATACAAATGCAAATGAGTTTTTTTTTTGGATATATAAATAGTGCACTCTATTATATATATATATATATATATATATATATATATATATATATATTAGGAAAAACTACTAAAAAGTTGTAAGTTTAAAAATGTATAAACTTACAAATTTTTAGTAGTTTTTCCTATACATATTAAGACAGTATACGTGGATCATCATCATGCTATATATATATATATATATATATATATATATATACTCTAGAAAATTTTTTTAGATATTCTCCAATTTCATGGGTAATACATATTTCGCAGCCAAAAATATTGTTGTTCATCAAACCCAAATAATATAACTGTTAACTGTTAATTAACAGTTAATTAACTGTTGTATCATTTGCGTCTGACGAGCAGCAATCCTTTTGGCTGCAAAATATGTATTACCCATGAAATATTAGAATATCTAAAAAACTTTCTAGATTATATTACTTTGTTAAATTAAATGAATACATTTAACATTGAGTTCTTCTCTATCGGAATTTACCTGATTTAAATACGTAATATTGTACGTTATATATATATATATATATATATATATATATATATATGACTGATCGACCCATATATCAATCCTGTTTGAATATGGTTTAGCTGCAAATTTTGACGGCATCGCTTCAGAAATTTGGCCCCAAAACAATAAAAGTCAGCGATCAACGGTCTTGATGTTGGATGTATGTCATGTCTCAGTTCTGTCTTCGAAAAGAAGAAGACTCGGCTTAGAAGAAATAACAGGCTTAGTGCCTGATCCCACATAAGCAGAGTAAATTTTGACTCTTGGTCTGAATGCCCGGGTTCGAGATCTTCATGCTAAGCCTCTTGTATGGGGGCATGGGTGTATACTAGCGACCCGCAGCCCTGCCGTTGGATGCATATCACCTTTCAATTGCGTCTTTGTCTTCGGGAAGAGTGCGACTCAGTTGTGGCCTCTGTCTGAGTATAGAGACACAGCTGAGAAAAAATAAATATTTCGAGGATCCCGGCCATGCGGAGAGCTCCTTGACGCTGCGCCTTTTCATTTTACTAGAGAGAGGGATCAATGATCACCACCGAGGCCAGCGCAACCACCAGTTGAGGGGGGTTAGGAATTTTTATACGCGCTTGGGTCCCAACGTTAAACTTGAACTTGTGTCACATGCCGTCTCAGTGGGAAGGCATGGATAAAGGGAAAAAGTCTTAGGCATTCGCCTGACTGCTCTATGACACTGTCAGCACTCTGCCTTCGGGTAGAGGGCGCTCTCTGCTCGGATTGTAGAACCACGACTGAGGAAAAATAGACAGACATTTTTTGGCCCGGCTATATGGCCGGGAATACCCACTATAAAATGACCATGTGTCACATCTGGCCTTGCGTGGGAAGGCTAGTAAATACGGGAAGGCATGGATAAATACTAACATTCCACGGCCTAAATAACCGGTATCTGTTCCAGTAAGCAGCCCACGGCTACACGGCATCAGCAGCGGTTCTAGCTCACCAGCCATCTTCATCTCCAGCTTGCCATCGGCCATCGCTGCAGCCATCTTCAGTAGGCTTCCAGCTCCTTCCGCTCCTGCCAGCTTCAACAAACTTCCTTCTCCAGTCATCCTCACCAGTAAAAATGATACGCTATAAACAGTCCTTTTCAGGACAACGCTCTTCAGCAACCACAAGACTGTCCTTTTTTAAAACAACGCTATTCTCATTCTCATTCTTTATATTGCTTAGTCCAATGTCAGTCAGTCAATCAGTTAAGTACCATACGTGCTACATTGACTGGACAGAAGATTATTCCGCATTAGGTTTCTGCGGTAAACTCGTTGCCAATTTGATTCATAGCTAGCGGAGCAAGAGATGTATTATATTATTAAGTAATAATAAGTGGGGAATCAGTTTATTACTTCATAACAATAGAAAACTGATCCCCTAATTTATGCCCAGTATAATTTTTAATTATGTTTCCAACTACTATATTCAGTCAGTCAGTTAAGTGAAATACGTTATACACGCTTTGGGCGATCATATCTCGAAAGAGACATGACTGACTGACTGGGCAGAAAATTATCCAGCAGTAGGTTGCCATTACTTTCTGCGGTAGACTGGTTGCCGATCAAGGCTATAAAACCCAATCTTTTATTATTTGACTCATAGCTAGAGGGAGAAGAGATGTACTATATTATTAAGTAGTGATTAGTGGGGAGTCAGTTTATTACTTCATAACAATAGAATACCGATCCCCCACTTTATGGCCAGTAGAAATTTTAATCATGTTTCCAACTATTATATTAAGTCAGTCAGTTAAGTTCCATACGTGATACACGCTTTGGGCGATCATTTTTGTCTGGGCAGAAGATTATCTCATAGTAGGTTGCCATTGCTTTCTACGGTAGACTGGTTGCCGACCAAGGCTATAGAATCCAATCTGTTCTATTATTTAACCCATAATTGGATGGAAGAGACGGATTAATACCTTTCCCAAGGATATTTGCGTGTAATGAATGCAAGGAACTCAACTGGAATTCGAACTCGGCTCTCCGATTTGTCGTTCCGAGTCGATATTCATTGCACCACAACGCACATCCACTAGTGCAATGTAACATTAATTTTATTTATGTGTTTTCTAACAGTTTTATAAAGCTGGCAATATATATCTTTTTTATTGAAGTCTTCGCTTTGTTTGCTGTTGTCTACCGTCATTCAATATCTGTTTGCGGGCCAATATATCACCCCACGGCAGTCATCTTTCGATTTCCCGTAAAATCTTTGCAGGAGTACAACTCATTTGACTCGCGACTCAAACTATCGATCCCTGATAACCAAGAAATATTGTTGGTCTTAAGACAGATCTAAGAAAAAATAGAGACAAACACGTTTTTAAAAAGTTTTATGTCACTTTGTGTTGAGGCGCTCTCCACCTTTCCACCGAAATGGACTGTTCGAATCACTATATAAAATAGTGGAAGGAAGTCGAGTGAGCGAGTCAGTCGGGTATTTCCAGTATTGCACCGGAAGTGTTCTACTAGTCAATCTATCACGTCTCTACGACGATACTGTATACTAATTACCTTGTTCTGTATTCTACTAATCCTCACCTCTTGTAAATACTTCTCTTTCCTGTCAATACACCTACTTTTATACTATTACGTTGTTTTGTATTCTTGCACATAATTCTGTTACCCAACGTAACACTTTGTTGACCTAAAATCACATTAAACATAGGAAACATGCTCACTCATCAAAGTTGCTCACTATGGTTTCCCAAATCAACAAGAGACAGCTTGGTCAAATCAGGTATGGCATCGACTACTAAAAACTTGTCTTGGTCGTAACCTGCACAATTGTTAGACCTAATCCAGTCATTCCTCTCTAATCGCACAATGAAAGTAGTATTAAACGGACATGTCCCCCAAAACTACCATACGATTGAGGTGTCCCTCAAATCTCTATTCTAGGTCCTACGCTCTTTCTTATCTACATTAAAGATCTCCCCGACGTAATCAGATCCCAAAAAGGCATGTACACCGACGACACCACCGTTTACTCTCGCCTCAATCAAACATCTGCTGAGGTTGACAAAGCGAACCTCGCCACCGAGCCGGAGAAGGACCTCCAATCCGTGGTGGACTGGGGGCAAGAAATGGCTCGTAAAATTTAAAGCTTCCAAAACGAAGCTGCTCTCTATTAACCATCATAGACAATCGCTCCTACCGCCCTATTAGCATGGAACAGGCTTACCTCCCTGAGAGTTAAACACTACGCCTCCTTGGTCTCACACTCTCAGCGGACCTCAAGTAGAATGACTACATCGAACCCATTGTTAAATCCGCTGCTAAAATGTAACCGCAATTTCTACACTAATAGCGTCTTTTATCGCACCTCAGGCCTGTGGAATTCCCTTCCATATACTTGCTTCCCCGACAGCTACGAGAGAGAGAGAGAGAGAGAGAGAGGGAGGGAGAGAGAGACAGAGGGAGAGAGAGAGATCAGACTAAGGTAAATCAAACTTTTGGCAGACGAAACAAACTTATTGAGAAACAAGACCTTCAATGAAGTTAAAAAAGAATCTTTAAAACAAACAGTGCTACCCACCATCTGATATATATATATATATATATATATATATATATATATATATGCTACTATAGCATCTACGCATCGTTCATTCAGTAATGAATTAGAACACTCTCAGCCATTGAACATACACGCTACATAACATAGCTCAGAGGTAGAATCGCCGACTGACGACAAATCGGTCGGATTTCAATCCTGGCTAAAAAGTAATCGGATATCTAATCGTACTGATGAGCTGTGATACAGCGAAACAGATCTGTCTGCGATATATATATATATATATATAGGTATAGGTGTCCAGTTCGTAAACGGTGAGGATAACCCAACAAGATTACCTTAATATAAAATATTAAGTGGTAAATCCATATAGAGAGCTCGATGTGTGTTTTATATATATATATATATATATACGCATTACTCTTCAGCAATGAATCGAGTTCTTTCGGTGACTGGCGAGTGTATACACCGCTTATATATAACACGCTAAATTTTCCTTTCTCCGATTTCATGCACCTATGGCTTAGGGGTTAGCGACTCCGACTGACTCCGACTGACACCGAATCGGTCGAGTTTCGATCCTGGTCAGAAGCAAGTCGAAGTCTTGTATGTGGATGACTAATATATATATATATATATACATCTATATGCATGTATATATGTATATATGTATGTATATATTCTTGTACATTTCTAATCCCGAAATCTTCGAATTATTCTGCGCCATAAACTACGTGACATTGTAATATTCCAATGATATAATTTCTAAGAGAACTGAAAAGAAGACATGGAGGCACTGAATAGATTTAAAGACATAAAAAAAGACCCTCATCTGCTGCCGAATCAACAATCGTCAGTTGACAACAGAGGCTGTCAAGAGAGAGGAATGGCGACACAAAATTTACCAGACAGTCTCCCTATTTAAAGCAAACGAATGAGCAAAAGTAAAAGTGTAAAGTGCCAGACTGATTTTTTCCTGCAGCCGTTGTAAGATAGCCTAACGCTTCTGCGTAAACACCACTGATCACAGCATAGCATACAACAGATGTAGAAAGTCTTTAAATTTTTGAAGTGAAGCCACGATACATATATACATGCATATATGTATGCTCAGTTGGCAGATTTTAATGTCTTTTTTTATTATATTTGGGACGCCTGATAGGTTTTTTTTAATCATTTCACCCCAAGCAAGGCATTCCACTGCCACTATTGCGCAGGGAGTTACATATGGGAAGGCGATGAGAAAGAGTGGTTAGATGTAGGAAATGTTAGAAGGAGGGTGATAGACAGGTAAGGATACCGAGGTTGAGGGTTGGGTAAATCGGAAGAGTGTTTGAAGGAATGGATGCGAGTTAGTTTGTTAAGAGGTGTCTATTGACCTTACATTTAAACTCCTGGAGATTGTAGCTGTCGGGGAAGCAAGTATGTGGAAGGGAATTCCACAGGCGTGAAGGGCGAGAAAAGAACCTGTTAGAGTAGAAATTGCGTTTACATTTTATCGATTTCACTGTAAAAGGGTGGGACCTAGTTGCAAATCTAGTATCTCATGCAAATTCGTACCTAGGGGGCACCAGTGATCTAAGTTCATCCGACCAGAAGTCGTGAAAGTATTTATAGAAGAGGCACAGGGAAGCCACGTCACGCCGGTGAGAGAGTGACTGCAGACGGTCTGAAATTTAAAAGATGTTTTGATAAATGCATTTTAGGTATGAAAGTGAAATATTTTAAATATGTACACTTTGATATATTTGAATACATGGGGGCGTGAAAGAAGCAATTCTTTTCTTTTTTTATATATTTCCCTAATTCTTTTTTTCCCTCTTTGATATCTGCAGCTAAAACCGATGAGCTACGGACATTTTGGTAGGTGTCTATATTAGAAACGGCGTCGTGTGAGATTTTATACAATACAGAATTATAGATAAATATACATCCATTGCAGGTGGGAAGTTAATCATTTTTATACACGTGGAAACAAATTATTTTTACTACAAAGTCTACACTAATCATTCCAAATTATAATAGACACACGCATACACGTCTAGCACACACACATAATACACACATACATGCACATACATACATGCGCATGCACACACACACACACACACACACACACATTCACACACACACATATATATATATATGAACAGAAGTAGAAGTAGGATTTGAACAATTATTATTTGTTCATATCTCTGTGCTTCAACCAGCTTAACATGCTACGGATTTAGCGGCTTGTGTTTGGAGAAGTCGTGGCTCTGGGAGGCACAGTCCTACGGGTAAAAGATCTTGGATGAGCTCCACCACGGAATTTGTGAACGGGCGGCGCTTCATCCAGTTTAATTTGTCATCACTTTGTCGCGAGGGCCCGTGGTACAGTTAGTATAACATCAGCTTAATAACCAAGACTGTCTGGGTTCGATCCCTGGTAGTGAATATGCACTGCTGAAGAGTCCCAAATATAGGACGAAACGGCTGTCCAGTGCTTTCTGCATTCTGTGGAGGTCGAATAAAAAGCTGAATGAATTATTTAATAGTATATATATATATATATATATACTGGGTGTACATAGAGTTCGTGTGCAAATTTCTTTACAAATAAATTTTAAACTTTATGGATACTCTGTGTGTGTGTGAGTGTGTGTGTACGTATGTGTCGTCTGTGATATGAACACTTAGACAAGACCAATTGTGAGAACACATCCATGTTCATGACACGCTTTTATAAGCAAATGGTTTTATTTTTGCGGCTTCAGAGAAACACGGATTTTGATATCTATTTTATATCTAAATCAAATTACATATAAAACTATGATCTCTGTATTACCTAGATAAAATGTGGCATTTTTAGCCATCCATAACTAATAACTGGCTCCAGACACAGTTGCTGCCATAGGAGTTATTCTTTGACACAAATATATTCTCACAAGACACATTAAACAATAATAAAGCCTTGATCTGCGAGTCGGATGAAGACGCTGTTATAAAATATGCTTCCTTCGGTTGATATAAAATATAATTTTGTGTCATAAGTTATTTCACATATAAATATACATATTTACATACACAAGTTTCTAAAGACACATATATACACATATATATGTACTCACACATACATATATATGTAAATTCGCAAACATATATGCTATACTGATATTGAACTGATATTGATGACAATGATTTTAAAACGTCGCATATATATATATATATATATATGTGTGTGTGTGTGTGTGTGTGTGTGTGTGTGTGTGTGTGTGTGTTGTGTGGATTAAACTCATATATATATAGTCCAAGAAAAGAGATTTAGCAGCACATTCTAATTATATATATATATATATATATATATATATATATATTACCGGCCATAATTATTAGGCCACCCAGTTTTTTAAAAGAAATGATGTATTTCATACTATTTTTAGTATTTATTGCCAAGTGGATAATTCTAAATGAAAACATGAATGTTTCTTTTGTTAATATTACTTTGCAAATCTACAAAATCTACAGTGTGCGATGGGTAAATTATCGCTATTTGTCTTGTGTATATATATATATATATATATATATATACACACACTACCGGCCATAATTATTGAGCCACCCAGTTTGTTTTTTTTTTAAGGAATGATGTATTTCATACAAATTTTTATTGCCAAGTAGTTAATTCTAAATGTAAGTGGAATTGTTCTTTGTTAATACTGCACAATAGCATGTGCATCAAATGAACTGTTCTGGTGTCCAGTTTTTGTGCTCTCTTCCCTCTGCTAGTCTCTTTTTCTTATTGGCTGGCCGAAGCAAAGGTTTCCTGGCTGCCTTGTAAAATTTTGCAAAGTAATAATAAGAAAAGAAACATTATATTTTCATTTAGAATTATTCACTTGTCAATAAATACTAAAAATAGTATGAAATACATCATTTCTTTAAAAACAAACTGGGGTTGCCTAATAATTAGGGCCGGTAGTGTATAACATTATTTACTTCTGAAATATTTTGTATTCGTCTGGCCGTTAACAATGTTTGAAATGCGGCGTTATATGTTTTAATATTATGTTTCTTGGACTGTCATATGAATGTTTGTAAGCCGGTCTCTTTCTGACATTTGTGTGCGAGTAACTTTGCTGATTATTTGAACGATGTGGTTTTTCGCTTCAGTGATTTCACCGCTGTTGTTTACAAGTAATTCTGCTCTAATATCGACGGATTCATCTTTATCAGTGACAGAATGTGAATCAGGGCAATTGTTTATGTCGGAGATAGATTCTTCCATTTTATATCCTGAGAGATCATTATTTTCTACCTCACTTATTACCCATCATCCTCTTCTATCTTATATATTTCCATTCTTGCCTTATTTTTTTGTGTTAAAAAAAAAACTGGGATGATCTAATAATTATGAATGGTAGTATATATATATATATATATATATATATATATATGTGTGTGTGTGTGTGTGTTTGTGTATAAAAATAAGACAGACACGTTATTCCATGGTTAAATGGAAGTGTCGACCTATTTCAGGTGAACCTTTATCAGCTTTTGTCTTTATTGTACAGAAGATTTTACACGTGTAATATCTTCTGTACAAAAAAGACGGAAGCTGATGATGGTTCGCCTGAAAAAGGCCCATATTCCCACTTAACCATGGAATAACGTGTCTGTCTTAATTTTTACATATATTTCATCTATATCTACAGAGTTATCCTACTACTTTATGTACAGCATACGCCTTTAGATTCTTCTATATGTATACCGCATATATATATATATATATATATATATATATATGTATGTATGTATGTGTGTGTGTGTGTGTGAAACGAATTGTTTGAACATTATTTTTTATCGATACTCATATTTAAGTAGATATTCTGTTTTTAATGAAACAGTATTATATATTTTTATCTATATGGGGGGTCGCAGGTTCGAATCCTGCCGAATGGCACACATTTTCGTAATAAAAATTTATCGTAAATAATCAGGCCGGAAGAAACAAAATATATAATACTGTTTCATTAAAAACATAATATCTACTTATATACGAGTATCGATAAAAAATAATGTTCAAACAATTCATTTCAAATTGTCGGTTGCTTATAACCAAGTTTCGTTAAAATTCGTTGATTCGCGCGCGCGCGCGTGTGTGTGTGTGTGTGTGCGTGTGTGTGCGCGCGCGTGTGTGTGTGCGCGTATGCGCGTGTGTGCGTGTGTGCACGCGCGTGTGTGTGTGTGTGTGTGTGTGTGTGTGTGTGTGTGTGTGTGCGTGCGTGCGTGCGTGCGTGTGTGTGTGTGTGTGTGTGTATTTATATAAAGTTCGGCAAAATTTAACTTAAGACAATGACCAAAAAAAAAAACTATGTAGAAAGAACATTTTTTATCTTGATACCGCTTAGTAAATATCCCTTTGGTTCGTCTTATTGTTTAAAAAAATTTCTTTTGAATTCTAATAAAATCGTGATATATGAAATTGAGTTTACCCTTTTTTGTATCTTTTTATAGTTTTTTAGTGAGTTGTTGAGATGAGAGCAAATGATTGAAATACGTGATAAAATGTATATATGTTTTAATTTATAATTCCAACCACTCATTTTGTGTCTATTTAAATTCTCTTGATTTACAGCTTACAGAAAGGTTTATAATTTTATGAACAAATAACGTATTTTCGTATTCATTTTTATAATATGGTCAATAATAAATATTTTAATGTACTTGTTTTACATCATATATATAATACTATAAGTTTAAATCTAAATTTATTCTTACAAAGACTATTTTTGTAACATTGTACAAAAATAATTTATTGCTATAGTTCGCTAATTAAATTATATGCTTAGGTAAAAGTATTTTTATTGTTCTCATATATTTCTTTTTAATCTTGTAAATAAGTAAAATCTGATATTTTGTTGTTAATTCTCAAGGTAGAACGTGTAAATTCTGCCCAATATGCTATAGTTTTACTTAATTTCTTAAAAATAACTTAAAAAAATAAAAATTACTGAGCAATATACGATAATAACAGCGTCAAGAGACAAACGCATTTTTGCCAAGTCGTCTTTTTGCCTGGTCCTAAATTAAACTTTGTTCTAAAGTTTATATATATATATATATATATATATATATATATATATATATATATATATATATGTAAATTGCTTTAAAAATCACAAACGGAAACGTCTCTCTTAAAGCAATTTACAGGTTTTGTACCGTCAAACAGTTATCTATCTATCTATCTATCTATCTATCTATCTATCTATCTATATGCGCAAAGTTTTATATGCATATGTGAGATATGCTGATAAGTTCTTGACCCAACCAACTAATTCTGGTCAAAGAAAAAAATTATTTCGTAATTTGATTAACTGTGGAAAGAGGGTTTGACAGAGAACTTTCCATCATGTTTTTTGTATATATTTATATTTTTATATGAAGGGTTTTGTGCTCATGTCAATTGATTTTAATAAAGAAAGTTTAATGCCATACGTTGATATACAATATTAGAATTACCAAAATATTATCTTTAGAATCAGCATTAAAAATGTTTATATTTATGTGAGTGCATATATATATATATATATATATATATATATATACTACCGGCCGTAATTATTTGGCCACCCCAGTTTTTAAAAGAAATTATGTATTTCATAATATTTTTAGTATTTATTGTGAAATGAAAATGGAATGGTTCTTTTGTTAATATTACTTTGAAAAATTTTACAAGGCAAGAAAGCAAAGATGAACTCATCCGAATCACCCTACATTCTTTCATTGATGAAACTGCAATATAGGTAGTTATTAAATATGTATAAATTCATTTGATGCACATGTTATTGTGCAATATTAAGAAATGAACCATTCTATTTTCATTTACAATTATTCACTTGGCAATAAATACTAAAAAATAGTTTGAAATACAATTTTTTTAAACACTTGGGTGGCCTAATAATTATGGCTGGTAGTATATATATATATATATATATATATATATATATATATATATATATACCAAATCTACACGGTGCGATGGGTAAATTGCCGCTATTTGCCTTGTAAAATTTTGCAAAGTAATAATAAAAAAAAACCTATTCTATTTTCATTTACAATTATTCACTTGGCAATAAATACTAAAAAATAGTATGAAATGCATAATTTTTTTAAACACTGGGGTTGCCTAATAGTTATGTCCGGTAGTGTATGTGACCATATGCGCACATGTACATGTATTTATATGCATCTATTAATATGTTGTGAGAGTATATACTTTATTTAGCAGTATCTTAAAGAAAATATCGCATATACACACACCTATAGCTTTAAGCATTCTAATATTTTTAGATGCATTTCTCCAATTCAACATGAACTCTCAGTGGTTTACATTATAATGATCACTACCTAAATATACAAAATTATGTTTTTATCTGTGTAAATATATAGTGTGTATAGTGTAAATATGTTGTGATGATGGAAGGCAGTTCCCAATTTAATTCTGTAAGACGCGTCTCAGACAACCAAACGTTTCCTGTAAAAGAAAAAGAAAAAGCAGAGATTAATATTTTCCTTTTTCAAGTAATCATTCGAAATCAAAATTAAATGTAAGGTTCTAAAATGAAAGCCATGAAATACGAGCCAGAAAAAATGTGTCAATCACACATTGTTGATGTGTGATTGACAGGGTAAACTGAGATAATTACACTATTTACATTATTCGGACTATTGTCCTCAACTTTGTTGCTATTTGTACCACGTTTCGGCCGCTGTATGCTCCGGCCTTCTTCAGGTGCTGAGAATTTCAAACGGAACTGTTTGTTACATTCACTGGGGTAAATCATTCTCATTCCTTGCTTAGACCCTCTTTTGGTAGTCATGAGTTGACACATAGCCCAGCGGATATAGACGTTGGTTAGTTCCTGTGATTTGACCCAAAGAGTTGTGAGTTCAATACCATACTACAGCTAGAGCATTAGTGAACAAGTAACTTCTATGGTAAGAGGGAGATAACTCATGACTTCCAAAAGAAGCTCTAAGCAAGGATTGAGAATGGTACACCCCAGTGATTGTAATAAAGGGTTCCGTTCAAAATGCATAACACCTGAAGAAGGCCGGAGCGTACAATGGCCGAAACGTCGAGCAAATGGCAAACAAAGATGAGGACAATAGTCCGAATAATTTAAATAGTGCAAATACTACCTCATCTCAGAAATATAGACAAATACTGAGATAAATGCTTTTATTAGTTATAGGGAGAAAGAAAAATAACATTAACTTGCAAATGAGATGAAAGGAAAATAATTTAGAATAGCAACTAAAAATATTAGAAAGTATAGTCAATAGGAGAAAATTGTAAAGAAAATAAATAAATATCTAAACAGTATCTATTTGAAATATTCGGGAATCATCCTAAACTTGAAGAACTGATAAATCTTGATCACAAAAACAGCAATTAATATCTAAATCTAAATTTATCTAAACTTATTTGTAAATGGAACTTTGTGTGTGTGTGTGTGTGTGTGTGTGTGTGTGTGTGTGTGTGTGTGTGTGTGTGTGTGTGTCCGTTACCTATAGAACCGATTTTCTTGAAAGTTTACACAGTTGTACTATAAGTGTCTGCGAGTGTTCTTAGATAGGTTTTGTGTCGAGGTAACCCCCGATAAATATCGATAATCGAAAAAATTGGGTTATAGAAGGAGTGGTCCGATTTTAATCAAATTTGATACACTTATAAACAAAGACATCAGAAACGATATTCAGAAGTTTCAAGGTTGCAGTTTTTACAATTGTGCAGAAAATTGATCACGTCTATTGAACGGGTGAAGTGGCTCATCCCTTATTTCCTGTTTAGGATGTGATTTCCGGATTTCTCTTTTCCAAACTGTTACTCTTATTTTTTTTTCTTTTCAATTGGAGTAGATAGACTAAACTATCGCCCGGTTTACACTCCACCCACGTCTATTGAACCGGTGAAGAGGCTCATACTTTGTTTCCTGTTTACGATGTGGTTGCTGGCTTTCTCTTTTCAAATCTTTTCACTCTTACGTAGCACCCTGCACGTCAGTGGCGTTACCGCCTTGCTCGGGGTGATATGATTATATATATATATATAAAAGGCAAGTGTGTGTCTGTTTATCTGTATGTTCTTTATACAAATCCACAATTTTTATCCGATTCTCACCAAACTTTATACAAATATTCTTCAGGACATGGATTAGTTTTAAAGTTTTCATTACACCCGAGCAACGCCGGGCTATACTGCTAGTCAATGCATAAAGCCTTGTACACAAGAAAAGAAATCTCAGAATGTGAAGCAAAACTGAGAAAAAAAATATCCCCACGAACGTTGCTGGAGAAAGATACAAGGATTTGCCGATCAAACAATCTTGAAATATGTGTGAAATTGAGGTCTGTAAGGAGAAACTGAATAGCGGAACACAGCAATTCTATAAAAAATACAATTATATAAAAATGAAGAGAGAATTGACAGCAAAATAATAAATGTAATTCCTGATAAAACGATTGAAATTTTAGTTATATGATAAGACAATGCAGTCATTGAAAAAGACTACAAAAATAAGTATGTCCACATCGGAGGAATGATACGCATTAAAAAGTTTACATGACTGAGATTTGAATGTGTAATCCGATTGTATGCACACAATCTAGAATCCGTTTATAAAATTATGTAACATTATAGGAGAATTTGAGATTCAAACGGATCCTCTAATCTAGACCTAAGGATCGGATCTAATTATCGTGAACAAGACAAAAAATGTTGTCAGTTTGTCGAATTTATTCTTTGAGAAGACTATGGAGTCAAACTGAAGAAAGTAGAAAATATTTTAATCTTGCCAGTAAACTGGAAAAATGTGGAACATGAATGTGTCGATGTTACACACTCTGATAGACTAGATGTGATTAAAAGTAATATAACCAAGATATTAAAAGAGAATAATCTGTAGAAGATAGGAAATTAAGAATTAAAAGTAAACTTCTTTGCATTTATAAAAATTCAGAATGACATGTGTAATCTTGGTTTTTCCCAAATAGAAAAAGTCGAAAACGGATTTCGCGAGTAGATGTTAAATTGATATTTTGACCAATGGGAGCGATTTGCATGATTGTAGAGTTGGCGATCCAGTGCGAAAAAACAAAATGATTATAAAAGGCGAAAGAAAAACCAGTCAGATGGAAGCAGAGAGAGAGAGAGAGAGAGAGAGAGAGAGAGAGAGAGAGGGGGGGGGGAGTGACAACTAAAATATAACGGGAAAAACTTCACGTCAACCCGGACATAAGGTCGCGTCGCATATTGTCCTCTTTCTCCTTTCTCGTGTGCTGATTCCTTTTACTTCTTCTCCATTCTCAACATTCCTACTCAGCGATAACATACACCCAACAAGTGACTACTATGTACTCTACCCTCAACTTTTTAATAATATTTCTAAATAACATTAACTTCTATGAATTCTTGTTATTCTTTTCCATCAATAAATTCCTATTTTAACATGAAAAAGATGTATCTTTATTCTTCCATTATGCCACACTATTCCACACATTCCTTCTGATACCAACCTGATTAAAACATTCTGATGATAAGAAAGAATAATCTGTAAGCTGTAGGGAGTTCGGTTATGAATGACACAAGGCCGAATTAATAGATATTAACCATCTCTCTATAACACAAATCCAGATTATACAAAATGAAACATAACCAATATCGCAAGAATAAATAAATGTGGCACTGAAAATAATTTGCTGCAGCTTCGTTAGTCATTTTGACGGGTAATATCTTTTTTTTTTTTTTTTTTTTTTTTTTAATCATCTCACCCCAAGCAAGGCATTCCACTGCCACTATTGCGCATGGGGCTACATAGGGGAAGGTAAAGAGAAGGAGTGGATAGACATAGGGAATGTCAGGAGAAAGGTGACAGATGAGTAAGGATAGCGAGGATGAGTGTCGGGCAGATGGGAAGAGTGCTTGATAGAATGAGAGCAGGTTAGTGTGTTAGGAGGTGTCTATTGACCTTACATTTAAACTCCTGGAGATTGTAGCCGTCGGGGAAGCAATCGTTTGGAAGAGAATTCCACAGTCGGGAAGTGCGAGGAAAGAAACTGTTGGAGTAGAAGTTACGGCTGCATTTTATCGGTTTCACTGTAAAAGGGTGGGATCTAGTTGCTAATCTAGTATCTCGTGCAAATTCGTATTTAGGGGGCACCAGTGATCTAAGTTCATCGGAGCAGAAGCCGTGAAAGTATTTATAGAAGAGACACAGCGAAGCCACGTCTCGCCGGTGGGAGAGAGACTGCAGGCGGTCTGCCAAGTCGGTATCTATCACATTACAGACCCTCCTCTGAACCTTATCGAGAAGCCCGAGGAGAACAGCAGGGGCACCCGACCAGATATGGCAGCAGTATTCAATGCACGGGCGGATGGTAGATTTGTAAATGTGCAGGATACATAATATAAGGTGGCCAGTATTTAAATGTTCCATTTTTTTTAAAAATAATTGGGAGAGTAGATATTTTTATAACAGTGTGGATTATAAGATAACTTAAGGCAAATGAAATGAACCAGTATTAACCTCTTTCGTCGAAAAGTTATACTGTATATATAGTGATATTATACAGAGAGGTTTTCTACTATGAGGTCCTTTTAGGAGAATGATTGAGTTGACTAAGTATTGCTCTCATTTAGACCAACTGAAAGTAGCAATCAACAAAAACCATCCAAAATTATTTAAAAAAAGGGTGTAATATTCATCCATGTGCGTTGTGGCGCAGTGGATATCGGCTCGGAATGAGAAATCGGGGAACCGAGTTCGAATTCCAGTTAAATTCCTCGCATTCACTTACGCGCAAATACCCTTGGGAAAGGTATTAATCCGTCTCTTCCTTCCAGTTATGGGTTAAATAGCAGGATAGATTGGGTTCTATAGCCTTGGTCGGCAACCAGTCTACCGCAGAAAGCAATGGCAACCTACTGCGGGATAATGTTCTGCCCAGTCAGTCATGTCTCTTTGGAGACATGATCGCCCAAAGCGTGTATCGCGCATGGTACTTAACTGACTGAGCCCAAGATAACTTTATACTGCAGTGTTTTTGGTAAGCAAACAAACATCATTCAAATTTGGTTGAGAATTTTTGATATTAGGACTGGGTACCTATTTATTTTCGCTTGCTTCGTCTACACAATGATAATGTTGCAAGGTACCCAGATATAATGATTATAATGAGTGAGTGAGTGAATGAGCAACACGTCACCAAAGTGACAATATTTAAATATTCCATTGTTTAAAATAATTTGGAGAGTAGATATTTTATAACAATGTGAAACATGAGATTTTTTTTAATCGTGTCACCCCAAGCAAGGCATTCCACTGCCACTATAGCGCAGGGGGTTACATAGAGGGATTGGGTATAGGAAATGTCAGAAGGAGGGTGATAGACGACTTAGGATGTAAATAAGGAGAGAGTTGGAGAGAGTGGGAGTGAGTTAGTGTGTTAGGAGGTGTCTATTGACCTTACATTGAAACTCCTGGAGGTTGTAGCCGTCAGGGAAGCAAGCATGCGGAAGGGAATTCCACAGGCGTGAAGTGCGAAGAAAGAAGCTGTTGGAATAGAAATTGCGGTTACGTTTCATCGGTTTCACTGTAAAAGCGTGGGGCCTAGTTGCCACTCTAGTATCTCGTGCAAATTCACATCTAGGGGGCACCAGTGATTTAAGTTCATCAGAGCAGAAGCCATGATAGTATTTATAGAAGAGGCACAGGGATGCCACGTCACGCCGGTGAGAGAGATACTGCAGGCGGTCAGCCAAGCCGGTATCAATCACATTACAGATTCTTCGCTGTATTTTGTCAAGGACCCCGAGGAGAATAAAAGGGGCACCCGACCAGATGTGGCAGCAGTACTCAATACACGGGCGGATGGAGGATTTATATAATTGCAGGATAGATTCAGGCGGAAAGAATTTCCGGGCCTTGCACAGAGAGCCGACTTTCATAGCTGCGGATTTAGCAATGGATTCGACGTACTCATTCCACTTGAGGTCCACTGAGAGTGTCAGGCCAAGCAGGCGTAGTGATTTACTCTCTGGGAGGCAAGCCTGTTCCATGCTAATGGGTGGGATGTGCGGTTGTCTGTGGTGATTCATTGACAGCAGCTTCGTTTTGGAAGAATTGAATTTTACGAGCCATTTCTTAACCACGGATTGGATATAACTTAAGGCAAGTGAAATGAAACACTATTGACCTTCCGTGGAATTTTCCATATCAGGACTGGATACCTCTTTATTTTCGTCTGCTTCACACTTACAATGATAAGGTTGCAATGTAATTATTCTTCAACTGATCATTTTATACTATATTCCCGAAAAGGAATACAGTATAAAATGATCAGTTGAAGAATGGAACTCCACACCAGCAATAAGAAATACAGATTTCTTGTACTAAGGTACAATTAACAATAATACACATATCAGCAAGCCACGGGTTGGAGCGGAATCGGCTATCGAATAGTGAATGCCTTCGCCTAAGACCTTTTCCATCGTCGTACCGCTCGTTACCGTCTTTTATAAAGTAGAGCATTCTATTCTCAGGGATGGCAGGATGTTCCACTATAACACCTGCCCCCGAGCTAAATTCTTCCTAGAATTTTGCTCTTAATATTTTTTCTCTTAGGATCTGGACATAGCCGTTTAGTTCTTTTCCTTTTTCTGTTACTTCTTCTCCTGTCTGTCCCTGTGTCTTTACTTTTAGGAGAATCAGTAGTTTTTTTTTTGTGTAGGTGTTACCTCCATAAATACTCCAATGTTAGTGGGTGGTTTAATCTGGAATGTGTCATATATTGCCTCCATTGGTATCGCTTGGTCATTTGAAATGGTTTCGATATATTGGTGTCTCAGTTGGTTTATGTGTCTTTTACAGACAAACTTATCTCCTTTAATTATATAAATGACTCTCTCGGTTCTTCTAATTACCAAACCGTCTTCCCAAAAGCACTTTCCAATCCGATAGTTCTTAAAGAAGACATTGTCTCCTTCTTTGAAAGATTTGATATCAGAGTTTAGTTTTATAAAACTCTTCTTTTTCTTTGGTAACAACCTATCAAATATTGAATCTTTCTCGCGTACATGACCTCAGCAGGTGACAAATTTCCATTAATGTTCTGATTCGGTGTAATTCTATAAAGCATCAGAAATGTTTGGATATTCTTGTCTTCGGTGTCGATCCTATTAGCTTTTCTCATAGCTCTTTTAAACGTATCGACAAACCTTTCTGCCTGTCCATTCGATCTCGGATTATACGTAGGCGTGGTTATGTGTTCGATTGCTAACGAGTCACAATAACGTTTAAATTCAACTCCCGTAAACATAGTTCCATTGTCACTCACAATTGTGTTTGGCACCCTCAGACGGCTAAATACTTATTTAACGAATTTATTGTATTTGCTGCTCTCGGGTGTTTAAATTCGAAAGCCCCAGGCCATTTAGAATAACCTACAACAATAATTAGATGATAGTCTCCCTTTTGTGCTGCATAGTCAACATGTACCCGTGACCACAGCACATCTGTTTTTTGACCATGGCTAAGTTTTTATAGGTGGTGATTTTGCTGCTAACTGACAGACTTTACAGTGCTTCACTAAATCTTCAATGTCCTGGTCCCTCCTAGGCCAGTATATATAGCTCCTCATTAATGATTTAATTCTGGATATACCCGGATGACCCAGATGAAATTCTTTTAATATACTCTTACGTAGAACACGTGGAATTACCACTCTTTGAGCAGAAAGTAGTGTTTCATTGTAAATTGAAAATGGTGATACTTTATATCCTTTGTTTTTCTCATTCCCTTTGACTTGTTTAATCATCTTTGAAATGTAATCACCTGTTTTCGCCATTTTGTTAATTTCCTCCAGCGTTACCAGTAATTCACTAACGGTGTTCACCATTACATCCGCAAGTTCTTTCTCTTCTTTTAACCCTGCTATTACACATCTAACATTTGCTTCTCTGTAACTTCATCCTAGTTTGGTTCTTGTAAATTCTTTAAATCAGTTTTAATGCATTGCTGATTAAACGGTAAACTCAATTGCAAAACTGACAGCATTGTAATTTTTTTCACACTCAAACACTTGCTGCATCAAGATATTATACTGATCCCCATTAAGTCACAGGTACTAACTTGACTCAAGTTGCTCAGTTTGTAAATTGCCAGATAATATGTAAAACATTTTCAATTCTCCTTGCAATACTTGGTCAGTTCTAGAAATATATAGATTGTATGATGCAAAGCAGTGAAAGTTTCCTTTGTTAATTTGCCATTTCCTCCAGAAATGCTATTCTAAGTTTCTGACTAGTCACAGAATGCAGAGAGAAAATTAAAATTTTCTTCATTTATTCTAAGTGGATTACAGTATTTATTTCTCAGCCGACAAACTTTATGTGGTGTTTTTGCATTCATTATTGCTCACCAAATATAAAATATGTTTATATATTCTACAACTTCTTTTAACTCAGGATTTTTCGGGATTAATCTCGAAAAACAATCCGCGTGGGCGATTTTCTTAAACGGAATAAATTGCATTTTAAAATTGTAATTTAATAAAATTACACTCCATCTTTGCGACCTGTTTGCGGTATGAGTCGGTACTCCTTTTTTCGACCCCAAAATCGACAATAAGGGTTTATGGTCGGTTTGTAGCACGAACGATCTTCCATAAATGAATCTGTGAAATTTCTTCACAGCATAAATTCTAGCTAACGCTTCCTTCTCTATCTGACTATAATTTCTTTCCACTGGAAGCAACGCTCTCGAGGCATGAGCGATAGGTTTTCTTACGCCATCCTTGAATTTGTGTAAAAGAACAGCTTCTATGCCGTATTCACTCGCATCCGACGCTACAATTAATTCTTTATTTGGATTAAAGTGCACTAAAGCTAAATCCGACAATAAGCACTTTTTAATTTTTTTTAAATGCTTCGTCGCATTTCCTTGTCCAACACCATTTTTTATTTTTTTCTAATAATTTGTTTAATGGTGCTCTTAAATCATGTATACTAGGAATATATAAATTGTAGTAATTTGAAAGACCCAGAAATGACTGTAACATAGTCACGTTATCTGGAGTGGGCATATTTTTTATCGCTTCAGTTCTGTTTGGGTTAGGTTTCCTTCCTTTATGATCAATTATTTGACCCAAATATTCGATCTTATCCATACAGAACTCTCACTTTTCAAGTCCTTCTTTGAATCCATACTTTCTAATTCTTTTGAAAATTTCACGGACATGAATTTTATGTACTTCCACATTTTCACTCTTTATTAATATGTCGTCCAAGTATGCCATTGCATAATCTAGGCCCGACAGCATCGTATCCATAATTTGTTGAAATACACTCGGTGCTACCTTCAAACCGAACGGCAAACATTTCAACCTATACAATCCTCTATGAGTTTTGATGGTTAAATATTTAGAACATTCCTCCTCGACCTTGACTTGTAGATAAGCTTCTGACAAATCAATTTTCGAAAAGTTTTTGCCCCCATTCAACCTTGAAAATATTTCCTCCGGTGTGGGGAATGGATATGTGTGATCCTTTAAACATTCATTCAGTCCGGTTGAGAAATCCGCGCAAACTCTTATTTTATTATATCTCTTTATTACGTAGGCTGTAGGTGATGCCCACTCAGAGTAATCTACCTTCTTAATTACTCCGTTATCTTCTAATCTCTGTAACTCTTTATCTATCGTCTCTAACGATGCAAAGGGAACTTTTCTTTTCGGTTTGAATACCGGTTTTATATCATCCTTTAGTTCAAATTTCACTTCTGTCTGCGTACAACAACCAAGTTCATGCGAAAAGACTTCAGTAAATTCATTCTACAAATCTTTCACAAATGTTTCTGTCTGTTTAGACTTTCCTATATTTGACGCATTGATTTTCCTACAAAACGTATTCATGGGTTTCTTCCATAAATTAAATAATACAATCAAATCAATGCCAAATAAATTTGCATTTTTTCCCGAAATCACATCGACTTTAGTTTTGTGGATTTTGCCGTTGAATGCTACCTTCGCAAAAAAATTCACCCTTGAATTTCAACTTGTTACCCAAAATGCCTGTCGCAATTTTCTTAGTGTTATGCAACTCTGGTCTGCCTATTTTTCTCCAGGTATTTTCGTCAATTGTGGAAATATCACTCCCGGTATCTAGCAAACAAGTGATATTTCGACCATTTAACTTAATGTCTACGTCCTTTCTTGTACCGAAATCCTTCGTAACTTTTTTTTAGATAAAACAGTATTTATCATTTTAGGCTTTCGATAATTTTTCTTTTTACACATTACTGCCTTGTGCCCCTTTTGCGCACATTCAAAACATATTTTATTTCTAAAATAGCACTTGTAGCATGATTAGTGTTGTCACATGATTTGCAGTATGGTCTTTCTTCTTTGTAGGCACGTTGTTTTACTTTATGTAATCGGGCAATACTCTTCTCTTCAATACATAAATTATCCCGTTTAATAATAACTAATTTTTGGCATCCCTCCAATACTTTCTGTAAAGTTATGTCCGTATCATGCTCCAACATTGCTAAAATCCTTGAACGAACTTCCTTGTCCTTAGGCGCCGTTAAACCTTGCAGAAAAATTAGACATTTAAACATATCTTCCTTGATTTCTTTGATTTTGAAACGAAGTCTTTGTCCTCTTCTTTCACGATATTTAAACATTTATACCGTGTATGAAACAAACTGTCCTGTTCGCCAAACATTTTCGATAACATTTCAACTGTTTCGTCAAACGAAATCTCTTCTGGTTTCTTTGGCAAAATGAAGTTCGTGTACTTCGTATTTTCCTGAGCACCGATGTTTTGTAATAAAAGCATAATTTTTTCTTCATCGGTCCATGATTTGCACCTTTTTGAAAAAAAAATTGTCTCGTACCTTTTAAAGTACGCAGGAAAAGTTATTCCTTCCTCAGGTTTGTACAAAAATTCTGAAAGGGAGTTTGCTATACCCCCTCCGCAGAGAAAATTCTGGAACCTTCCTTTAGTTCGACTTGCTTTAACAATATTTTTTGCGAAACCTCTTGTTGACATTGCTGTTGGTGTATTAATTGTTAAACCGCTACGCCTAGCGTATTGATACATTCTGCTAACTGTTCCATGTTTCGTACACAACAAAATATGTATATGGTAAAAAAAATCAACCATACAGTTGACCAATAAGTTAAAACTTTGGCAAGAAAAAAAACGTAGTTTTTTTTATGAGGTGGGTACGAAAAACTACTTCTTACCATAACTTATTTTTTTTTATCGTCGTCACTGCTAAAGGTTCATATTTTACGACTCCTCGTTTAATACGGTTGTATTTCCTTAGAGGTCTAAATCCTTATTCAACAACTAAAATTTCCGTGTGAATTTGATTTTTCTGTCGCCAATTAATATCCGGTGGTAAATTTCCTACTTTGCCAAAATGGTATCAGGCGACAGTCATCCTCGTCGCCAAACTAATATATCCCGAAAAGGAATACAGTATAAAATGATCAGTTGAAGAATGGAACTCCACACCAGGAATAAGAAATACAGATTTATTGTACTAAGGTACAATTAACAATAATACACATATAGGCAAGCCACGGGTTGGAGCGGAATAGACTATCGAATAGTGAATGCCTTCGCCTAAGACCTTTCTGTATTTACTAGCCTTCACACGCAAGGCCAGATGTGACACATGGTCATTTTATAGTGGGTATTCACGGCCATATAGCCGGGCCAAAAAATGTCTATTTTTCCCCAGTCGTGGATCTACCCTTCGGCGGAACCACGACTGGGTTTGTGCTCTCTGCTCGGAAGCAGAGAGCGGCCTCTACCCGAAGGCAAAGAGCTGACAGTGTCACAGAAAAGTCAGGCGAATGCCTAAGACCTTTCTGTATTTACTAGCCTTCCCACGCAAGGCCGGATGTGACACATGGTCATTTTATAGTGGGTATTCCCGGCCATATAGCCGGGCCAAAAAATCTCTGTCTATTTTTCCCCAGTCGTGGATCTACCCTTCGGCGGAACCACAACTGGGTTTGTGCTCTCTGCTCGGAAGCAGAGAGCTGACAGTGCCATAGAGCAGTCAGGCGAATGCCTAAGACCTTTCTGTCTTCGTACCGCTCGTTACCGCCTTTTATAAAATAGAGCATTTTATTCTCGGGGATGGCAGGATGTTCCACTATAACAGATTATTAGTGAGTGAGTGAGTGAGCGTGTGAGCAACACGTCACCAAAGTGACAATATTTAAACGTTCCATTTGTTAAAATAATTTGGAGGGTAGATATTTTATAACAATGTGAAACATGAGATAACGTAAGGCAAGTGAAATGAAATATTAACCGTCTTCGTCTAAAAGTGATACTGTTTATATGGTGATATTTTACAAAAACTGTTATACCGTGAGCTTTTTTTTGGAGAATGATTGATTTAACTAAGTACCGTTCCCAGTTAGACCAACTGAAAACATCAATCAACGAAAAACAAAAAGGGTGTAATAATCACTCAGGAACCCAGGATAACGTTATACCACAGGTTTTTTTGGTAAGCAGGCAAGCATCATTCCAATTTGGTTGAGAATTTTCCATACTAGAAGTGGATACCTATTTATATTTACCTGCTTTGCCTTCACAATGATCATGTTAAAAAATACCCAGATATCATGATTATTAGTGAGTGAGTGAGTGAGTGAGTGAGTGAGTGAGTGAGTGAGTATCACGTCACCAAAGTGACGGTAGGGTAGAAATAGGCGAAACTCAATATATCCATCATAAGGCCGAGTCCGATAAGAATATTATTACAACTCTTACGATGTTACGAGCGACTCATAATTATCATATCTCAGCTTCCATTCTCAGTTTAGGGACACAACATTATATGGCAGTGAATATCGAATAATTTTCTCACAGATAGACTAGAAGTAAGAAAGATGTAGCTCTTCAGAAGAACACTGATAATATAGAATCAACAGAACATGTGAACACATGGAGCATTTTAAGACAAACACTAACTAGCAGATGTAAAGGGTAAAATGTTATTTAGAGCAATCAAAGACAGGAAGATGTATTATTGTTATTTTGATATGCTCTCCGACTCTAATGATCATATTCACACACTCAGAAGCATGGCCGTATCTGACTACCGGGCATACCGCGCACGGGTCCGGGCCGATCCGTGCAATCATAATGAAAATCCGGGCAAGGAAAAATGTCTTCGTCCGAAATCAAACTAAACAACCCACGAAGAAAGAAAGAAAGAAAGAAAAGAAAAACGAAGAAAACATCCGAATGAACGCAGCATTTAACTACTCAGCCAGGTCATGTGCCATCATGGCCGTATCTGACTACCGGGCACACCGGGCACGGGTTCGGGCCAATCCGTGCAATCATAATGAAAATCCGGGCAAGGAAAAATGTCTTCGTCAGAAATCAAACTAAACAACTCACGAAGAAAGAAAGAAAAGAAAGAAAGAAAGAAAGAAAGAAAAACTTTGAAAACAACCGAATGAACGCAGTAAATATCTGTTTGTTTATTTTAATTTTGTTTTGTTAATTTTGGGAGAAAAGATTTGTTATACTCAGAAAGTCCGAACCTGATTTACTGCCTAATTTCCATTGGAATAGCCGAAAAAATCCCCCAAAATTATAGTTTCTGGAAACGGATGACACTGATGACGTCATCATATTTTCAACAAATAAATCCGGGCAATTTTCTCTGTTCCCGGTGTTTTTTTAGCATCAGCTACGGCCCTGCTCAGAAGCACAACCATTTCCTTAGAATATGGACTGTTTTCAGCAGTGCTGCCACCTGCGCATTCCCAGTGATTGCAGGTCTTGTGAGACAGAAAGATTCTTGGAAATAGTCCCGAATGAATAATTTGAGCCGCTGCTTGGTACATTTCTCCGACTCACCATACCAGGATTGGATACTTATTTATTTTCGCCTGCTTCACGTTCACGATGATCATGTTGTCAGGTACCCCGATATAATGGTTATTATTGAGTGAGTGAGCAACAATAGGGCAGAAATATGCGAAACCCGATGTACCCATCATAAGTCGAGTCTGATAAGAATGTTATTACAACTCTTACGATGTCTTGGGTGGCTGATGATCATCATATCTCAGCTCCTTACCCTCAGCTTAGTGACATCGCACTTCTTACAGCATATGAGCTGTTCCCAGCATCGTTGCCACCCGTGCATTCCCAGTAATGTCAGGTCTTGCGAGTCAGAAAGATTCCTGGGTGGAGTGTGAACCGGGCGATAGTTTAGTCTATCTACTCCAATTGAAAAGAAAAAAAATAAGAGTAAAAGATTGGAAAAGAGAAAGCCGGAAACCACATCCTAAACAGGAAACAAGGAATGAGCCTCTTCACCTGTTCAATAGACGTGGGTGGAGCGTGAACTGGGCGATAGATAGATCTATCTACTACCCAAAAGTAACAAATTGAAATGTAAGCTACTGCTTGGTACATATACTTTAATTTGTCATACGAGGTTTCGGATATGCGTTGTGGTGCAGTAAATATCCGCTCGGAACGAGAAATCGGGGAACAGAGTTCGAATTCCAGTTGAATTCATTGCATTCACTTACGCACAAATACAATTGGGAAAGGTATTAATCCGTCTCTTCCCTCCAGTTATGGGTTAAATAACAGGGCAGATTGAGTTCTATAGCCTTAGCTGGCAACTAGTCTACTGCAGAAAGCAATGGCAACCTACTGTGGGATAATCTTCTGCCCAGTCAGTCATGTCTCGAAAGAGACATGATCGCTCAAAGAGTGTATCACGTATGGCACTTAACTGACTGAATATCTTCCCTGGCCTAGAAATATCGGCGTGATATCCGGTGTTGTAAGGTGGGAGGATCGACCTCTCTCATGCGCAGAAAGAGATCTAGGGGTGGTATCTTGAAATAAAATACTCATTGTCAGTTAAGGATAAAACGCAAAAAATATCTCAATGTTTACAAACAAAATCTCATATCGGATTGATCGTCACCCGGGTCGACTAAGGACGCTTCACCTCAAAGAGGAACCAGTTTGAGGTCGAAAAATCTGTCACTGAAACAAACTTCCACCAACAATGAAACACCTGGTTAGCAAAACTGGATTAGCTCCAATATTGGACCTGGTGACTTAACCCTGGAACACTAGCTATCAATGAAACTTACATCACTACTAACCATGGGTATATCAAACCCGATTTTGGAAATATAAAAAATATTAAATATAAATCTTTATTTGAAATATTTTACATACATGCAATTCAAAATTTGTACTTTGAGTTAACATTAATTGGAACTGAAAAACATTATTTAGGTCAGAAAATCAGATACTGAATATTTAATTAAATTGTAATTAAAATGGCGTCATTTGCGCTGGGTACTATATACCCATGGTTGGTGTTCTCGGGTTAATGTCAAATCAATTAATAGAAAGAAATCGGATGAAATGGGATCGCTATCAGAGTACATTAAAGCTTTGAACTTGTCGGGCTCTTTGCCTTAGGGCGGAGCAGAGCCCAGACGAGGCTATGCCAAAGAGCAGAATCTTGTCTGGGGTAAATAGACGAGAGCCCGACACCGTCTATGCAGGGTCTAAAGGGAAAGTTTGCCCGAGCGTACACACACGGAATTCTGTAGGCTAAAATCGCTCTTGTGCCACATTCCGTCTTTTTATGGAGGCTCGGGTCAATGCTGAGTATAAACAAGTCATGACATCTTGAAAAACCATAAAATAACATTACGGATCAGGCATTCCAAATATGGAGAGATATGGTAAAAACTAAAATATAACCCTATCTCAACCACAATATGCTTGCTAATATCCGTAGGGACAACATGCGTAATAAAAGACTCTCAAATAGAGAAATAAATCAGATAAAACTAAATCTAATACGAAATAAAATAAGCGATAACACAAATAAAAATAAGGCAAGAATGGAAACATATAAGATAGAAGAGGATGATGGGTAATAAGTGAGGTAGAAAATAATGATCTCTCAGGATATAAAATGGAAGAATCTAGCTCCGACATAAGCAATTGCTCTGATTCACATTCTGTCACTGATAAAGATGAATCCGTCGATATTAGAACAGAATTACTTGTAAACAACAGCGGTGAAATCACTGAAGCGAAAAACCACATCGTTCAAATAATCAGCAAAGTTACTCGCGCACAAATGTCAGAAAGAGACCGGCTTACAAACATTCATATGACAGTCCAAGAAACATAATATTAAAACATATAACGCCGCATTTTAAACATTGTTAACGGACAGACGAATACAAAATATTTCAGAAGTAAATAATGTTATATACTACCGGCCATAATTATTAGGCCACCCCAGTTTTTTTTAAAAGAAATGATGTACTTCATACTATTTTTTAGTATTTATTGCCAAAATTCTAAATGAAAATATAATGGTTCTTTTTTTATTATTACTTTTCAAAATTTTACAAGGCAAGGAAGCAAAAATCAACTCGTCCGAATCCCCCTATTCTTTTCATTCTTTCATTGCAATTAATTATTAAATATTTATAAATGCATTTGATGCACATGTTACTGTGCAATTTTAACAAAAGTAACATTCTATTTTCATTTACAATTATTCACTTGGCAATAAATACTAAAAAATAATATGAAATACATCATTTTTTTTAAAACACTGGGGTGGCCTAATAATTATGTCCGGTAGTGTATATGGGCAACAAATTTATCATCTATTGGGAAGATTATGTCAAAACAAATATGATCACACAACAGAAAAATAGAGCCCGCTTGGAAGGCCAAATTAAAGCGAGCAATTGAGGAAATCAGTTGTGAATTATCCATGCCAGATGAATTTTCAAGAAATTCAAATGTTTAATCACGGAAAAGCAGGAATATGAAAGGGAAATATGAAATTTAATTACTAAATCAAATCCCACCAATCAAGGAAATATTTGAACAGAAACTGCAATTAAAGACACAGAGAGGAAAACGACATTAAAAGTGTTTAAAGTTTTATTGACAAAATTAGATATTTCAAACATCCTCCAAAAAGTTGTACAAGAAATTGGTAAAGAAGTTATAGAAATCAAAGTGCCAATGTCTATTGAAGAACTGCAAAAATCTTGGGCGTTGTGGATTCCGGATGAGGAACCGCAAAAAGTAATGAACAACAAAACAGATATTTGAGATAGAAAAATAAGTTATACTAGCAGTATAGCCCGGCGTTGCTCGGGTGTAATGAAAGCTTTAAAACTAATCCATAGTCCTGGCGCTCAGACTCAACCTAAAGAATATTTGAAATAATAAAATAAATGCGACAATTTACCAATCGCACGTAATATATATATATATATATATGTATATATACACATACACACACACACACTAGCAGTATAGCCCGGCGTTGCTCGGTGTAATGAAAGTTTTAAAACTAATCCATGGTCCTGCGGCTCAGACACAGCCTGAAGAATATTTGTGTGAAGTTTGGTGAGAATCGAATAAAAATTGTGGATTTGTATAAAGGTTATACAGACAGATAAACACACACACACACACACACACACATCTTGCCTTTTATAGATATATATTATCAATTTTCTGCACTATTGTATGAACTGCAACCTTGAAACTTCTGAATATCGTTTCTTATGTTTTTGTCTATGAGTGTATCAAATTTGATTAAAATCGGAACATTCCTTCTATAACCCGATTTTTTCGATTATCGATTTTCGATATTTATCGGGGGTACCTCAACACAAAACCTAGCTAAGAACACTCGCAGACGCTTATAGTACAACTGTGCAAATTTTCATGAAAATCGGTTCAGCCGTTTTGGAGTCTATAGGTAACGGACACAGACAGACAGACAGACACACATACACACATAAAGTTCTATTTATAATTAAGTTTAGATTAGATAAGATTTTACATTAATGAAATTCACAAACCCCGCAAAAGCCCAAAATGAGAAATAAAAATAAAAGACTAAAAGGCAATAGCCGTTTCCAGTTAAAGCGAAACCATAGACAGAAAAAAATGAATGGATGTAAGTCAAATTTTGATTTCCTGGTATCGATATCAAATAAGTTTTTTTCGTCGTAAACTGAATTTTGAAGGCTAAATAAATCCTCTGAATAAATGGTATCATGGCTGAGACTAAGAACTACAATTATACTTACTCAGAGCCAAAATTGAAGTAAAAACTAAAATAAAAGGGCTGAAAAAAACACAGACATACAGGCAGATAGACAGACACAAACGCACAAACATCTTGCCTTTTATATATATATATATATATATATATATATATATATATATATATATATTCGATTTTCTGCACTATTGTAAGAACTGCAACATTGAAACATCTGAATATCGTTTCTTATGTCTTTCTCTATGAGTGTATCAACTTTGACTAAAATCGGACCACTTCTTCTATAAACCCTATTTTTTCGATTATCGATTTTCGATATTTATCGGGGGTACCTCAACACAAAACCTCACTAAGAACACTCGCAGACGCTCACAGTACAACTGTGTAAATTTTCAAGAAAATTGGTTCAGCCGTTTTGGAGTCTATAGGTAACGGATACACACACACACAGACACACACACAGACAAAGTTCCATTTATAAATAAGTTTACATTTAGATTAAACTTAAAGATACAAACTGGAATGCAGGTTAGTAATCCAGGAATATGATTATTAAGGACTATATAAACACAAGTCTTTGAAGTGAAGCCGTGCTGGAATAAGTATGTCCAGGTCGAATCTGACGGGTGCTGTGTAATATTATTCTGGTTGAGTGGAGCTCAGAGCTACTATGACTACTGACGCGGTATTCTCTGTCTAACTTCGGTATCTCTCGGTAACTTACGGTCCTCTACGATGTCTGACGTATCTCACTATGGCAGGAGTATATGTATACTAAAGTCGAGTTCATTATCATAGAAAAAGAGGAGATTCCACAACATTGGGATTGGAGCAGCCACATAAATTAATCACGTGTCTTGATAAACTTGACTAACTCTTTTCTCGAAGAAAAGAAAATGCTACCTCCGGATTTCATATGATCGCAAAGATCAATTCTTCTTCTTCTTCTTTTATGTGCCCTGTCCTTTTAGTACGTAGGCGATCATGGCTTTCCACATCTTCCTGTCCTTGGTGGCTCTTAGCACGCCTTCTCCTGTTACACCATGCAACCCTCGTTCAATCATCCACTAGCCCAAGCTCATAAATTTAGAATATAGATATATAGAAACTAGCATGGCCACAAAATGAGGGATCAGTTTATATATTGATTGTAATATAGATTTGATCCCCACTTTATATCCACATTATAATTTCTTATAAGCAGTTGGCATATATCTTCTTTTATGTGCCCTGTCCATTCAGGACGTGGGCGATCATGGCATAATTATTGATAAAATGGTCCGGGAAAATTGAAGAAGAAAAGGTCGATCTCAGCGGTGACTCTTAGGGCCTTGTGAAACAATGCTGAGGTTCTTCTCTTATGAAAAAAAAATTCATCCAGGACCAGACAAGCAACAGGCAGAACGACTGGTGGATCTGCAAAGACATCGAAGAGGTTTCCGTCATGAAGCATACGAAGTTTCCCTCCTCTGTCATGGTCCTTAGCGTCATCTCCAACGAGGGGGACGTCATGCCCGCGTTCTTCTTTCAAAAGGGCCTGAGAGTTACCGCTGTGATCTACCAGGAGGTGTTGAGGAGCTTAGTGAAGCCCTGGATGTAATATGTAACTAACTGTCTTTCTAAATAAACTGTCGGGTTTCTGTATATAAAACTTTTTTGTTTTTATTGCCCATTTTGTTTTCTTTTTGTCAAGCATCGGATTTTGCTGCAACACTGTATAATATGAAGGATTTTTTATTACATTGTTTATGACAGTTAATGACTATTTTTATATTGCTGGTGATTTGAAATAAATCTTCTTTTAAATTACAATGATTTAATGATTAATATTAAATAGAAAACATTTGCCATGTTTTGACAAATTACTGAATAAGGTAAGATACAAATACTAACTGTTGCTAAATAAAATACCAGGTCTCTGCAAATACAACTTTTGTTTTTATTGCCTACTAGCAGTATAGCCCGGCGTTGCTCGAGTGTAATGAAAGCTTTAAAACTAATCCATGGTCCTGGAGCTCAGACTCTTTGGACGTTGGCACGAAAGACTAAAAAGCAACAGTTGTTTCCAGTTAAAGCGAAATCGTAAACTGAAAGAGAAATGAATGGATGTAAGTCAAATTTTCATTTCCTGGTATCGATATCAAATAAGTTTTTTCGTCATAAACTGAATTTTGAAGGCTAAATAAGTCCTCTGAGTAAATGCTATCATGGCTGAGACTAAGAACTACAATTATACCCACTTAGAGCCAAACCCGAAGCAAAAACTAAAATAAAAGGGCTGAAAAAAATACAAACAGGCAGAAAAACAGACACACACACACATAAACAACTTGCCTTTTATATATATATATTATCGATTTTCTGCACAATTGTAAGAACTGCAACCTTGAAACATCTGAATTTCGTTTCTTATGTCTTTGTTTATGAGTGTATCAAATTTGATTAAAATCGGACCACTCCTTCTATAACCCGATTTTTTCGATTATTGATTTTCGATATTTATCGGGGGTACCTCGACACAAAACCTAGCAAAGAACACTCGCAGACGCTTATAGTACAACTGTGTAAATTTTCCAAGAAAATGGGTTCAGCCGTTTCAGAGTCTATACGTAACGGACACACACACACACACACACACACACACACACACAGTTCCATGTATAAATAAGTTTAGATTTTGTTTTGTGTTTTTTTGTCAAGTGACGGATTTTACTGCAACATTTTTGCTTTATTTTTATTTGTGTTATGGCTTATTTTATTTCGTATTATATTTAGTTTTTTCTGATCTATTCGATATTTGAGAGTTCTTTATTACGTATGATGTCCCTACGGATGTTAGCAAGCATATTGTGGTTGAGATAGGGTCATATTTTAGTGCTTACCATATATCTCCATATTTGGTATGCCTGAGCACGGTTTGGATAGCTTGCCCTCAAGCTTTTGATTGTGTGCCACACTCTTGGATCTTTAAGACTTTGGAAATGTACAAAGTTTCCTCGATGAAAGTAAATTTACTTTAAAAATTTAATAAGGTAAAACTCTTAAAACAACTTGAAACGATTACCGTAAAATCTTTGATCGTGTGCCACACTCTTGGATCCTTAAGACTTTGGAAATATACAAAGTTTCCCCGGTGGTCGTAAATTTCCTTAAGTATAGTATGAGAATGTGGAAAACTACATTATACCAAAATCACAACGAAGGCACTGTCACTTGTAATCGCCTGAATATCCTACAAGGAATCTTTCAAGAAAACTCCCTGTCGCCCCCATCATATTTAATCCCCCTTTAGCATGAATTACTACGGATATGAAGTATTTAAACACCTCCTCAACAGGATGATATCAAATACTTTTCCAAAGACAACCATCTCTTGAAAGCTTTCCCCAATAATGTAAAACGTTTCGATGACGACATCGGTATGAATTTCGGATTAGATAAATGTGTTAAACATTCAAAAAAAGGGAAAATTACAGAAACATATTGAACGCTTCTAGATTTTGTCACAAAAATTAGGGAGCTGAAACAAGAAGAATCCTGTACATAACTAGGAGTCAGCAAAGAAAATGGAATAGTCAATCAGTTAAATGCCATACGTGATACACGCTTTGGGCGATCATGTCTCTTTCGAGACATGACTGACTGGGTTAGAAGATTATCCCGCAGTAGGTTGACATTGCTTTCTGTGGTAGACTGGTTGCCAGACAAGGCTGTAGAACCCAATCTGACCTGTTATTTGAGTCATAGCTAGAGAAGGAAGAGATGTATGATATTATTAAATAGTAATTATTGGGGGATCAGTTTATTACTTCATAACAATAGAAAACCGATTCCCCACTTTATGACCAGTAGAAGCTTTAATCATGATTCCTACGATTACATTCAGTCAGTCAGTTAAGTGCCATACGTGATACACGCTTAGGCGATCATGTCACGAAAAAGACATGACTGACTGGATAAAAAATTATCCTGCAGTAGGTTGCCATTGCTTTCTGCAGTAGACTGGTTGCGAACCAAGGCTACAGAACCCAATCTCTCCTGCCATTTAACCCATACCTGGAGGGAGAAATGTCGGATTAATATCTTTCCCACGTAAATGAATGAAAGGAATGCAACTGGAATTCGAACTCGACTAAATTCCTTGCATTCATTTACGCGCAAATAACCTTGGGAAAGGTATTAATCCGACATTTCTCCCTGCAGTTATGGGTTTAGTGTCGGATAAAAATTGTGTTAGCCCAATAATAAATATCCAGAAACAATTGAACATTTTGTATCAGGCTGCACGGTATATAAATATAAAACTCGGCATGACAGATTGGGCCAATATACACACTGGAAAAGCTGCAATCTTTTTACTCTTTCTTTCTTTTTTTTTTTCAATTGGAGTAGATAGACTAAACTATCGCCCGGTTCACACTCCACCCACGTCTACTGAACAGGTGAAGAGGCTCATCTCTTGTTCCCTGTTTAGGATGTAGTTTCCGGCTTTCTCTTTTCCAATCTTTTCACTTTCCTTATTTTTTTTTTCAATTGGAGTAGATAGACTGAACTATCACCCGGTTTACACTCCACCCACGTCTATTGACCAGGTGAAGAGGTTCATCCCTTGTTCCCTGTTTAGGATGTGGTTTCCGGCTTTCTCTTTTCCAATCTTTTCACTCTTACGTAGCCCACTGCGCATCAGTGGCGTTACCGCCTTGCTCGGGGTGATATGATTAAAAAAAAAATTTTACGGAACGGAAACTGCGAGAAACCTATATCAATACCACACTGACCTGGTTACCTGTAGCAACTGTATGAGACTTTACAATATACACGGACAGAGCAATCAAAGCTAATCGCCTAGACATGATCAAAGAACAGAAAGACAGGATGTGCTTTTATTATTGACATGGAAAGTCTTGCAGACTGTAATGTAGCTTTGAAGATCTTAATAAACTCTGTATCAAAACTCTGACGAACTTAGGTCACTGGTTCCCCTTCCACGAGAATTTACTCAGGCAACCAGACTGGCAACAAGGTCCCACCAATTTACAGTTAAATCTACCAAATGCAGGCAACAATTCTATTCCACCAGCTTCTTTTCTCGCGCTTCATGCCTGTGGAACTCCCTTCCATATACTTGCTTTCCTGACGGCCATAACCTCCAGGAATTTAAATGCAAAGTCAATTCCCATCTTTTATCCACTTAACTTCAGCCCTTACTACATTACCTTGTGTATCTTGTTCTTTTCCTTTCTCTCTACCTTCGCAACTGTCTTCACTCCTGTGTTCATATCCTTCTCTTGACCTTTTTCACCAACTGTAGCTGGTTCATCTTTGTCTTCACTCTTCTCCTGCCTAATACTTCAACTCTCTTATGTAACCTCCTACACATCAGTGGCGTTGACGCTTTGCTTGGGGTGAAATGATAAAAAAATACAAAGATCTTGTAGTGGAAATCTAAAAATTTGGCACATGAGGGCATCAACAATTCCAGTTGTAGTTGAACCCATCGGTTTGATTGAAAAATGTTCGGAAAAACATATTGACGGGATCCCTGGTAACCGAGGTTTTAATGAAATAAAAAAAATCCACTCAAAAATAGAGCTCACAGTTTACGAAAGGCTTTATCTATGCAAATGTGCGTGGTCTTATGTTGACACTTCTTTTCTATGTTTAACAAAAAATACAATGCAATGATGTCATTTCTAATCTTAGGTTTCTGGTTGGGACCCGGAAGGAAATTTGTATACAACATAAATAAGAGGAAATAACTATAATAATAATAATAATAATAATAATAATACGATACAATTTCTACGATATTCTTTGTTAGAAAGACTACGTTTTTTAGTTGTGGATAACGCTATTTTCGACGAGTTTAATTATTAATTGAACATACAAATGAGCGAACAAATGATTAAACGAGTGAATACAGTATATATATATATATATGTGTGTGTGTGTGTGTGTGTGTGTGTGTGTGTGTGTGTGTGTATAATCATATAATTATATTTGTTTTTTTAATTAAAAATACATCGCGACACGGAAATTTCTATGTTTCGAGATTTCTATTTCGTCATCAATGTTAGACCATAGAATGAAAATGATTTTCACTGCTGTGATCTAACATTGCCTGATGACGAGATAGAAATCTCGAAATATGAAAATTTCTGTGTCGCAATGTTTTTTTTAATTAAAACACAAATATAATAATATGATTTTATTATGCTTTACAATATTTATTGTATTTAGCACATTTTATATATATATATATATATATATTGATGAGCTGTGATACAGCGAAACAGATCTGTCTGCGGATGACTATTCACGCTTTCACACTCTGATTGAGCACTCTGCACTCTGGAAGAATGGTAAACTTGGAAAAAACAGTAGCTACTCTAGCATCTAAGCATCGTTCATTCAGTAATAAATTAAAACACTAACTACTGGCGTATGTTTACATGGTACATTACACGCTAAAAGACTGCCTTCTTCTACAGAGCGCCCATAATTCAGAGGTAGAAACGCCGACTGACGCCAATTCGGCCGGGTTCCTATCCTGGGTAAAAGCAATCGGATGTTTAACCATACTGATGAGCTGTGATACAGCGAAGCCTATCTGTCTGCGAATGACTATAAGCTATAGTTTTATGAAAACAAAAATAAAATGCCTTGCTTAGGGCGATATGATTATAAAAAATAAATAAAAATAATTGCAACTAGAATAGATAAATCTAAAAAAACATGAAAGCGAGCCAGAATCGGAAAAAAGTAGTAACATCGCGCAAGCCACGGACCATAATGCAGAAAACCGAGATACGCACAAATCACTCTGAAGATAAGGCTGAAATTTAGAAAGGTGGGAAATGTGTGATCGGAGTCAGTCACAAGACAGCAATGAAACGAGTTTAAAACACATTGAACAGAATTATTTTACGGAAAGCAAGAATAGTATACAAGAAGCTAAGTAAGACATCACGAGCCATATAAGTTAGATACAAAATATTGCAATATAGGAACGAGAACAATTCCCTAGGTTAAAACTAAAAAAGCATAACCTCAAAACTATTAGGCTCTACAATGCAGCTCTTAAATTAATTCTAGATGAAGGAGACGCTCATATAAATCCCAATGAAGCAATATATGCATCAGCAATAGCAGCAACAAAAAAATCAAACATCAAAGTAAAAGAGGGCAGTCTCACTGACATGAAAATCCACCTTGGAAAAGAAAAATGGAAAAAGAAATTGAACAACATAGAAGCGAATTATCAGTACTCGATGAAGTGGCAAGAGGAATAAATGTAAGAACTAGAAAAGAGAAGAGTTAAAAGAAAATACAATATTAAGAATAAAAATGAAGTCCTAACAACTAAAGAAAGAACAAAGCAAACAATACAACTGAAGGCTCAAAGAATAAGACGCTATGTGAAAAGATCAAGATTCTACGGACAGAACAAGATCTTTCAAACCAATGTAAAGACATTTTACAGGGAAATAAGTAAACAAAGGGTTGAGTGACAGTCCCTCCACACAAAATGGAAGAGGTTAAACATTTCTGGGGGAAAATCTGGATAAGAAGAATGTAGGGACGGTCAGCCATGTACAAGGTCAATTCACAAACTTAGCCGACACTCCCTACAACTTAAGATTATGAGATATCATCAGAAGTTTGAAGGTTGGAAGAATAAAAGTATTTAATTTGTATGTTTAAGTATAATTTTATTAACAGAACAGAATAACATCAATTTGTATGAGTTAACTGTTCAATGAGAAAGTGTAGTAAGGCGTTAAAGGAATCAAGAGTTTCTAATTGTAAGCAGCCGAATGTGTCTAAGTAGAATTAACAGATTTGTAAGAAAGGCTGTGTTCCTTTTCATTTTTGACTGGCGAGAAAGTAAATGAAAGGTAAAGCAATAAAGGAACATTGTACCTATCGCAATTATCGCTAATTTTTAGGATCCATTAGCATGGATCAGGTTAGTCACCCTGAAAGCAAAACACTGCGTCCCTTTGGGTTAACTCTCACAACAGACCTCAAGTGAAATGACTATATAGAATCTATAGTCATTGTTAAGAAGGTCGGTTCTCTGTGTAGGGCCAGGAAGTTTTCCCGTCTGAAACAATCTTGCACATATATAAATCTACCATCCGCTCGTGCATTGAATACTGCTGCCATATCTGGTCGGGTGCTCCTGCTATCCACCTAGGCGTCCTTGACAAAATCCAACGAAGAATCTGTAATGTGATCAATCCCGACTTGGCAGCTCAGATACAGTTACTTTCTCGCCGGCACAATGTGGCTTCCCTGTATCTCTTCTACAAATACATTCACGGCTTCTGCTCTGATGAACTTAGCTTGGGGCTATATGATTATTTAAAAAAAAAAAATTCTATACTATTACAATGTGGATATAAAGTGGGGGATCAGTTCTACATTACAATCAATATATAAACTGATCCCTCACTTAATGGCCAGAGTCATCCGTCTCTTACCATCCACCCGTGCATTGAATACTGCTGCCATATCTGGTCGGGTGCTCCTGCTATCTACCTAGGGGTCCTTGACAAAATCCAACGGAGAATCTGTAATGTGATCGATCCCGAATAAGTAGCTCGATACATTCACTTTCTCACGGCCGCAATGTGGCTTCCATGTGTTTTTTCTACAAATACTTTCATGGTTTCTGCTCCGATGAACTTAGCTCCCTGGTCTCCCCTTATATATGAATTTACTCAAGCCACAAGATTAGCAATTAGGTCCTACCCTTTTACTGTGAAACCAATATAAAATGTAAACGAAAATTCTACGCCAGCAGCTTCTTTTCTCACACTTCCCGCCTGTATAATTCTCTTCCATTTACTTGCTTCCCCGACAGCTACAATCTCCACGAATTTAAATGTAATGTTAATAGCCATCTGCTATCTCATTTACTTGCATCCTCTCCCTCGTGCTCTTTTCTACGTCCACTCCATTCTTATCAGTATTCTTATCCTTCTCTTAGCCACTTCCTGACACCCCCTTATAACCTGTCACTCTTTCTCATAACTTTCCTCCTATGTAACCCCTGCAAAACAGTGGCAATAAAATGCTTTGGTTGGGGCGGTATGATTATAAAAAAAATCTATACTATTATAATGTGGATATAAAGTGGGAGATCAATTCTACATTACAATCAATATATAAACTGATCCCTCAGTTTATGGCTACATTCATCCTTCTATTACCCACTTCCTGACACCTCTTATAAACAGTCACTCTTTCTCATAAGTTTCCGCCTCTGTAACCCCCTGCAAAACAGTGTCAGTAAAATGCCTCGCTAGGGTCGATATGATTATAAAAGAAATCTAATCGCCTTCGAATTTCTTTCTGCTGTCTATCATTTCAATACTCTCAACCGATCAACAAATTCTACCAAGTGTTCCAAAAAATAAAATTCAAGATAAACTTTTGCCAAAGCATCCTCTCTCTCATACTCCTTTCTCCGTCGATTCCGCTCTCAGTATCTTAACCCTTCTTTTACCCACTTCCTGACACACCCTGTAACCTGTCACCTTTTCTCATAACTTTCCTCCTATGTAGCTTCCTGCAAAATAGTGGCTGTAAAATGCCTTGCTTGGGGCGATACTTCACTCTCACCAGTATTCTTATCCTTCTCTTAGCCACTTCCTGACACCCCCTTATAACCTGTCACTCTTTCTCATAAGTTTCCTCCTATGTAACCCCCTGCACAACAGTGGCAGTAAAATCGCTTGCTTGGGGCGGTATGATTATAAAAAGTATCTTCTTTTTGTTGTTAAAAAAGGGTGAATGAATGTGTGTCGAGACCTTATGTCCGAGTGAGTGGTTTGATTTTTCTTTTGTCACATGGTGTTGTCGGCTATAATTTCTGCTTCCATCTGACAGAGTGATTCGACTTTCTTTCTGTTTTTATAGCTAAATACCTTTTTGCACTGGATTGTTAACTTGTCTTTCAGTTTTGCAAATCGCTTCCTTTCATTGGTTAGAAAATTAATTTAACATAGGATCACGAAATTTGGCTTCGTCTTTTTCTTTCAGTACGAGGTCAATCCTTTTCCTATTTGACAACATCTGGATTTAACACGGAATTGTAAATTTTTATAAAAGTGAAGAATAGAAGGGAGTTACTTTTAATTCCGTATTCACCACAAGAACATAAAAAAAAGAAGCAGACTGGATTGCGCAAGAGATAAATCGAATGAAAAATAAACCAGAACTAACATGGCCTGGAATCACAGACGAGAATATTGAATGTGCATTGAAGAAAGCACACAACTAGAAATCTCCAGGAATAGATAGAATCTCTAACTTTTGGCTCAAAACACAAAAACTAGCCAAAGAACTTCAAGAAATGATTAACAGTCCTACTAAAATTTTGGCATGGATGGCCAAAGGAATTCCTTTCCTTATACTCAAGAATGGTGACAGAAATATCCCGAAAACATACATTGATATGGCTTGTCCAGCGGATTGTAGATTAGCAACCAAAGAATTCGAAAAACTGTCAAAATATAAAGACCTGGAAATTGAAATAGAAAAAAATGAGGAAATTAAAAACAAGAATAGTACTATTGATAGCAGGTGTGCTTGGAATGATAAAAAGTGGAAGAAAACAACACATTAAAGGAATTTCCAAAAACCCAAGATTAAGAGATATACAAAAAATTATCTTGTTAAGTACAAGCCACACACTAAGGAGAACTTTGTCTAGGGATGTTATGGGAGATAGAAAAAGCGTGAAATGGAGCCATAACAACACATCACGACCTGCCTTAGGTCTTCCTGAAGACTTGGTAGGTAGCATGAACATAGCAGGAATCGAATTATGATGAAAATGTTATAATAATAATAATAATAATAATAATAATAATAAGAAGAAGAAGAAGAAGAAGAAGAATCGTACCAGTGATAGTAGGTGCACTTGGAATGATGAAAAATGGAACAAAACAACCCATTGAAAGTGTTGGGGCGCTCTCCACCTTTCCACGGAAATGGACTATTAGAATCACTATATAAAATAGTAGTGATTATACCTCGAGGAAGGAAGTCGAGTGAGCGAGTCAGTCGGGTATATATGCACCGGAAGTGTTCTACTAGTCAATCTATCACGTCTCTACGACGATACTGTATACTAATTACCTTGTACTGTATTCTACTAATCCTCACCTCTTGTAAATACTTCTCTTTCCTGTCAATACACCTACTTTTATACTATTACGTTGTTTTGTATTATTTTCACATAATTCTGTTACCCGACGTAACAGAAAGAATCTCTGGAAACACCAGCTTAAGAGATTTACAAAAAAATTGTCTTGTTAAGTAAAGCCCAAACACTAAAGAGAGCTTTCTCTATGTAACGCTAGGGATGTTAGGGGAGATAAAAAAAAAATATGAAATGGAGCCATAACAACACACCACGACCTGCCTTAGGTCTTCCCGCAGACTTGGTAGGTAGTGCGACCATAGCAGAAATCGAAATATGATGAATAATGACAAAATAATAATAATAATAATAATAATAATAATGAAAATGTAATAATAATAATGATAATAATAATAATGATAATAATAATAATATAATGAAAATGTAATAATAATAATAATAATAATAATAATAATAATAATGAAAATGTAATAATAATAATGATAATAATAATAATGATAATAATAATATAATGAAAATGTAATAATAATAATAATAATATAATGAAAATATAATAATAATAATAATATAATGAAAATGTAATAATAATAATGATAATATTAAAAAATATCGGTTTCTTATAAAGTCGCATAAGATTATTCAACTAGAAAATATCGTCTTTATGCTTAACTGCGATTTCTGGAAATAGGTAAATCCCAATATATCCAATACGAAGAGACACCAAAACCAAGATTTAAGAAGTGAACTAGATTATAAAAGAGGATTAATAGGGTTACGCCTACATCTAGAAATTTTAATTCTTGTTTTAATTTTGGAACTTTTTCAAATTTATAATAGATATTGTAAATAATGTTTAGGCGAATGAAATAATAATAATAATACTCGTGGTAACGAGAAACCAATTGCGCTTGCAAGCATTAAAATAATCGTTAGAAGAATTTTACAATAATTTACATTGGACGTCAATGTTAGATTGTATGACAGAACAATTATTGTGTTACTTAAAGGAGGACGGGAAAAAAATCGAATTTGACGGAAATTGATCAGTTTTAAGTAAATCAAATAGGATACACCAGAATGTTCTTTTTGCCATTAAGTAACGTTTTCACACACTCAGACACACACACACACACACACACACACACACACACACACACATTTACACTAATTATATAAATAGAATTAAAACATACCAATATACGCTCACGTTCAAAATTTTTGGGGTACTCTGGTACGCTACCGGCCATAATTACTAAGCCACCCCTGTTTTTTTTTTAAAGAAATGATGTATTTCATACTATTTTTAGCATTGATTGCCAAGTGGATAATTCGAAATGAAAACAGAATTGTTCTTTGTTAATACTGCACAATAACATGTTCATCAAATGAACTGTTCTGGTGTCCAGTTTTTGTGCTCTCTTCCCCATGCTAGGCTCTTATAGCGAAGAAAACGGCGACTTAACTCGTCAAACCAAGCGACAGCGCCTCGCGTTAATACTACGACGTAAAATGCGGCGAAAAAGAAAATTACAGACCTAAAACAAGTCCGCCGCAGGAGTCGCTATGGGAGTGTATGCAAATCTTTGGCGTCCTCTCTGTGTTGTCGGCCAATGGAAAAAATTGATCGGCCGATAAAAGCAGTCGTTCTCGAAGCGAAGAGGAGGTTTATCTGGTTAGGTGGATAGCAGTTGGCGAGATTGGACCGGTGAGTTTTATTGTCAGAATTTTTCTTTTTCTGGCCCGAAATTCGAGCAATTTACGAGAGAATATTTCCTTACAGCTCTTCTTCTTATTGGCTGGCCGAAGCAAAATCGGTCCTTACGTAAGGACCGATTTTGCTTCGGCCAGCCATTTGTGGCACTGCACGTCACCATTTGGAGTCGTATTTGGCCGAATTCATGTGGCGGAAGCATGTTGCCTGTACTGATGTCTTTGAGTCACTTTTGGAAGCAATTGCGACGTTCTGGCCTCCGGAATTACAAATGTAATGTTATTTTATTGTTTTAACCGTTTCAATAAATAATTTACTTTAATTTTTGAGTCGTTTTTTTAAAGGTCCTCCCGATAATACGTAAGCACCGCAAAATCTTCTTGGCTGCCTTGTAAAATTTTGGAAAGCAATAATAACAAAAGAACCATGGTATTCGCCGATGACACCACAGTTTACTCTCGCCTCGATCAAAAATCTGGTGTGGGCGACAAAGCGAACCTCGCTGCCGAGCTTGAGAAGGACCTCCAATCCGTAGTGGAGTGGGGTAAGAAATGGCTCGTAAATTTTAATGCTTCCAAAACGAAGCTGCGATCAAATAACCATCATAGACAATCGCTTCTAACTCCCATTAGCATAGGACAGGCTTGCCTCCCAGAGAGTAAAACACTACGCCTCCTTGGTCTCACACTCTCAGCGGATCACAAGTGGAATGACTGTATCGAATCCATTGCTAAATCCGCTGCTATGAAAGTCGGCTCTCTATGCTGGGCCCGGAAGTTTTTCCCGTCTGAATCTATCCTACACATTTATAAATCTACCATCCGCCCGTGTATTGAATACTGCTGTCACATCTGGTCAGGTGTCCCTGCTATTCTCCTCGGGGTTCTTAACAAAATACAACGGATAATCTGTAATGTGATCGATACCGACTTGGCAGAGCGGCTGCAGTCACTTTCTCACCGGCGTGACATGGCTTCTCTGTACCTCTACTATAAATACTTTCACGGCTTCTGCTCCGATGAACGTCGATCATTGGTGCCCCCTAGACACGAATTTGCACGAGATACTAGATTAGCAACTAGGTCCCACCCTTTTACAGTGAAACCGATGAAATGTAACCGCAATTTCTACTCCAAAAACTTCTTTTCTTGCACCTCCCGCCTGTGGAATTCCCTTCCATACACTTGCTTCCCCGACAGCTACACTCGCAAGGAGTTTACATATAAGGTCAATAGACACCTCCTAACACACTAACTCGCACCCATCCTCTCTTAACATAAATAAAAATAATAAAAAATAATATTCAACAAATGATTTCAAATTATCGGTTGTTTATAACCAAGTTTCGTTAATCTTCGTTAATTTCCGTAACATGTTTACATTTGTTGACATTACGATACATTTCAGAGCAGATATGGTTATTGCGATAAATTAAAAACTGTGTTATATAGGCTTGATTAAAACCTCGTTTAGACTAATTGTCATTCATAGTCGAGAGGTCTAAGACGTGCCAAATCACATAGTAGCTTCCCCTATGTGGATAGGGGTCGCAGGCTCGAATCCTGCCGAATGACACACAAATTTATCGTTAATAATCAGGCCAGCAGATATAAATATATAATACTGCTTAATTAAAAACAGAATATCTACTTAAACATGAGTATCAATAAAAAATAATGTTCAAACAAATCATTTCATATATATATATATATACTACCGGCCATAATTATTAGGCCACCCCAGTTTTTTAAAAGAAATGATGTATTTCATAATATTTTCAAGTGGATAATTCTAAATGAAAATTGAATGTCTTGTTTGTTAGTTTTACTTTGTAAAATTTTACAACGCAAGAAAATAAAGATTAACTTCACCCTAAATTTTCTTCCTTCTTTCATTGATGAAACTGCAATATACGTAATTATTAAATATTTATAAATTCTTTTGATGCACATGTTAAGAAAAAGAACAATTCTATTTTCATTTGCAATTATTCACTTGGCAATAAATACTCAAAATAATATGAAATGTATAACTTTTTTTAAAACATGGGGTATCCTAATAATTATGTCCGGTAGTGTATATCAATCACTTTTGTCAAGTTTAACCCTAAATCGAGACTGATGAGCACTATGCTTTTTTCAGTTTAAGATTTTTGAGAGCTCTAAAAAATGACTATCTTTTTGTTTATATTCTATGATGGATGATAGAGCATCTTAAGCATAGTGATGCTGAAAAAAGGTTATACGAGCAAAAATGTCGACCTTCAACTCTTTTATTCAGTTAAAAAGAGATGTTTTAGCAAAAAGTGCTTATTACAGAAAGTACAAAAAGTCAAAGTATAGAGTTATTGACTATTTTTGTTTCTGTTCGAATAATTATCCCAGTTTGTTGTGGAACAAGGTACAGGTTTTTCACACTGGGAATTTTCACCAATTCTCCTTGGTACAAAACAGCATTCCTAAAGCTCTTGGAGATTGTGTAGTTTTTGTTTGAACTATAGAATCAGTCAGTTAAGTGCCATACGTGATACACGCTTGGGCGATCATGTCTCGAAAGAGACATGACTGACTAGGCAGAACATTATCCCGCAGTAGGTTGCCATTGCTTTCTGCGGTAGACTGGTTGCCGACCAAGGCTATAGAACCCAATCTGTCCTGTTATTTAACCCATAACTGGAAGGAAGAGACGGATTAATACCTTTCCCAAGGGTATTTGCGCGTGAGTGAATACAATGGATTCAACTGAAATTCGAACTCGGCTCCCCGGCTTCTCGTTCCGAGTCGATATCCACTGTACCACAACGCACAACTATAGAATACAAATCCTAAATCATCCATCAACCAACTATAACACACAAAGTAAAATTGCACAGACGCAAAATCGGATCCAAACGACTAAAAGCATTTTAGAAAAACCAAAACCACGACTAAAAGCATTTTAGAAAAACCAAGACCACGACTAAAAGCATTTTGAAAAAAAAAATCAACTATAGCACATAACGTAAAATTACATGGTCGCAAAAGTGGATTTAAACGACTAAAAACATTTTGGAAAAACCCAAACCAAGAAGAATTCACAAGTCAGTGTGAAAATCAAAATTCTGGATTCTGATTGGATAAAAAAATAGAAAATTCATATATGACGTTTTTTCACACCTAAAAGCAAAAAAGTCTGCTGGAGCCGGAAACATGAGAAGCTTCACTATTTAAACCACGTCGCTGACCGGTGAAAATGAGTCCAACATGGAAGCGGTTAGATGACGAACCTCGTAGTAATGTAATAAAAAAAAATTCAAAGCAGTCAGAATAGGAGTGGTATCAGATAACATCTCGCCACAATCTAAGGAAGAAACTCGGTCACGTCTCGCCTCTACTGTCAATTTTCTTTTCTTTTTCACTACACGCCACCGACGAGAACAACAACAACCCAGCAACAGAACACGCTAAGTACTATTTCTTTATTTCTTCTTTCTCACCCTGTCGTCGACCTACCAAAAAGAGGAAGGAAAATAAGACGACCCATTCTACTACTATCCGTATACGCACGGGACACTTTGTTCCTTACTACTGTCATCCATGAACTTATAGTGGCTTGCTTATCTATTTTTTTCTGTTAGTAGCGGAGAGTCCGTTCTAGTGAAGGGTAGTTGTATACTGTTGCAGGTTGACGGAATTTGGCCTCGTGGTAGATCGCCCACTATAAGTCATAAAATGATTACAAATCAAGAAAGGCAATTTGAGTTGAAAAATAACATTTTATATATAAACATATCAATTAAGGTTTTTACAATTAAAGTAATACTTGAAGTATAGGTCCAACGGACGTTAAAATGTTCATGGCAATAAAATGCTGAAAGAGAATTAATGCTTAGGAATTTGGGAACGTGTAAGTAAGGAATGTCTTTAATCCATTCGCTCCTTAGGTCAGTTAGTAGTTTTGAGGCAGGGAAGAAGGAAAGTGGTAAGGGAGGCGAGCGTAGTTAGCCACTTTACGTCTGTCAAGGGAGATAATAATTATTCTCTTCTCCTCGAGTCGGTCTGCCCGGCGATGCTTTCTGTATCCGCTTTTTATATCTTCTTTTTGGATCACAGCAGCTTATTTGGGATTTCACACTTGTATTTGGTTCTGGGCTTCCCATTGGCTGATAAATAAAATTTGCGTAGGTTCGCGAAATGAAAATTTAATATTTAATTAATTTTTAGTTTTCAACCGGAACATCTGCGCGGAGCCGGCGGCGCACGGACGACTTTTGGTCATTTGCTTTTTGGTCGTGAAAGCGCAAACATCCGGTCCATCGCTTTTGCTCGCTATCACCACAAACTCTAAACACCTGTGGGATATTTTCAATACTCAGATTTCTCTTTGAACAATTTCAACTACAAAACTATATGCATTTTCACGATGAACATTTTTCTTCGCACATATATGTTATAGTGTTCAGTTAACAAAATTCCATTTATATTTTTTTTTTACAATTCTGTCATTCTGTTAATAAATCTTTACTTTAGTGTACACACGAAATATTTTATCCTTTCACATTTCAACATCCAGCCCTCAACCTTCTGATATATAAATTGTGGGGACTTCGGACGTGTTTGGCCCAGGGCCAATTTACCAGACATATCCGAGGCCTTTACAGAACAATTGTTTCTTCAATTTCCATATATTATATTGAAATCAAGACTGTGATCTGGCAAACGTTTCAAAAGTTCAACATCTTCAACCAAAAGTAATCATTTTGTTACACGTGACGTGCTGAAAGATTTATTCATTATCGTAGTCTGGCAGGAGATAAAACAAATATTTTCTTCTTCTTCTATGTGCCTTGTCCTTTCAGGATGTAGCCGATCATGGCCCTCCACGTCTCCCTATCCCTGTTGGCTCTTAGCACGCTTTCTTCTGTAACATCTTGCAACCCACGTTCTGTTACCCATCTGCTCAGGCCCTTCAAATATGTTATCCACTGCTTTACCCTGTCTCTTTTTCCCTCTATCTGGCCTGTTAGTATCAGGTTCTCCAAGCCCTCCTTCCTCATTGCATCTCCCAAGAACTTCAGCTGTCTCTTCCTGATGCTCAATATTAATTTCCTTTCGTTTCCAGTCTTTCCAACATCTCGTCATTGCTCACATGCTCGATCCACGATATCCGCAGCATCCTTCTGTAGAACCACAATTCAGCTGCTTTAAGTTTTCTTTTCATCCTTGTTGATATTGTCCAACATTCACTGTCATATTGAAGAACTGACATCACATAGCAATCCAGGACTCTCTTCTTTGTTTCTAGTGAAATTGTCCTGTTTCTTAATACTTTACTCAACTTATGGACTGCATCCTTTTGGATCTCAGGAATATAAATGTATAGAAACTGTTGTGATCATAAAGTGAGGGATCAGTTTATATATTGATTGTAATATGGAACTGATCCCCCACTTTATATCCAGTATACTTCTGTAGAACAACATTTCAGTTGCTTCAAGTTATTCCCTCATCTTTGATGGTATTGTCCAGCATTCACTGCCGTATTGAAGAACTGACATCACATAGCAATCCAGTAGTCTTTTCTTTGTTTCTAGTGACAACTAATATAGTATACTAATATAGTCGGCTCTGTTTAGGTTGGTTTCCATGCTACCAATATGCTTCTACTACCGCTTTTGATGCAATCCCACACTATTTCGTGTGCAGAACGAAACATTACCATCTTTCGGGTGTATTTTGCACTGTTTCTTACTCACACTGGTCTTTTTATGTATTCCCTTGCATTAAAATGCAACACTATTTTGCATTCATCATGAGAAAAAAAATACTTTTCGCCAGTTTCCAAAATCCCATCTTAGATGTGCTCTTGACCATTTCAATCTCCTATTCTGATGTTTTTCATTAACGATAATTTTTATACTGCTATATGCCAGTTAAAGTTTTATTCGTAATACTCTGCACACTGTATAAATTGAAACAACACTTATCAAAGAATTCAGTCAGTTTAGTGCCATACGTATACACGCTTGGGCGATCATTTCTCTTTCGAGACATGACTAAGTCTGCAGAAGATGATCCCACAGTAAGTTGCCATTGCTTTCTGCGGTAGACTAGTAGCCAGCCAAGGCTATAGAACATAATCCGTCCTGACATTTAATTCATAGCTTGAGTAAGAAGAGAGAGATTATATTACATTATTATATTAAGTATAATTAGGGGGGATTAGTTTATTACTTCATAGCAATAGAAAACCGATCCCCCACTTTATGCCCAGTAGAAGTCTTAATTATGTTTCCAACTATTATATTCAGTCAGTCAGTTAAGTGCCATACGTGATACACGCTTGGGCGATCATGTCTCGAAAGAGACATGACTGACTGGGCAGAAGATTATCCCGCAATAGGTTGTCATTGCTTTCTGCGGTAGACTGATTGCCGACCAAGGCTATAGAACCCAATCTGTCCTGTTATTTAACCCATAACTGGAAATGAATAGACGGATTAATATCTTTCCCAAGGGTATTTGCGCGTAAGTGAATGCAATGAATTCAGATGGAATTCGAACTCGGCTCTCCGATTTCTCGTTCCGAGCCGATATCCACTGCACTACAACGCACACCAAAGAATTACCTTTTATATATATATATATATATATAATATATATATATATATATATATATAATGTTTTCAAAATATCCGCAGTTCTCTCTCTAACTATTCTGTTCACGCAGAACAGACACAGGAAGTAAGTGAAACAAATAAGATGAGAGAAATTGGTATCTTAATGCCTTTTATCTGTGACATCAACTGAAATTTTAATGTAAATGTTTCGGACACAGTAGATGCATATCTACTAGGATTGGCTTGGGCAAATATTTTTCTGTCCTTTTTTTTTTAATGAAAGAATCAATTGATTCTCCTTTCAGTCTGGTATGTGTCTGAAATACCCAATAAAAGATAACAATGTCCTCAAGCATAGCATTTCATTATTGCATTTACTATAAAGCAATCACCTTCATTTGTACACTTAGGTGCACTTTCTACAAGATTGTCTTCTTTCTGTGAAAACAAGACAATATGATCGATTATTAATAGTAGCATAATATATTAACCTACGTAATTATGCAGAAAATGATTAAAAATTACTATTTAATGAAGCTTTTATAAAGTTTTAAACTTACTTTGCGTTCATAGAACCTAAAAATGAATACAGCAGAATATATTTAAGATTGTTTACTAAATTTTAGTATTAATGTTTCCTTTTTAAAATTATTATTAATCATGTTATAGAGACTATAACTACCTCCACCATATGCATTTAATGCGATGAGATCCAAAATAGATATCCTCAAAAATTAAGTTATATTAGAAATATGATCGGCTAGCAGTATAGCCCGGCGTTGCTCGGGTGTAATGAAAGCTTTAAAACTAATCCATGGTCCTTGAGCTCAGACTAAGCCTAAAGAATATTTGTGTGAGGTTTGGTGAGAATCGGATAAAAATTGTGGATTTGTATAAAGGACATACAGACAGATAAACAGACACACACACAAACATCTTGCCTTTTATATATATATATATATATATATATATATATATTATCGATTTTCTGCACAATTGTAAGAACTTCAACCTTGAAACTTCTGAATATCGTTTCTTATGTCTTTGTCTATGAGTGTATCAAATTTGATTAAAATTGGACCACTCCTTCTATAACCCGATTTTTCGATTGTCAATTTTCGATATTTATTGGGGGTACCTCGACACAAAACCTAGCTAAGAACACTCGCAGACGCGTATAGTACAACTGTGTAAATTTTCAAGAAAATCGATTCAGCCGTTTTGGAGTCTATAAGTAACGGACACACACACACACACAGACACACACAAAGTTCCATTTATAAATAAGTTTAGATTATTAATAGTAGCATAATATATTAACCTACGTAAATATACTGAAAATGATTAAAAATTACTATTTAATGTAGCTTTTATAAAATTTCAAACTTTTAAAATTTCAAAATTACTTACAATCAAAAATGAATACAGCAAACTATATTTATGTTTGTTTACTAAATTTAAGTGTTTCCTTTTTAGAATTATTATTAATAATGTTATAGAGGCTATAAACAAAACCAACAGATGAATTTAGTGCGATGAAGTCCAAGGTAGATATCTTTAGAAAAATATATGCTAGTCATAGTAGACCTTTTGGTATCTATGTGTAACTTTTTAGCAGACAACTGTCTTTGTTTTAATTCAACTACAATTAAATAAAAGCATTCAAATTATTTTGAGGGAAACCCTCAATGATCTCTTTTTATAACTGGACAACTGTTTCGTCATCTGCTACCTTACAGTTATTTCTCTGATTCTATGTAGGGTTAGAAACAGTTCATAGTTAATATTTTTCGAGAACAGTTTCGCTTGTTTGAAAATTATACATTATCAAACATATCTGTAGTATTAAGGAGAACACATTTAAATAATGCGGACGGGACTGCCTGTCTAAGAGCCGGAAAGTGCAACGCCCTTCCAAGAAGACACCCACAACCCGGAAATGTTGTGGTGTTTGATCTTGGCCATCGTAACCATCTCGTACCATTCGAGCTCTTTCTGCACAACCTCAATGTCACTCCGGAAACCTTGGCTCGAGCCTTCGATTTCGCATAGGGCTGAACTGTATACCATGTCCCTCAGCCGGCGCAGGAAAGTCTCATCACCAAAGCGTAAAGTAGAGGTGACGGCGTACAAAACCAACCGTGACAGCGCAAAAGTGCTCGATATCTTAGCGTTTACCTGAACCACTGAACGGGAGCGATACAGCAAACTCCACTTGCAGAAATCGGGTTAGAATCCATCAGCCTGAAGTACAGCTCTCAATTACTGATGGTCAACCCTCTCGAATGCTTTAGACTAGTCCAAATTGATCAATGCGACTTCGTCGTCTTCTATACCCTCTACGATCGTGCGGATCAGATGCCTTTTTTATGAAATGTTTGGTTTACTCCGGTTCCAGCAAAATCTTGGGCAACTGAATGCAAAAGCGCAGTCAGGTTCTTAACCAAAATTTTTTCTGTGTTTAGCGGAGTTATGTGCTTGTAATCGTTCAATTCCCCCTCACTGTGTTTGTCCTTTAACAGCGTGATCACAACTAGATATCTAATCGAGAACGGATCCCTGAAGGAACCAGTTGTCAACATCGGTACAAACATGTGCGACATCCTCAAGTACAGTCCGTAGGACTGACCATCACCATCAAGTACCGGAGACATACTACTGCCGACAACCTTCAATGCTTCGTGAAATTCACCCTCTGTGATTTCACTCGCAAAGTCAGCTGCTTCAGTTGACCAGAACCAAGGAGAGTCAAGTAGATAGCTGTGAAACTTTTGCTCACAGAGACTAGGCTCCTTGGTAAACCGGTTTTGGAAAATGTTGCTGAAATGTCCCAGACATTTTGCTAGTCGATTGCAGGCTCCGCCCATCTGGAGTGTTGAACTGACAAATGTAATGATCAGAACCTCGGCGAATTTTCTACTTATCCATGTTCACCGCCTCAATAGATATTTTCGTTAATCTACAGCTAACTACATGGCTATGATAGCAATCGCTAGTCGAATGATCCGTGGCCTGCCTGTCTGCTTACCTAAGTCTATCGCTGGGGGGATCCTCTAGTCATCCCCTGGGCAAGAACATAACGTTCTTAACCTTATCAGAGGCAATTCGTTATCTTTATTTGGTAGTGAAATTTCTAATGTCAACCTTAAAATTCCTCAACCACTTATTTTAAACTACTGTCCTCACTAGTTCACGCAGCACTAATCTAGTAACCTGTAGCCAGAAGTTTTCTCTGTCCAGCAAGAAGACGTTGAATTTCTAATCTTCAGCCATTCTAATCCTATTGTCTAACGCCAACTGGGCACAGACGAGTTTGTAGCCTGAATAGTCTAGCCAATGTGCGAAGATCTAGCTAATCTAAATAGACTTTTCTCACTAACATTCTATCCAGGAAGCCGACCATCTGGGAAGATGGCCAATTAAGTGTACACGACCGTATCTCAGCTAAAGATGATCGATCGGTATCTATCAACGTGAAAAAATTGATCAATCTACGGTCAGTATATATTCCGTTGGCTCCTTGCCCATTTCTAACTTTGGATCTACGATATCCTAGTTCACCATTTAAACTAGGCCCAGCGGATCCACCAGGAACGTTCCCAAATGACGGAAGAATATACGACGTTCCCGTTGATCGTTGGGCGCACAATCCGCAATGGCACGAAACGAACTGCTTATCAACCACGGTCAACCATCCTCCGCGTCGACATGGACAAGGTCCACTTTCGCATCAAGTGAACGCTTCAACAGCAAAGAATATCATCTGGCAAGCCGGTCCCTGTATCCTGATTGGACAACAAGGTCGCTAGACAACGCACATACTTCGACCTCGCAAACAAAGTGAGTCTTTTGGGCTCCGGCCACCTCCACATCGAAGGACATGAGATAACGAAAGTGGAAGCATATCTTCCATTTTTTTTTTTTTTTGCTGTTCCTATTGTAGATGCAGATCATGATGTGACTGTTCCTGCGGTTGCAGAATCTGCTCCTGCTGTTAGTGCTGTTTCTGTTGAATAGGCCGCTTCTGAGGAGAAGGAGTAGGAGGAGGCTGCTGCTTAATATAATAATCATATAATAATTCTGCTTGTTCCTTCCTTAGTTAGTTACTTAGTTCCTCCTTCCTTTACGCCACACTGTCTACACAAGCTTTTCCTTCCCCACCATTTTTAACTCTCCTCAGCCTTTCTCTCACCTTTGCCAAACGGAAGGTTAGTAAAGAGCAAGAGAGTAGGAGAAGAGAGCCTATAGCATTACCGGAGCAGTATCAGCTGAAGCTGGTGAATGTAGCAGTAATTGTGTGTGTGTGTACTGTATAATGTGTGTGTACTGTATAATATAATAAAAATAGGTAGGTTTGGTGTCGTATCCCGCGACCTAATAACGAAATTTCTGGCTTCTACACCTCAGTTGGTCTTTTCTGTTTACAATGGACACAGGAGCCATGATTTTTCAGTTATAAAAAAAAAAATTTCTCTTTCAAAATCTCTCACAAAATAGCGTACAGTATTTTGCTTATGGTCTGTGCATACGCCGCTTAATATAATATAAGATTACAGTAAAGTAGCTTCTATGGACATTAATTTTATAGATATTTTAATAAAATTACACTCTGTGTTATCGTTATTTTATTATCGAAAATGTTTATGTTTGAAGACGTTACTATTATTTGTAGTATGAAAAGGCAACATTTTTCCAGAAAATCATAATTTTCCTTCCGTGAAAATTCCACGGGTTCCGCTAGTAATTATTATTTTACTACTGTTGTTTCTTGGGTGACTACTGCCGCTCCTTCCTGCTTGGGACGTCCTACTGTGATGAGAAAACGATACGCAGCTCTTTGTCCCCTTCTTAATCATCTCCTTCTATTCATGACCATAAGGGGCTTCAGAGGCCGTTATTAATCTTCTCCGTCCACACCGATTCTTTCAGTGAGGCTAGTTTCAACTGTGGCACTGAATTTCGTCCGGGACACTCTTTGAACAAGTCTCTCGTGACACCACAAATCTAGCAGTGATGTCTGTCCTTTGAACTATTACAACGATATTTTCACACCGGCATATCAGCGTCTCGTGGAGGTTCAGAAAGCTCTTGCGTGTCACTTTCATCTAGAGCACGAAGTCTCTAGTAACAATGACCAATTTGTTTATAGCGCGTGAGACATCCTCTTTAGAGTCTCCTCAGTCGTCTTCCTACCAACACCGAGCAAATAGCTGGTTTTAACATTAGAAAAAAAGAGAGTCTTTACAGCCACCGATTTCAGGGCTGATGGCATAGTTAGGAGCTCATTACAGGAAGGGCACCTCGGCGTGGTTCGATCCTCACTGGGTACCCCCTACTTTCGGCCGTTTAAGCTACGCTTAGAAAATCCTCTTCCTTCCCCCAAGTTTGGGAGTTGGGCGCAGGGCTAACAACTCTGCCCCATAAAAAACAGTTTGTTACGGAAACAGCAAAAACGCTGCCCTACACACCATTTGGTGTAACGAAAAAGTTTTTTTCATTACAGGAAATATAGTCCTAGTAATTCTCTTGCATGTCCTCAAAATTGAGCTCCATAAATATTGAGCACAATATCCACCATTTGTCTTTGAGCCACGTAGGGACATGTATTTAGTTACAACCCTGTTTATTTTTCTCTGCCAACTGGACGCTAGTTTGACACATCAGGAAGGTGAGTCTCACAATCTTGAATGTTCGCGTTCCTACAGGGAGACAAAAGAAGACCACCATGTTGAAAGGTAAGTTATTTGAATTCTACACGCAAAATGTTGGGCATTTTTCTTTTGGGGCATAGCAGCGGCCCAAAACGACTCGATGAGCAAAACTGATTACACTTGCCGATTCTATTGAGGTGACCCTGTCATTAGGGCTAAGAACACTGCACAGAATAATCATCAAAAAGGTTACCAAAAAAAAAAAAAGCAAAAACGATGGCAAATTCATGAAAATCAGTTCACAAGAAAACAAGGTTAAAAAGAAAAATATTAACTCATTCGGACAAAGAGTAAAACAGTGACAAAGGTAATCCACAGTGGATTGCCTCATAACGTAGTCGTAATTATCCCCTGACTTATTTATAAAAAGAAAGGTCTACTTTACCCTGCCAGCAAATATTGAAGAAGCAGCAACGCCGAGTAAGTTGAAGGAACCTCTAAGATTGACTCATAACGTAGTCGTAATTATCCCCTGACTTATTTATAATAAGAAAGGTCTACTTTACCAAGCCAGCAAATATCCAAGAAGCAGCAACGCCGAGTAAGTTGAAGGAACCTCTAAGATTGCCTCATAACGTAGACGTAATTATCCCCTGACTTATTTGTAAAAAGAAAGGTCTGCCTTACCCTGACAGCAAATATTGAAGAAGCAGCAACGCCAAGTAAGTTGAAGGAACCTCGAAGATTGCCTCATAACGTAGTCGTAATTATCCCCTGACATATTTGTAAAAAGAAAGGTTAGCCTTAACCTGCCAGCAAATATTGAAGAAGCAGCAACGCCAAGTAAGTTGAAGGAACATCTAAGATTGCCTCATAACGTAGTCGTAATTGTCCCCTGACTTATTTGTAAAAAGAAAGGTCTACCTTAACCTGCCAGCAAATATTGAAGAAGCAGCAACGCCGAGTAAGTTGAAGGAACCTCTAAGATTGACTCATAACGTAGTCGTAATTATCCCCTGAGTTATTTGTAGAAAGAAAGGTCTACCTTACCCTGCCAGCAAATGTTGAAGAAGCAGCAACGCCGAGTAAGATGAAGGAACCTCTAAGATTGACTCATAACGTAGTCGTAATTATCCCCTGACTTATTTGTAAAAAGAAAAGGTCTGCCTTACCCTGACAGCAAATATTGAAGAAGCAGCAACGACAAGTAAGTTGAAGGAAACTCTAAGATTGCCTCATAACGTAGTCGTAATTATCCCCTGACTTATTTGTAAAAAGAAAGATCTACCTTACCCTGCCAGCAAATATTGAAGAAGTAGCAACGCCGAGTAAGTTGAAGGAACCTCGAAAATTGCCTCATAACGTAGTCGTAATTATCCCCTGACTTATTTGTAAAATGAAAGGTCTACCTTACCCTGCCAGCAAATGTTGAAGAAGCAGCAACGCCGAGTAAGATGAAGGAACCTCTAAGATTGACTCATAACGTAGTCGTAATTATCCCCTGACTTATTTGTAAAAAGAAAGGTCTACCTTACCCTTCCAGCAAATATTGAAGAAGCAGCAACGCCGAGTAAGTTGAAGGAACCTCTAAGATTGCCTCATAACGTAGTCGCAATTATCCCGTGACTTATTTGTAAAAAGAAAGGTTTGCCTTACCCTGCCAGCAAATATTGAAGAAGCAGCAACGCCGAGTCAGTTGAAGGAACCTCTAAGATTGCCTCATAACGTAATCCTAATTGTCCCCTGAGTTATTTGTAAAAAGAAAAGTCTGCCTTACCCTGCCAGCAAATATTGTAGAAGCAGCAACGCCGAGTAATTTGAAGGAACTTCTAAGATTGCCTCATAACGTAATCCTAATTGTCCCCTGAGTTATTTGTAAAAAGAAAAGTCTGCCTTACCCTGCCAGCAAATATTGTAGAAGCAGCAACGCCGAGTAATTTGAAGGAACTTCTAAGATTGCCTCATAACGTAATCCTAATTGTCCCCTGAGTTATTTGTAAAAAGAAAAGTCTGCCTTACACTGCCAGCAAATATTGTAGAAGCAGCAACGCCGAGTAATTTGAAGGAACTTCTAAGATTGCCTCATAACGTAATCCTAATTGTCCCCTGAGTTATTTGTAAAAAGAAAAGTCTGCCTTACCCTGCCAGCAAATATTGTAGAAGCAGCAACGCCGAGTAATTTGAAGGAACTTCTAAGATTGCCTCATAACGTAATCCTAATTGTCCCCTGAGTTATTTGTAAAAAGAAAAGTCTGCCTTACCCTGCCAGCAAATATTGTAGAAGCAGCAACGCCGAGTAATTTGAAGGAACTTCTAAGATTGCCTCATAACGTAATCCTAATTGTCCCCTGAGTTATTTGTAAAAAGAAAAGTCTGCCTTACCCTGCCAGCAAATATTGTAGAAGCAGCAACGCCGAGTAATTTGAAGGAACTTCTAAGATTGCCTCATAACGTAATCCTAATTGTCCCCTGAGTTATTTGTAAAAAGAAAAGTCTGCCTTATCCTGCCAGCAAATATTGTAGAAGCAGCAACGCCGAGTAATTTGAAGGAACTTCTAAGATTGCCTCATAACGTAATCCCAATTGTCCCCTGAGTTATTTGTAAAAAGAAAAGTCTGCCTTACCCTGCCAGCAAATATTGTAGAAGCAGCAACGCCGAGTAAGTTGAAGGAACCTCTAAGATTGCCTCATAACGTAATCATAATTGTCCCCTGAGTTATTTGTAAAAGAAAAAGTCTGCCTTACCCTGCCAGCAAATATTGTAGAAGCAGCAACGCCGAGTAATTTGAAGGAACTTCTAAGATTGCCTCATAACGTAGTCGTAATTATCCCCTGACTTATTTGTAAAAAGAAAGGTCTACCTTACCCTGCCAGCAAATATTGAAGAAGCAGCAACGCCGAGTCAGTTGAAGGAACATCTAAGATTGACTCATAACGTAGTCGTAATTATCCCCTGACTTATTTGTAAAAAGAAAGGTCTACTTTACCCTGCCAGCAAATATTGAAGAAGCAGCAACGCCGAGTAAGTTGAAGGAACCTCTAAGATTGACTCATAACGTAGTCGTAATTATCCCCTGACTTATTTATAATAAGAAAGGTCTACTTTACCAAGCCAGCAAATATCCAAGAAGCAGCAACGCCGAGTAAGTTGAAGGAACCTCTAAGATTGCCTCATAACGTAGTCGTAATTAACCACTGACTTATTTGTAAAAAGAAAGGTCTGCCTTACCTGACAGCAAATATTGAAGAAGCAGCAACGCCGAGTAAGTTGAAGGAACCTCTAAGATTGCCTCATAACGTAGTCGTAATTATCCCCTGACTTATTTGTAAAAAGAAAGGTCTGCCTTACCCTGACAGCAAATATTGAAGAAGCAGCAACGCCAAGTAAGTTGAAGGAACCTCGAAGATTGCCTCATAACGTAGTCGTAATTATCCCCTGACATATTTGTAAAAAGAAAGGTTAGCCTTAACCTGCCAGCAAATATTGAAGAAGCAGCAACGCCAAGTAAGTTGAAGGAACATCTAAGATTGCCTCATAACGTAGTCGTAATTCTCCCCTGACTTATTTGTAAAGACAAACGTCTACCTTACCCTGCCAGCAAATATTGAAGAAGCAGCAACGCCAAGTAAGTTGAACGGACCTCGAAGATTGCCTCATAACGTAGTTGTAATTAACCCCTGACATATTTGTAAAAAGAAAGGTTAGCCTTAACCTGCCAGCAAATATTGAAGAAGCAGCAACGCCAAGTAAGTTGAAGGAACATCTAAGATTGCCTCATAACGTAGTCGCAATTATCCCGTGACTTATTTGTAAAAAGAAAGGTTTGCCTTACCCTGCCAGCAAATATTGAAGAAGCAGCAACGCCGAGTAAGTTGAAGGAACCTCTAAGATTGCCTCATAACGTAGTCGTAATTATCCCCTGACTTATTTGTAAAAAGAAAGGTCTACCTTACCCTGCCAGCAAATGTTGAAGAAGCAGCAACGCCGAGTAAGATGAAGGAACCTCTAAGATTGACTCATAACGTAGTCGTGATTATCCCCTGACTTATTTGTAAAAAGAAAGGTCTACCTTACCCTTCCAGCAAATATTGAAGAAGCAGCAACGCCGAGTAAGTTGAAGGAACCTCCAAGATTGCCTCATAACGTAGTCGCAATTATCCCGTGACTTATTTGTAAAAAGAAAGGTTTGCCTTACCCTGCCAGCAAATATTGAAGAAGCAGCAACGCCGAGTCAGTTGAAGGAACCTCTAAGATTGCCTCATAACGTAATCCTAATTGTCCCCTGAGTTATTTGTAAAAGAAAAGTCTGCCTTACCCTGCCAGCAAATATTGTAGAAGCAGCAACGCCGAGTAATTTGAAGGAACCTCTAAGATTGACTCATAACGTAGTCGTAATTATCCCCTGACTTATTTATAATAAGAAAGGTCTACTTTACTAAGCCAGCAAATATCCAAGAAGCAGCAACGCCGAGTAAGTTGAAGGAACCTCTAAGATTGCCTCATAACGTAGTCGTAATTATCCCCTGACTTATTTGTAAAATGAAAGGTCTACCTTAACCTGCCAGCAAATATTGATGAAGCAGCAACGCCAAGTAAGTTGAACGGACCTCGAAGATTGCCTCATAACGTAGTTGTAATTAACCCCTGACATATTTGTAAAAAGAAAGGTTAGCCTTAACCTGCCAGCAAATATTGAAGAAGCAGCAACGCCGAGTAAGTTGAAGGAACATCTAAGATTGCCTCATAACGTAGTCGCAATTATCCCGTGACTTATTTGTAAAAAGAAAGGTTTGCCTTACCCTGCCAGCAAATATTGAAGAAGCAGCAACGCCGAGTAAGTTGAAGGAACCTCTAAGATTGACTCATAATGTAGTCGTAATTATCCCCTGACTTATTTGTAAAAAGAAAGGTCTGCCTTACCCTGACAGCAAATATTGAAGAAGCAGCAACGCCAAGTAAGTTGAAGGAAACTCTAAGATTGACTCATAACGTAGTCGTAATTATCCCCTGACTTATTTGTAAAAAGAAAGGTCTACCTTACCCTTCCAGCAAATATTGAAGAAGCAGCAACGCCGAGTCAGTTGAAGGAACCTCTAAGATTGCCTCATAACGTAGTCGTAATTATCCCCTGAGTTATTTGTAGAAAGAAAGGTCTAACTTACCCTGCCAGCAAATATGGAAGAAGCAGCAACGCCAAGTAAGTTGAAGGAACATCTAAGATTGCCTCATAACGTAGTCGTAATTATCCCCTGAGTTATTTGTAAAAAGAAAGATCTACCTTACCCTTCCAGCAAATATTGAAGAAGCAGCAACGCCGAGTCAGTTGAAGGAACCTCTAAGATTGCCTCATAACGTAATCCTAATTGTCCCCTGAGTTATTTGTAAAAAGAAAAGTCTGCCTTACCCTGCCAGCAAATATTGTAGAAGCAGCAACGCCGAGTAATTTGAAGGAACTTCTAAGATTGCCTCATAACGTAATCCTAATTGTCCCCTGAGTTATTTGTAAAAGAAAAGTCTGCCTTACACTGCCAGCAAATATTGTAGAAGCAGCAACGCCGAGTAATTTGAAGGAACTTCTAAGTTGCCTCATAACGAATCCTAATTGTCCCCTGAAGTTTATTTGTAAAAAGGAAAAGTCTTCCTTAAACCCTGCCAGCAAATTATTGTGAAGCACAACGCCGAGTAATTTGAGGGAACCTTCTAAGATTGCCTCAATAACGTAATCCTAATTGTCCCCTGAGTTATTTGTAAAAAGAAAAGTCTGCCTTACCCTGCCAGCAAATATTGTAGAAGCAGCAACGCCGAGTAATTTGAAGGGAACTTCTAAGATTGCCTCATAACGTAATCCTAATTGTCCCCTGAGTTATTTGTAAAAAGAAAAGTCTGCCTTACCCTGCCAGCAAATATTGTAGAAGCAGCAACGCCGAGTAATTTGAAGGAACTTCTAAGATTGCCTCATAACGTAATCCTAATTGTCCCCTGAGTTATTTGTAAAAAGAAAAGTCTGCCTTACACTGCCAGCAAATATTGTAGAAGCAGCAACGCCGAGTAATTTGAAGGAACTTCTAAGATTGCCTCATAACGTAATCCTAATTGTCCCCTGAGTTATTTGTAAAAAGAAAAGTCTGCCTTACCCTGCCAGCAAATATTGTAGAAGCAGCAACGCCGAGTAATTTGAAGGAACTTCTAAGATTGCCTCATAACGTAGTCGTAATTATCCCCTGACTTATTTGTAAAAAGAAAGGTCTACCTTACCCTGCCAGCAAATATTGAAGAAGCAGCAACGCCGAGTCAGTTGAAGGAACCTCTAAGATTGCCTCATAACGTAGTCGTAATTATCCCCTGAGTTATTTGTAGAAAGAAAAGTCTAACTTACCCTGCCAGCAAATATGGAAGAAGCAGCAACGCCAAGTAAGTTGAAGGAACATCTAAGATTGCCTCATAACGTAATCCTAATTGTCCCCTGAGTTATTTGTAAAAAGAAAAGTCTGCCTTACCCTGCCAGCAAATATTGAAGAAGCAGCAACGCCTAGTAATTTGAAGGAACTTCTAAGATTGTCTCATAACGTAGTCGTAATTATCCCCTGACTTATTTGGAAAAAAGAAAGGTCTACCTTACCCTGCCAGTAAATATTGAAGAAGCAGCAACGCCGAAATCAGTTGAAGGAACCTCTAAAATTGCCTCATAACGTAGTCGTAATTATCCCCTGAGTTATTTGTAGAAAGAAAGGTCTAACTTACCCTGCCAGCAAATATGGAAGAAGCAGCAACGCCAAGTAAGTTGAAGGAACATCTAAGATTGCCTCATAACGTAATCCTAATTGTCCCCTGAGTTATTTGTAAAAAGAAAAGTCTGCCTTACCCTGCCAGCAAATATTGTAGAAGCAGCAACGCCGAGTAATTTGAAGGAACTTCTAAGATTGCCTCATAACGTAGTCGTAATTATCCCCTGACTTATTTGTAAAAAGAAAGGTCTACCTTACCCTGCCAGCAAATATTGAAGAAGCAGCAACGCCGAGTCAGTTGAAGGAACCTCTAAGATTGACTCATAACGTAGTCGTAATTATCCCCTGAGTTATTTGTAGAAAGAAAGGTCTAACTTACCCTGCCAGCAAATATGGAAGAAGCAGCAACGCCAAGTAAGTTGAAGGAACATCTAAGATTGCCTCATAACGTAATCCTAATTGTCCCCTGAGTTATTTGTAAAAAGAAAAGTCTGCCTTACCCTGCCAGCAAATATTGAAGAAGCAGCAACGCCGAGTAATTTGAAGGAACTTCTAAGATTGCCTCATAACGTAATCCTAATTATTCCCTGATTTATTTGTACTCGTTTCTTTTTATACAAAATAATGTAAGTTTATTTTGTATATCTCACTACAGTATTTTTGATTTTCATTATTTTAACCATTCATGATGTTTAGATGATTCCAATATCTGTTCTATCGTAAATAAAACCATTCTGAACATTCTTTTCACTTATATCATGACCAAAATATGATTAGCTTTGGAAATTCATATCCAAGGTTTGTACTCTCTCCTTTCGTTCTTGGGAAATGTGCCGTGTTTTTTAGGAGGTAGGCGATCATAGACTTCTACTTGACTGTCTCTTGTTGCTCTCAGTAATTTTTCTTTTATCTCTTCCAAGCCCCGCTTCGTCAATCATTTGTTCAAACCTAAGTAGTACGTCTCGCGCTGCCGTCCTCTGTCTCTTCTTTCATTTATCCGACCTGTGAGTATCAAGTTCTCCAGGCTCGCCTTCCTCATTACGTGTCTCGCGCTGTTTTCTCCTGTCTCTTCTTCTATTTATCCAACCTGTGAGTATCAAGTTCTCCAGGCTCCCCTTCTTCATTACGTGTCTCGCGCTGTTTTCTCCTGTCACTTCTTCCGTTTATCCGACCTGTGAGTATCAAATTCTCCAGGCTCCCCATCCTCATTACGTGTCTCGCGCTGTTTTCTCCTGTCACTTCTTCCGTTTATCCGACCTGTGAGTATCAAATTCTCCAGGCTCCCCTTCCTCATTACGTGTCTCGCGCTGTTTTCTCCTGTCTCTTCTTCCATCTATCCAACCTGTGAGTATCAACTTCTCCAGGCTCCCCTTCCTCATTACGTGTCTCGCGCTGTTTTCTCCTGTCACTTCTTCCGTTTATCCGACCTGTGAGTATCAAGTTCTCCAGGCTCCCCTTACTCATTACGTGTCTCGCGCTGTTTTCTCCTGTCTCTTCTTCCATTTATCCGACCTGTGAGTATCAAGTTCTCCAGGCTCCCCTTCCTCATTACGTGTCTCGCGCTGTTTTCTCCTGTCTCTTCTTCCATTTATCCGACCTGTGAGTATCAAGTTCTCCAGGCTCCCCTTCCTCATTACGTGTCTCGCGCTGTTTTCTCCTGTCATTTCTTCCGTTTATCCGACCTGTGAGTATCAAATTCTCCAGGCTCCCCTTCCTCATTACGTGTCTCGCGCTGTTTTCTCCTGTCTCTTCTTCCATCTATCCAACCTGTGAGTATCAACTTCTCCAGGCTCCCCTTCCTCATTACGTGTCTCGCGCTGTTTTCTCCTGTCTCTTCTTCCATTTATCCGACCTGTGAGTATCAAGTTCTCCAGGCTCCCCTTCCTCATTACGTGTCTCGCGCTGTTTTCTCCTGTCTCTTCTTTCATTTATCCGACCTGTGAGTATCAAGTTCTCCAAGCCCTCCTTCCTCATTACTTGTCGCAGGAACCTCATTTGTCTCTTCCTGATATTTATTATCAGCTTTCTTTTGACTTGCATTCTTTCTAAAAACGTCATCGTTGCCAACGTGCTCTGTCCATGGTATCCTCAGCATCCTTCTGTAGAACCACGTTTCTGCTGTCTCAAGCCTCTCCCTCATCTTTGATGAGATCGTCCAACATTCACTTCCATACAGAAGAACAGATATCACATAGCAATCCAGCACCCTTTACTTTGTTTCTAGTGATATTTTTCTGTTTTTCAGTACTCTGCCTAGCTTCTGAAATGCGTCTTTGGATCTCCGTGTCGCATTTTCCATCCTCTGTCAAAACACTTCCCATGTATTTGATTTTTTTTACTTGTTTTATTTTAGATTCTTCAACTTGCAGTTGGCATATTGGTCTTCTCTTTTTGCTGATGACCATGCATTCATTTTTTTTTTTTTAGGTTTATGCTCAATCCTTTCTTTTTACTTTCTTTTGCTAACTTCTGTAGAAGGTCCTGCATTTTCCTTTCCGTGTCTGCTATCAGCACCGTGTCATCCCCGTATCGGATATTGTTGAGATTATGGCCGCCAAGGAAGAATCCTGGCAAGACTTATTTGTCTCATATGATTGTATAGATTTTCTACAATTCCTTTTCTTCGTTCATTTCTATTTGGAGTCCTTTCTCTAAAACCTACCATCACTGGTGCTCCTTAGGTTCGAATTTGCACAAGATACTAGACTAGCAACTAGATCCCACCCTTTTACAGTGAAACCGATAAAATGCAACCGCAACTTCTACTCCAATAGTTTCTTTTCTCGCACTTCCCGACTGTGGAATTCTCTTCCACATGACTGCTTCCCCGACGGCTACAATCTCCAGGAGTTTAAATGTAAGGTCAATAGACACCTCCTAACAAAATAACTCGCTTCCATTCTTTCAAACACTCTTCCCACCCACCCAACTATCTATCACCCCCTTCTGACATTTTCTATATCTAACCACTCTTTCTATATTTTTTTTTTAAATTATAATCCAACTATCCTTTTTGTTGTATTTTTTCTCAATCTAATTTTTGGGTTTCTCCAGTTTACTTTATATTTACGTTTTCTTTCTTGGTTTTTCATCTAACAATTGTTGGCTTCTTTCCCTAAAACAAGTTTCTTCATTGTTTTACGCACCGTGTTATGTTCTTATTACTTTTCACATTTGGATATCAGTTCAATGTCATACGTGATACACGCTTTGGGCGATCATGTCTCAAAAGAGACATGACTGACTGGGCAGAAGATTATCCCCCAGTAGCTTTCTGCGGTAGACTACTTGCAAACCAAGGATACAGAACCCAATTTGTACTATTATTTAACCCATAACTGGAGGGAGCAGAGATGTATTATATCATAAAGTAGTACTTAGTGGAGGATCAGTTTATTACTTCATAACAATATGATAACCGATCCCCACTTTATGCCCCATAGAAGCTTTAACTGCTCAGTCAGTTAAGTGCCATACGTGATACACGCTTTGGGCGATCATGTCTCGAAAGTGACATGACTGGCTGGGCAGAAGATTATCCCGCAGTAGGTTCCCATTGCTTTCTGCGGTAAACTAGTTGCCAACCAAGGCTATAGAACCCAATCTGTCCTATTATTTAACCCATAAATGGAGGGAAGAGACGGATTAATACCTTTCCTAAGGGTATTTGTGTGTAAGTGAATGCAAGAAATTCAACTGGAATTCGAACTCGGCTCCCAGATTTGTCGTTCCAAATCGATATCCGCTGCACCACAACGCACATCCTATTATTATTATTACATTATGGCAACTACTCCATTAAAATCGTTCATTTTCCTTCTTTTCTTTCTTTCTTCCTTCCGTCCCTCCTTGTTTCTTTCTTTCTTTTTTCTTTCTTTCTTCCCTTCTTTCTTTCTTTCTTCCTATCGTTCTTCCTTCTTATCTTTCTTTCTTTCTTTCCTTCCCTTCCTTTCCTTTCTTTCCCTTCTTTCTTTCTTTCTTTCTTTCCCTTTCCTTTCTTTCTTCCTTCCCTCCTTTCTTTTCTTTCTTTCTTTCTTTCCTTTCCTTTCTTCCTTCCCTTCTTTCCTTTCTTCTTTCTTCCTTCCCTTTCTTTCCTTCTTCCTTCCCTTCTTTCCTTTCTTCCCTTCTTCCTTCCCTTCTTTCTTTCTTTCTTCTTCTTCCTTCCCTTCTTTCTTTCTTTCTTCTTCTTCCTTCCCTTCTTTCTTTCTTTCTTTCTTTCTTTCTTTCTTTCTTTCTTTCTTTCTTTCTTAGTAAAACAAAAGCAGAAATATTACTCTTTTCTAATTATTTCTTTTTTTTTTTCGTTTCGTACTAACTTCCTCTTTATTTTATTTTATTTTTTACACTGAAATATAAAAATATATCCAATTATCCAAGAAGGCAACAGCTGGATATAAAGAAATTCAAATTAGAGTGCATTGTTAAATATTCGTCCGTTGATCGAAAGAAAAAAAAATTGTCCTACCAAAAAGATTTTAACCAAAAGAGACGACAAAAGAAGCTACTTGCCCTTCAACTGAATAAAAGCAAATGAAATTTACAAAATGTCACTCAATGTTTCTTACACACAAACAGTGGCTTTTGAGATTTCAAGAATTAAGGGTGGGAAATTTTACAAGGAAAGGTTTTAGTAAATCGAAACTAATTTTAATAACTCCACCATTATTTGCTTTTCACCTTTTAAGATATATTTAGTCAGTTAAGTGCCATACGTGATACACGCTTTGGGCGATCATGTCTCGTAAGAGACATGACTGACTGAGCAGAAGATTATACCGCAGTAGGTTGCCATTGCTTTTAGCGGTAGACTGGTTGCCAGCCAAGGCTATAGAATCTAATGTGTCCTATTATTTAACCCATAACTGGAGGGAAGAGACGGATTAATACCTTTTCCAAAGGTAATTGTGCATAAGTGAATGCAAAGAATTTGTCGTTCCGAGTCGATATCCACTGCACCACAACGCACATATTTATCAATAAGCCCACAAAGCGGTGCATTTTAGACAAGTAAAGTCTTTTGGATACGATACACACTATTTACATTATTCAGAATATTGTCCTTAACTTTGTTGCCATTTGTACGACGTTTCGGCCGTTGTACGCTCCGGCCTTCTCGTGCTAGGAATTTCGAACCAACCCTTTATTACGATCACTGGGATATATCATTCTTATTTCGTGCGAAGCCTCTTTTGGTAGTCATGAGTTATCTCCCTATAACTGGACTTTCTAAGTTACTTGTTCACCACTGCTGTAGCCTGGTATTTAACTCATAACTCTTTGGTTCAAGTCACTAAAACTAACAAACGTCTATATACACTGGGCAATGTGTCAATCGTCCGGATAATGTAAATAATGTAAATGCTAGCTTATCTCTGAAATATAGACAAATACTGAGGGTACGATCATTTGAAACGATTATATATGCACAAATATAAACGCATATCTGCATACAATGACGTACTTAAAATTTCTACCCGCTTCCAAAAAAAAAAAAAAAAAGAAAAAGGAAAAGCCTTTGACACATCGGATTTTTTATAACATCTCAATTCTCTTTACGGGAAATATTCGATACGCATCCATTTTGCAAATATACAAATGAACCATCCGACAATGCATTGAATACTGTTGTCATATCTGGTCAGGCGCCCCCGCTGTTCGTCTCAGGTAAGAAGTGGCTCGTAAATTTCAATGCTTCTAAAACAAAACTACTGTCAACCATCACATGTAATCTCTCCTGCCACCCATAAGCATGGACCAAGCAAGTATCCCTGAAAGCAATACACTGCGCATCCTCGGCCTTACCCTATCTTCCGACCTTAAGTGGAATAATTACATTGAATCAATAGCTAAATCCACTGCTAGGAAGGTTGGGTCACTGTCAAGCAAGAAAGTTTTTTTTCCCGCCAGAATCCATCTTGCCCATATACAAATCAACCATCCGACCGTGCATGGAATACTGTTGTCATATCTGGTCAGATGCCACTGCTGTTCGTCTCAGTGTTCTCGACACTCTCCAAAGGAGAATCGGTAATGTAATTGGTCCCGACTGAGCAACTTGACTCCAGCCACTTTCTCATCGGCAGGATGTGGCTTCCCTCTGTCTCTTCTATAAATATTTTCATGGCTTCTGCTCTGACGAACTTAGGTCACTGGTGCCTCCTGCACAGAAATTTACTCCGGCAACCAGACTGGCAAAAAGTTCTCAATCATTTACAGGTAGATCAACCAAATACAGGCGACAATTCTACTCCAGCAGCTTCTTTTCTCGCGCTTCCCGCCTGTGGAACTCCCTTCCATATACTTGCTTTTCTGACGGCTACAACTTTCAGGAATTTGAATGCAAAGTCAATCCCCATCTCTTATACACTTAAATCCAGCCCTTTCTACATCACCCCCTGTATCTTGTTCTTTTCCTTTCTCGCTACCTTCGCATCTGTCTTCACTCCTGTTTTCACATCCTTCTCTTGTCCTTTCTCTTTCACCTCCTGTAGTTGGTTCGTCTTTGTCTTCATTCTCCTCCTGCGTAAAACTTTAGCTCTCTTATGTAGCTCCCTGCACATCAGTGGCGATACCGCCTTGCTTGGGGTGAAATGATTAAAAAATACAATTTGAGTTCATATCAATAAAATTATCTATCTATCTAAACTTATTTATAAATGGAACTGTGTGTGTGTGTGTGTGTGTGTGTGTGTGTGTGTGTGTGTGTGTGTGTGTATCCGTTACCTATATACTCCGAAACGGCTGAAACGATTTCCTTGAAAATTTACACAGTTGTACTATAAGCGTCTGCGAGTGTTCTTAGCTAGGTTTTGTGTCGAGGTACCCCCAATAAATATCGAAAATCGATAATCGAAAAGATCGAGTTATAGAAAGAGTGGTCCGATTTTAATCAAATTTCATACACTCATAGACAAAGACATAAGAAACGATATTCAGAAGTTTCATGGTTGCAGTTCTTACAATAGTGCAGAAAATCGATAATATATATAAAAGACAAGATACCGGGTCTGATTAAAGTCAGTTTTTCAGCCCTTTTATTTTAGTTTTTGCTTCGAGTTTGGCTCTAAGTCGATATAATTGTAGTTCTTAGTCTCAGCCATGATACCATTTACTCAGAGAACTTATTTCGCCTTCAAAATTCAGTTTACGACGAAAAAAACTTATTTGATATCGATACCAGGAAATCAAAATTTGACTTACATCCATTCATTTTTCTTTCAGTCTCCGGTTTTGCTTTAACTGGAAACAACTATTGCTTTTTAGTCTTTCGTGCCAACGTCCAAAGAGTCTGAGCTCCAGGACCATGGATTAGTTTTAAAGCTTTCATGACACCCGAGCAACGCCGAGCTATACTGCTAGTCTGACAATAAGCGCATTAGTTGAAACACTGATTTAAACAAAAATATTAAATTTTTTAAAAGTGATAATTCACAACAATATATGTACGATCCTCAACTAAATATGTGATGTACATTTTAATATTTACTTCCCAGTTAAAAATCTGTAGAATATCAGTCATGGATTTAGGCGCTTTTTTGTATGTTCTTTCATAGTTTTTCCCCTGTACACGACGCATTGGATATATAAACAGTCATATCAAATACAAAAGGTTGCTTTTAATAATGTTTTTTTATATTTCATTTCAATATTGATTTCTCTTAGAAAAGAACAAACCCGTTTTTTTTCTATTTAAATGTAAAATTTGCAGGTGTAACTTGAGCTATTTAAAAATAGGACTAAATTTCAAAAGATTAACATTTCTGTCAAGCAATCTGTTTTCACTATAATCCGACGAAGAAATATTGATTTCGAGCACGAGCAATCTTTCTTTACTTTGTTAAGAACTTTAAAATTTTTCATATTGCTCTAAAAATGCATAAATTCAAAGCTGGAATATAGTTTCGTGGTTGGAATAATTTTAGAGCACTAAAAGTGAAGTGATCCCATTGGGGGTCCCGCATTTAGATCCACAATTATTTCGACTTACAGCTCAATAGTCTCTAGAATAATTTAAAACATATCTGTTACTGTCCAATAAATAACCGTCAGGATAATATTGGATTGTCTGGTAAGTTCAGGATGATGTTTTAAGGAAATTAAAGCACAAAACAAAATCAGGCTATTAAATACTTATTCAACTAAATATGAATCATTTTATTGAACAACCTTTCTCGATTTCTTCTTGTCTTCCCATAATTTTGATGGTTTCTCGGCAAAGAACTCATTAATTTTTTTTATTTTAAAGAATAAAAAAATTACCATTAAAATTATTTTGCAATCTGATGAATATGGCAAGTGGGGTAACAGCCAAATTGCAATATTTGTTGCCGCCAAAGTAATATCATATCTGGCATTATCCTGATGGAAAACAACACCTTTCTTGTTTGTTAATTGTCGGCATTTTCGTAAATTGCTGCCTTTAATTCGTCCAGTTGCGACTAGTACAGAATCAGTTTGACTGGTTACTTGGCAGAAGTTCATAGTACAGGATTCAGTTCCAATTCCAACAGATACACAACACGACATTCTTAAGATGAAGACCTATATTTAGGGTGGCTAAAGTTGGTTCATGTCTCTTACCTTAGTAACTTTTTCATAGAACATTGATGTAAAAAAGCCATTTTTAATCACCCGTCACAGTTTGTTTCAGAAAGGGTGCATTTTCATTACATTTATACAAAAAATCACAGATAGAAATACGACCCAAAAGATTATTTTCATTCGGATCATGTGGAACCCAAAAATTATTGCGAGTTGAGTATGCAAGCTTCACTAAGTGTTCATAAATGGCGGAGTTTGATAAATTTAGTGTTTCTACTAATTCCCGCCTTGTTTAATGCGGGTTGTTCTCTAACAATGTCTTGATTTGGTTGTCATCTGCAGTGGCGGGAATCTGCCAGAGCGTTTTTTTAATCAATCAGGCGACAATCATTAGCTGAAAACTTAGCAAACCACTTCCATACAGTTTTATCAGCTAAAACCATTTCACCGTACACATCACATCACTTTTTTTGTTTCTTGCGAGGCATTTTTGCTTTTACGGTAACAAAAAAATAAAGTGTCTAAAATGCACGTTATAATTCTTTTATTTTCATAGGGATTCAAAACTGATACGAATTAAGCAACTTTAAACATTTTTCTCAAGAGATTTTTTAAAGCGTGACCTGTCGCAGTGGATATCGGCTCGGAACGAGAAATCGGGGAACCGAGTTCGAATTCCAGTTGAATTCCTTGCATTCACTTGGGAAAGGTATTAATCCGTCTCTTCCCTCCAGTTATGGGTTAAATAATAGGACAGATTGGGTTCTATAGCCTTGGTCGGCAACCAGTCTACAGCAGAAAGCAATGGCAACCTACTGCAGGATAATCTTCTGCCCAGTCAGTCATGTCTCTTTTGAGACATGATCGCCCAAGCGTGTATCACGTATGGCACTTAACTGACTGAATATAATAGTTGGAAACATGATTAAGGCTTCTACTGGGCATAAAGTGGGGGATCGATTTCCTATTGTTTTGAAGTAATAAACTGATCCCCCACTAATTACTACATAATAATATAGTACAACACTTCCCCCATCTAGTTTTGAGTCAAATAATAGGACAGATTATGTTCTATAGCCTTGGTCGGCAACCAGTCTACCGCACAAAGCAATGGCAACCTACTGCGGGATAATCTTCTGCCCAGTCAGTCATGTCTCTTTCGAGACATGATCGCCCAAAGCGTGTATCGCGCATGGCACTTAACTGACTGACTAATCGGAAATGCAAGCGTATTATATCTGTCTATAAATTTGACGCGTTTCTAACATTAAAAGCTAAAATCCGGCATGAACTTACTGGACAAACCAAAACAATAGACATTTACTACTTATAATGCACCATTGACCAGAATATAAAAATTGTCAAGCAAAAACACACAAGCTGAAGATTGTCTTGAATCATGAAACTGTTTCCACTCGGCGTTGACCTTAGTGTTTCCTCTTATTTTTACATATGCCCTATCTCTGCATATTCAGCACTTTTGTGTCGGGTAGAGACCCAAATCATCTCTCAGTTGCGTCTCTGTCCTCGAAGACAGAGTTGTGGCTCCGTCCGCGAGAACAGAGTTGCAGCTGAGAAAAATTACACCTATAGATGCTCGGTCCCGGGGAACAGTGTCCCACGGCTCGCCGTTTCATTGCACCAGAGTGGTGGATCGAGTGTTCGTCACCGGGGCCAGCTGAACCGGCGATTGAGGGGACTGGGGAATTTTTGTCTTTGCGCCCGTCCGTACGCGGTCGTCCCTACCTTAAAAAAAGACCTTGTGGCACATCTCGCTCCAGTGGAGGAGTAGGATAAATATCTTTACCTACCTAAACTATATTTTTATCATAATGAGAAAATAAAATAGACGCTGATACACACACACACACACACACACACACACACACACATATATATATATATATATATATATATATATATTGTGTGTGTGTATTTTGGCAGCATTTTTTCATTAATGCAGGTTTCATTGAATAATATAGACAAGTTTTGTCTATTAATTTTGTGTAGGATCCGTTCATACCGTCTGATATACTTGATGGTGATGTCGTTGAAAGACAACAAAAAATCACAGTATTTGTTGAATTTTTATCGGGTCTAAGCTTTCGGCTCACATAAGCCATTATCAAAGAGTAAATATTAACACACAGTAAACATAGAACATTTAAGCTATTAACAATAAAGATAAATGAATTGAAAATATAAGTCCATCCCTACCGTGGCGGATGGCCGAAGACAGTGACAAAAGAGTGGTGTTGTGGTCCCTGGTCTGATTACAGACATTTGAGTACGTTATTGGAAATATCGAAATTGATTGTATTCAAACCAGGTTTAAATTGTTTAATGTAGAGTGCTTCGAGGATTTTTAGTTTCTGTTTATTGTTTTCTTGTTTAAGTATGTACGTGTTATCAACAAGCGTTTTTCTCAGAAGTGTGCGTTGATAACCGTGTTGTTCTAAATGACGGAATATATTTGAATTTTTATTTAAGTGCAACGTCAGACGCCGTGAGAGCGAATTTGTGGAGTGGCCGATGTAGATATTATTGAAGTTGTTAGAGATACATTCTCTAAATGGACATATGAATTTATATACTACATTGGTTTTTTGCAAATCACTAACGGTGGGGGAAGAGTCGTTGCGAACAAATGAATTAGATGTAGTGGATTTAGTGTAATATATAATGAACTTAATTCTTTTGTTAGAGTCTGTCGGAGAAATATTAGTATTTATGAGTTTTTTTTAGGATGTTTTCATCTAGTTGGTAGTTGGAGTGCATCTGGCTACGGTATAAGAGAGTGATATGTTTAGGATTGGTTGGGTTAGTATCATGTGTTGTTTTTTCCATGTTAAGCTTTTTAAGAAAATAATGTATTTGTTCATCAACTATGTAGTTGGGAAAATTATTATTGATGAGTGTCTGTTTTATGTTTTTTAGTTCACTGTAGAAGATCTGATTTGTAGATGAATTGACTTTTGCACGATATAATAGATTTTTTATGATGGCTATTTTGTAATAGTGGGGGCATTCACTAATATAATTGAGTGTGGAGGTATTTTTATTAGTGGGTTTTTGATACGGTGAGATAGTAAATTTATTGTTGTCAGTGTTAATTAATATATCAAGAAAAGGAATTTTGTTATCTTTGCTAAATTCATAAGTAACTTTTAAAACTGAGTTATTTTGAAACTGTTTTTGAAGTTGTAAGATTTCATCAGTATTTTTAATTGATAGTAGGATATCATCAACATATCGTAGATATATTGATGGTTTTGTAAATTTTGCAAAGGTAGTATTTTCAAGGTTAGACATGTAGAAATTACTAAAAATCGGACCAAGCACTAAACCCATGGAGACTCCGTCACGTTGTATATATATAGTGTTGTTTGGATCAACAAAAGGTACTTCAGTAGTACAAGCTAGTAGAATTTTTCTTAGGATGTTGGGATTAATTTTGAGTGAGGGTAATGAAGGATTACTGTAAACATTTCTTATAATTATATCAATAGTTTCATGGCGATCTTTGCCTCAGCCTTAAGTAGATCTGAAAAGATCTACTTAAGGCTGAGGCAATCAAAGATCGCCATGATAAAAGCAGAAGCTCCTCAAAAATTCTATCGAAACAACTAAAAAGTGCCGCGCACAAACTACGCAACCACCTTCACATAATTGTAAAAAGAGCTGACAAGGCTAACATCTTTGTTGTACTTAACAAATCAGATTACAACACAAAACTCAACCACATACTCCATGACCACACAAAATTTTAAAAAATTAACAAAAACCCGACACACCAACTAAAATCTAAACTTAATAAACTCATTAGTGCCAACAACACTGATCAGAATTCCTTAAAACTCCCTAAAATTATTGGTGACTATAAACCTGGTTACATATACGGAACCATAAAAACTCATAAACCTAACTATCCTCTCCGCCCTATCATATCCCAAATTCCTACTCCTGTATACCAGTTAACTAAACATATTAACCAGCTTATCACACCCTACCTTCCGAGTAAATACAGCATAAAGTCAACCCTAGAGGCAATCCAAATCCTCAAGAGTGAAAAACCTAATAATGAAATCATAGCTTCACTTGATGTGGAAAACCTTTTTACTAATGTACCCGTCAGTGAAACTATTGATATATTTTCTTGATATATTAATTAACACTGACAACAATAAATTTACTATCTCACCGTATCAAAAACCCACTAATAAAAATACCTCCACACTCAATTATATTAGTGAATGCCCCCACTATTACAAAATAGCCATCATAAAAAATCTATTATATCGTGCAAAAGTCAATTCATCTACAAATCAGATCTTCTACAGTGAACTAAAAAACATAAAACAGACACTCATCAATAATAATTTTCCCAACTACATAGTTGATGAACAAATACATTATTTTCTTAAAAAGCTTAACATGGAAAAAACAACACATGATACTAACCCAACCAATCCTAAACATATCACTCTCTTATACCGTAGCCAGATGCACTCCAACTACCAACTAGATGAAAACATCCTAAAAAAAACTCATAAATACTAATATTTCTCCGACAGACTCTAACAAAAGAATTAAGTTCATTATATATTACACTAAATCCACTACATCTAATTCATTTGTCCGCAACGACTCTTCCCCCACCGTTAGTGATTTGCAAAAAACCAATGTAGTATATAAATTCATATGTCCATTTAGAGAATGTATCTCTAACAACTTCAATAATATCTACATCGGCCACACCACAAATTCGCTCTCACGGCGTCTGACGTTGCACTTAAATAAAAATTCAAATATATTCCGTCATTTAGAACAACACGGTTATCAACGCACACTTCTGAGAAAAACGCTTGTTGATAACACGTACATACTTAAACAAGAAAACAATAAACAGAAACTAAAAATCCTCGAAGCACTCTACATTAAACAATTTAAACCTGGTTTGAATACAATCAATTTCGATATTTCCAATAACGTACTCAAATGTCTGTAATCAGACCAGGGACCACAACACCACTCTTTTGTCACTGTCTTCGGCCATCCGCCACGGTAGGGATGGACTTATATTTTCAATTCATTTATCTTTATTGTTAATAGCTTAAATGTTCTATGTTTACTGTGTGTTAATATTTACTCTTTGATAATGGCTTATGTGAGCCGAAAGCTTAGACCCGATAAAAAATTCAACAAATACTGTGATTTTTTGTTGTCTTTCAACGACATCACCATCAAGTATATCAGACGGTATGAACGGATCCTACACAAAATTAATAGACAAAACTTGTCTATATTATTCAATGAAACCTGCATTAATGAAACCTGCATTAATATATATATATATATATATATATATAGGGTGAAATGGGTAAATTGTCGACTAAATTACGCAGAACTGGAACTAAAACTGATATCAGTGTAAGGTATAAATTGTCGTCATTTGGCAAATCTTACTTTCACACATTGTTTTTGATTTTGTCGATTGTACAGTATAATATCGGCTCGGAACGACAAATCGAGGAGCCGAGTTCGAATTCCAGTTGAATGTCTTGCATTCACTTACGAGCAAATAGGCTTGTGGAAGGTATTAATACATCTCTTCCCTCCAGTTATGGGTTAAATAACAGGATAGATTGGATTCTATAGCCTTGGCTGGCGACCAATCTACCGCAGAAAGTAATGTCAACCTACAGCGGGATAATCTTCTGCCCAGTCATGTCTCTTTTGAGACATGATCGCCCAAAGCGTATATCCCGTATGGCACTTAACTGACTGAGCATAATAATTGGTAACAGTTAAAGATTCGACTGGGCATAAAGTGGAGGATCGGTTTTCTATTGTCATGAAGTAATAAACTGAGCCCCCACTAAATATTACTTTATAATATAATACATCCTTTCTCCATCTAGCTATGAGTCAAATAACAGGACAGATTGGGTTCTATAGCCTTGGCTGGCAACCAGTCTACCGCAGAAAGTAATGTCAACCGACTGTAGAATAATCTTCTGCCCTGTCAGTCATGTCTCTTTTGAGATATGATCGCCCAAAGCGTATATCCCGTATGGCACTTAACTGACTGAGTGAGCATAATATTTGGAAACAGTTAAAGCTTCTACTGGTCAGAAAGTGGAGAATCGTTTTTCTATTGTTATGAAGTAATAAAATATTCCTCCAGTAATTATTACTTAATCATATAATACAACTTCTCCCCTCCCTATCTATGGGTTAAATAATAGGACAGATTGATTTCTATAGCCTTGGTTGGCAACCAGTTTACCACAGAAAAGTAATGGCAACCTGCTGCGGGATAATCTTCTGCCCAGTCAGTCATGTCTCTTACGAGACATGATCGCCCAAAGCGTGTATCACGTCTGGCACTTAACTTGCTGACTGAATATAATAGTTGGAAAGATAATTAAAATTTTTACTGGGCATAAAATGAGGGATCGGTTTTCTATTGTTATGAAGTAATAGACTGATCCACCACTCATTACTACTTAATATAATACAATACATCTCTTCCTTCTCTAGCTATAAATCAAATAACAGGTCAGATTGGGTTCTATAGCCTTGGCTGGCAACCAGTCTACCGCAGAAAGCAATGGCAACCTACTGCAGGATAATCTTCTGCCCAGTCTGTCATGTCTCTTTCGAAAGACATGATCGCCAAAGCGAGTATCACGTATGGCACTTAAGTTCACTGTATATAATAGTTGAAAACATGACGAGAGCTTCTACTGGACATAAAGTGGGCGATCAGTTTTCTCTTGTTATGAAGTAATAAACTGATCCCCAATTAATTATTAATAGTAATAGGGTCATTTGGGCATCGTTTGGTAAGAAAAAGAGCACCATGTCAAAGTCAACAATGGAGAAATTTGGAAAAGGCCAGTTTAGTATTCGCACTGGAAGCTCCAAAATAAAAGTGCAGAAAATTGGATAAGTCCAATGGTGATTTTTTTTAATCGTTTCACTCCATGAGTAAGGACATAGCATTTAAATTCTGGGTGGTTGTAGCCGTCAGAAAAGCAAGAATATGGAAGAGAGTTCCACAGGCAGGAAGTGCGAGAAAAGAAGCTGATGGAGTAGAATTGTCGACTGCATTTAGGTGATTATGAAGGGGCAGCAGATCGTTCCGGTCATTGATGAGAACGAGTTTTTACCATTATAATGTTTATTCACACACTGTAATGGTAAACTACCAAAGTCTGGTGGCATGTGAGGTACTACCAAGGCACCCTGGGTTAGTAATAATGATGCTTCAGGTTGGAAATTCTTCAAATTAGACACAGTATCATTATCTAATCTGGTCATTGATAAGAACGAATTATTACCATTATAAGTGTTATGGGACATACCCTTTTTGGACCATAATGAACTCTTCCTATTATTATGAATACCGGGAGATTATGCCTTTCGGCGTTGAGTTGAGTTGAGTCACCCTGGTCTAATACTTGGCAGTCCGACTGACGTGTAACACACTTTGTGTTTGTTCTTTCATTAAATATATATGTTTCACTAATACACAAGTTTGTGTTTTTATTCTGGACCAATCTTGGATCTACAACAATAATGTTTATTCACACACTGTAATGGTAAACTACCAAAGTCTGGTGGCATGTGAGGTATTACTGAGGCACCCTGGGTAGGTAATAATGATGCTTCAGCCCTGAAATACTTCAATTTAGACACAATATCATTATCTAATAAAGATTTTATTGAAGGCACTACTCTAGTTCTCATACCAAGGTCAAAAATTTATTTATATATAATACATTTAATGAAAAGTATCTAAACAACAGAAATTCTCTTATAAAATTTAATTTGAAATTAAATTATTTGTAGCCATACGGAATCTTTATTTTATTTTTCTGTTTGAAATTTGCATTTATTTTTCATATTATCATTACTCGGATTAAAGCTGCCAAAAATACATTTATTTACAATTCACTACATAATTTGCAGTCAGTTTAGAGTTATACAAAATGAATGTGAAGTAGAATATTAGTAAATTCAAATAATAAATATTTAACACTAACATATGAATCATAAATCTCTTACAGACAGAGGATGAGAAATCTATTTGTATTGGCCTTGCTTGAAAATATAATGAAATGACAAGCACTAAGCATGACTTCTCTTCAATTGATTGCAATAATTCATATACATATATATTTTCAATATTTGTTTTAATCACCATCACAAAGATTAAAAATATCTTCAAAAGCCTAAATTTAGGCAGATTTTGCAAAATGATTCATAACAAAATATAGCTAACATTTTTTATGATAGCACTTGAATTCTAACTGTGGTGGAACATTTTTTTATGTTTCAAAATCTCTATACACAAGTAAATTGGACAAAATTCTTAAAAGCAGCAATGTTTTTAATGGTACACTTAACTCTAAATAGAACAAGCCAATGTCATATATTTTTTTAAACTGATGTAAAGTTTCAATTATTTCAATGGACTTTCTGAATATTAAAAGAAGTGGAAAACATTTAAACTATAGGAATATATTCTAAATTTAATAGCAACAAATGTAAGAATATTAAGAAAATTTTTTTTATGTATTTGTGTATACAGAAACTAAGATATATCTAAACTTATTTATAAATAGAACTTTGTGTGTGTCCGTTACCTAAACACTCCGAAACGGCTGAACCGATTTTTTGAAAATTTACACAGTTGTACTATAAGTGTCTGCAAGTGTTCTTAGTTAGGTTTTGTGTCGAGGTACCCCCGATAAATATCGAAAATCGATAATCGAAAAAATCGTGAAGGAGTGGTTGGAGTATAATCAAATTTGATTCACTCATAGACAAAGACGTAAGAAACGATATTCAGAATTTCAAGGTTGCAGTTCTTACAATAGTGCAGAAAATCGATCATATATATATATATATATATATATATATATAAATATATTAAAGGCAAGATGTTTGTGTGTGTCTGCCTGTGTCTGTATTTTTTCAGCCCTTTCATTTTAGTTTTTGCTTCGGGTTTGGGTCTAAGTAGGTATAATTGAAGTTCTTAATCTCAGCCATTATACCATTTACTCAGAGGACTTATTTAGCCTTCAAAATTCAGTTTACGACGAAAAAAGCTTATTTAATATCGATACCGGGAAATCAAAATTTGACTTACATCCATTCATTTTTCTTTCAGTCTATGGTTTCGCTTTGAGTGGAAACAACTATTGCTTATTTGTCTTTCGTGCCACCGTCCAAAGAGTCTGAGCTCCAGGACCATGGATTAGTTTTAAAGCTTTCATTACACCCGAGCAATGCCGGCTATACTGCTAGTATGTATATATATATATATATATATATATATATTGTCATCCGCAGACAGATCTGTTTCGCTGTATCACAGCTCATCAGTACGGTTAGACTCCGATTGCTACACAACCCAGGCTCGAAACCCGACCAATTTCGGTGGAAGAAGGCAGTCTTTTTTGCGCATATCATATTTCCCGCTCAATAGCTAGAGTGCTCAAATTCATTTTTACTGAATGAGCGTTGCTTACACGCTATATATATATATATATATATATATATATATATAAGGTGCGATTGGTGAATTGTTGCAATTATTTTATTATTTCAAATATTCTTTAGGCTGAGTCTGAGCTGCAGGATCATGGATTAGTTTTAAAGCAACGCCGGGTTCTACAGCTAGTATATATATATATTTGTGTGTGTGTGTGTGTGTGTGTGTGTGTGTGTGCAGGGTGCAATGGGTAAATTGTCGCCATTTTATATTTTTAATTTCTTGTATACGTATTGTTTGTTTTGATTTTGTCAACTGCATTTGTCTCACCATCTGTAAGAATAAAAACACAATGACGTAATTCCCTTCACCAGAAATCTGGTAAGAGCATGCTGTACTGATTTGCGTTCACATCGGAAACTCCAATACGAACATTTCAGAGTGTTCGAGTATCAATCTGAGGACATTGCAGAGGATTTGGAAAGAATTAGGTGGGTTTAATGGTGATTACGAAGGAATGAACAGCTCAAAAAGAAAAAAACTCACTCGTTCTGCTATGAAAATACTTCCTAAATTTGTTTGTGGGGGCCTCGGAATCAATACAGAGGCCTATATCAAGTGCGTTGTGGTGCAGTGGATATCGACTCAGAACGAGAAATCGGAGAGTCGTGTTTGTATTCCAGTTGATTTCGTAGCATTGACTTACACAAAAATATCCTTAGGGAAAGCACTAATCCATCACTTCTCCCTCCAGTTATGTGTTAAATAGCAGAACGGATTAGATTCTGTAGCCTTGGTTGGCAACCAGTCTACCACAGAAAGTAATAGCAACCTACTGCAGGAAAATCTTCAGTCAGTCATGTTCTTTTGAAACATAATTACCCAAGCATGTATCACGTATGGCACTTAACCGACTGATATCAAGTGGCTGCTGAAAGAATCTAACAACAGGACTTTGCACTATGCCACACAAACAGAAGAACACATTCATGTCTCTCAGACAATTTCTGCGATCACATTAGCCATTATATCTAGCCACCTAACTCCTCAGATTGCAACCCTCTTGATTATCATGCGTGAAATGCAGGTGAGTGAGAGACCAACAAAACTCCTTGTCATACCAAAAATGAACTGAAGGCAAAGATCATGGCTGTATTCATAAACTTAAGCAAGATGACCGCCCAGAAAAGTTTTAGAAGATTCCGAAGTCGCGTGTAGGTCGAAATACTATGAAAACAGTTCAAACAAATTGTTGAGGTAACATTTCATTTATATGTGCAAATAGCAAAGACAGATGAAACAAGCTAAACTTAAGAACAAATGATAAATACATTGTTTACACACAATTTTGGTATGGCTTACAAAAATTAAGTTAATTGTGTACCAAATGATAGCCAATAACATGTTTGTCAAAATAATCAATTCAAAGGAAATATTCCCTTTGACAATAAAATTTATAAGACCCTCAGAAAAAAAAAAAAACTACATATAAAATTTTGAAAAGGAGAAAATACTTTTTTTTTAAAGAACTGGTACAATTTTTGAAACAAAGTTCGTAGTAACATCGAAGAATAGAATAATCACATTAGCCGAATACTTTTCCCTGATGTGGGAGTCACTTTGATGTTTCTAGGAATCCTCGACTGGTGGTTATTAAATTTCCTCTGTATTGTTTTTCTTTCTGGAGCGGAGCGACTTGGGTTCTGGGAGCAAATGTTTGTCGACTCTCTGAATCAACACTTGTTCCTCACTTTATCACATAGAGGTAGGCTCCCAATTCATTTGTTGGAATTTGGAGGGAAACCTTTTGTTTAGTTGTGGATGAAAAACAAACGCAGCTGTTTTAATAAAAATTCCCTATGAAAAGTAGTTCAAACAAATGCTTGAAGTAACAATTTAGATGGGCTCGCAACCAGAGCTGTAGCTGATGCTAAAAAACACCGGGCACAGAGAAAATTGCCCGGATTTATTAGTTGACAATCTGATGACGTCATCCGTTTCCAGAAACTGTGATTTTTGCGGATTTTTTCGGCTATTCCAATGGAAATTAGGCACAGAACGTGAACGAAAGCAGGAAATCGGGTTCGGACTTTCTGAGTATAACCAGTCTTTTCTCCCAAAATTCATAAATAAACAAACAGATTGTTACTGCGTTCATTTGGATGTTTTCTTCGTTTTTCTTTCTTTCTTTCTTTCTTTCTTTCTTCGTGAATTGTTTAGTTTGATTTCTGAGGAAGACATTTTTCCTTGCCCGGATTTTCACTATGATTGCACGGATCGGCCCGGACCCGTGTCCGGTGTGCCCGTTAGTCAGATACAGCCAAAGAGACGACACGAGCCGAATTTAAGAACAAATGATAAATTTATCGTTAGCTCACAAAATGATGAATGAATTGCACAAATTAAGTGCCTTGTGTGCCAAATGATGGCCAATAACATGTTTGTAAAAATAATCAATTCAAATGAAATATTCCCTTTTACAATAAAAATGAAGGAGTGGACATTAAATACATATAAAGCATTAAGAGCAGTAAGAATAGTAACATTTAATTCTAACCCCCCCCCCACGAAAAAATAGTTATTTCAAAAGAAATCTGTATCGCTAGGTTTAAAAAAATAGCAAAAGATGACACTATTTATTCATGGAAAATACATAATTGTGGCACAAAGTCGAAAAGGGAAGGGGTAGAAGGTGGTCTTCAGTTAACTATCCTATACCTAGCTATTCACTATCACGACCCGTTCACTCGTTACAATTTGCTCAATCACCAAAAGAACCCATCCATCAACTCCCAATCCTTCATACACCATAATGCCACAAACTAACAAGGGGCACCTAAAAAAGTGGGGGAAAATAAGCCATGACAATAAAAATGTATTTATATACAATATAATAAAACATTTAATGAAAGATTAAATTATGGGAGGGGAATGAACCCAAAAATAGCAAAAGATGACTGGCATAAGTAGGTGAGTTTTAATTTTCAGAAATAGGATTAGCTAATCAATGTATCAAAGGTATAGCTAATAAAATTTTGTTTAAAAGCTATATTAATAAATAAAGGTAAGAAAATACAATTACTATTAGCAATTCAAAGTATAGGGGTAAATTTTGTGGAGAAAAAAATTGGACGAACATACCAGAAAGAGTAGACGCGATTAAAGATCCAAAAAATAGGTGCAACTCTGATTTGTTATTAAATAGGGGGGGGGGGATAATGAACTCTTCCCATTGGTCAGAGTTAACAATAAAAGTATGAATTCTGCCAAAAAGAAGAAAAAAAAATTAAATTAAATCCAGAAGAGTAGCACTAATGGAAGGAGCCGTCTTTGTACTTCTGAACCGAAAGTCGGGGTTGCAAATCTGTGGTATTGGGGTGTATGAAGGATTGGGAGCTGACGGGTGGGTTCTTGTGGTGAATGTATGTAAATTGTAATGTGTGACTAGGCCGTGATAGTGTTTAGCTGGGTATAGGATAGTTCAGTGAGTACCACCCTCTACCTATTCCCTTTTCGACTTTGTGCCACAATTTGTATTTTTATACAAATAAATAATGAACCGAAAGTCGGGTTTACTGCCGGAGCAGATGTGATGTTTAAAATCCCGAAATCGGCAATGAAAACAGGACATCACTGAAGAACTCCTTTAAGCACCAAAAATTTATTTAATGCTGCATAAGACGCCCAGAAAATAAAACTACAGATAAAATGTAGAAAAGCAAAAAATACTTTTCTGAATAGTTTTCAAAGAATTGATTTAGTTTTCGAAGCAAAGTTCAGGATGACAGTGAAGAACAGAACAATCACACCAGCTGAAAACTTTTCCTTGTTGGGGGAGAGACTTTGATTTTCTTTTTAATTCTTGTCTGGTGTTTGTCAAATTTCTTCTGCGTTGTTTTTCTTTGTGAATCTGGGCTCTTGGAGCAGATGTTTATCGACTCCTTGAATTAATTGAAGTAGATAGACTAAACTAAACTATCGCCCGGTTCACACTCCACCCACATCTATTGAACAGGTGAAGAGGCTCATCCCTTGTTTCTTGTTTAGGATGCGGTTTCCGGTTTTCTCTTTTCCAATCTTTTCACTCTTTTCTTTTTTCTTTTTCTTTTTTTTTTTCAATTGGAGTAGATAGACTAAACTAAACTATCGCCCGGTTCACACTCCACCCACATCTATTGAGCAGGTGAAGAGGCTCATCCCTTGTTTCCTGTTTAGGATGAAGTTTCCGGTTTTCTCTTTTCCAATCTTTTCACTCTTTTCTTTTTTTTCTTTTTTTTCAATTGGAGTAGATAGACTAAACTATCGCCCGGTTCACACTCCACCCGCGTCTACTGAACAGGTGAAGAGGCTCATCACTTGTTCCCTGTTTAGGATGTGGTTTCCTGCTTTCTCTTTTCCATTCTTTTTACCCTTACGTAGCCCCCTGCACATCAGTGGCGTTATCGCTTTGCTTGGGGTGATATGATAAAAAAAAAAATCTATGGCTTCTTTTTATAACCACCAGGTAGGCTCCAAATTCATTGCTTAGAATTTGGAAGGAGACCTTTTGATTGGTTCTGAATGAAAAACAAACGTATCTGTTTTTTAACAAATCGAAATGTATGAACATTATTTTTTAAATTCAAAAATTAAGCAAGATCCAAATGCAGTGTCTGCTTTCGAAACACAAGTGATACACACGTAAGCAATTTAAATTTCTCATACAATAACAATTTTATTGAATAAATCCACTCTTTAGTATTTCAAGATATTTTTGTATAATTTTGGTTAATATATCTATTCAAAAGAGATATCAGTGTTATTTTCATTTTTGCGTAATTTAGACAACAATTTATGCATTACACACTGTCAGTCAGTTAAGTGCAATACATGATACACGCATGTGCGATCATGTCTCGAAAGAGACATGACTGACTGGGCAGAAGATTATCCCACAGTAGGTTGCCATTACTTTCTGCGGTGGAATGGTTGCCAACCAAGGCTATTGAACGAAATCTGTCCTGATATTTAACCCATATCTGGAGGGAAGAGACTCATTAATACCTTTCTCAAGGGTATTTGTGCATCGGTGATTGCAAAGAATTCAACTGAAATTCGAACTCGGTACCCCGATTTCTTGTTCTGAGTCAATATCCACTTGCTGTATTTGCCAAAATTATACAAAAATTTTTTGAAACACTAAAAAGTAAATTTATTCAATAAAATTGCCATTGGCTTTGACCACAGCCTTCAAATAGCTTCAGAATCTCATGCAACTCTTCTAGACAGTCTCCTTGTTTAAGTTGGTCAATGTTACCATTATTCTTGCCTTCAGTTCATCTTTAGTATTACAAGAGGTTTTTTGGTCTCTACCCTGGACGTAACAATCAAGAAGATTGCAGTCTAGGGAGTTAGGTGACCAAATGTAAGGGGTGGGGTATGGTCGGAGAAATTGTCTGACAGCCATGACTGTCTTCTCCTGTTTGTGTGGCATAGTGCAGAGACCAGTTGCCAGAAAAAAGGCACATCTAGTGGCCACCCATGGAAGTGTCATGATGCTCTTTTTCCCATAAACGATGCCGAACACACACACACACACACACACACACACACACACACACACACATATATATATAAGAAAAAGTGTGAGAAGCAACCCCTATTTCTGTTTTTAGTATTATATATATATATATATATATAGTGTGAGAAGCAACCCCTATTTCTGATTTTAATATTAGGTTGTCCTAAAAGTTCGTAAACACTTGCGAAATGGGTACTATCTGGTCCAGCACAATCGAGACAAGTGATGGGTTCAGAAAGGGCAAGAGACACCGTCGGTTCCAAAACAAGATCGATTCGGCAAGAAAGTCATGTTGCGCGTTTGGTGGAACTTTGAATGAATTGTGCATTTTGAGTTAGTTCTGAATGGTAGTGCCATCAGTGCCGAACTTACTGTCAGCAACTTGAGTGGGTCTACGAAAAGTTGAAGCAAAAGTACCCGGCTCTGATCAACCGAAAGCACGCTTTGATGCAGCAGGACAATGCCAAGCCACACACCGCCAGGAAGACCAAAGACAAGTTTGAAGAGCTGGATGGTGTTGAGGTTCTGCCACATTCAGCCTACAGTCCTGACTGTGCTCCATCAGATTACGGCCTTTTCCGCTCAATGCAACACTTTCTGAAGGGCTGCCAATTCGACTCGTTTGATGAAGTCGAGGAAGTGTGTCAAAAATTCTTTGATTTGAAACCAGCTGAATGGTATTTTGACTAGATCCGAAAGCTTGCAGATCGATGGCAGAAAGTCTTGAAAAATGATGGTCTTTATTTTGAGCAATAATTTTTGTTGTTTTTGCGAGTAAAATTTCAATTATTTGCAAGTGTTTTCTGGTAACCTTAGATTAATTGGCGAGTAAAATTTCAATTTTTTGCAAGTGTTTACGAACTTTTGAGACAACCTTATATATATATAAGAAAAAAGTGTGAGAAGTAACCCCTATTTCTGCTTTTAATATATATATATATATATATATAGAGTCATCTGCAGATGGATCTGTTTTGCTGTATTACAGCTCATCAGTATGGTTAGGCCTCTGATTGCTTCTAACCAGGATTGAAACCCAACCGAGTTGACATCAATTGGCAATTCTACCTCTGTGCTATGGGCACTTGGTAGAGGAACGCGGACTTTAGCGTGTTATATACAATTTAAGCATATGCTAGTAACCAAGAGTGTTCAAATTCATTACTGAATGAATGATGCATAGATGTGTGAATAGCTATTGTTTTTTCACAGTCTACCATTCCTCCACAGTGCTCAATCAGGGTGATAGATATTTTAAAAAGAGTTTCCACTTCTGCAATATAAGCAATACTCTTCAGAAATGAATTGAGTTCTTTCAGTGACTGGCATGTGTATACACTGCTTATATACAACATGTTAAAATAATTTCCCTTCTCTGACTCCATGAACCTATGGCTTAGCGGGTAGCGACTTTGACTGACACCAAATTGGTCGAGTTTCAATTCCAGCCAGAAGCAAGTGGATGTGTCTAGCTACCCTGATGAGCTCTGATACAGCGAAACAGGCTTGTATGTGGCTGACTAATATATATAACTTTGGTTTGTATAAGCAAATACAAAACGTTTTGTCTTTATCCTTAACATTCTTATATTATTGAAAAACTATTTTCAATTTGTGTAATGGGTTTGTATTTTTGAATTAGTATCAAGAGAAACAAACTAAAATTTACATTCAGTGCCATAATACCCAATATTTATTTCTTCATATATTTTTGCTATTAAATTCAAAATGTATTCCTATAGTTTAAATATTTTTCTCTTCTTTTAATATTCAGAAAGTCCATTGGAATAATTGAAACTTTACTTCACAGTTTAAAAAAATATATGACATTGGCTTGTTCTATTTAGAGTTAAGTGTACCATTAAAAACGTTGCTGCTTTTAAGAATTTTGTCCAATTTACTTGTGTATAAAGATTTTGAAACATAACAAAAAATGTTCCACCACAGTTAGAATTCAAGTGCCATCATGAAAAATGTTAGCTATATTTTGTTATGAATCATTTTGCAAACTCTGCCTAAATTTAGTCTTTTGAAGATATTTTTAATCTTTGTGATGGTGATTAAAACAAATATTGAAAATATATATGTATATGAATTATTGCAATCAATTGAAGAGAAGTCATGTTTAGTGCTTGTCATTTCATTATATTTTCAAGCAAGGCCAATACAAATACATTTCTCATCCTCTGTCTGTAAGAGATTTATGATTCATATGTTAGTGTTAAATATTTATTATTTGAATTTACTAATATTCTACTTCACATTCGTTTTGTATAACTCTAAACTGACTGCAAATTATGTAGTGAATTGTAAATAAATGTATTTTTGGCAGCTTTAATCCGAGTAATGATAATATGAAAAATAAATGCAAATTTTAAACAGAAAAATAAAATAAAGATTCCGTATGGCTACAAATAATTTAATTTCAAATTAAATTTTATAAGAGAATTTCTGTTGTTTAGATACTTTTCATTAAATGTATTATATATAAATAAATTTTTGACCTTGGTATGAGAACTAGAGTAGTGCCTTCAATAAAATCTTTATTAGATAATGATATTGTGTCTAAATTGAAGTATTTCAGGGCTGAAGCATCATTATTACCTACCCAGGGTGCCTCAGTAATACCTCACATGCCACCAGACTTTGGTAGTTTACGATCACAGTTTGAGAACAAACATTATTGTTGTAGACCCAAGATTGGTCCAGAATAAAAACACAAACTTGTGTATTAGTGAAACATATATATTTAATGAAAGAACAAACACAAAGTGTGTTACACGTCAGTCGGACTGCCAAGTATTAGACCAGGGTGACTCAACTCAACTCAACTCAACGCCGAAAGGCATAATCTCCCGGTATTCATAATAATAGGAAGAGTTCATTATGGTCCAAAAAGGGTATGTCCCATAACACTTATAATGGTAATAATTCGTTCTTATCAATGACCAGATTAGATAATGATCAGTCAGTTAAGTGCCATGCGCAATACACGCTTTGGGCGATCATGTCTCGAAAGAGACATGACTGACTGGGCAGAAGATTATCCCGCAGTAGGTTGCCATTGCTTTCTGCGGTAGACTGGTTGCCGACCAAGGCTATAGAACCCAATCTGTCCTATTATTTAACCCATAACTGGAGGGAAGAGACGGATTAATACCTTTCCCAAGGGTATTTGCGCGTAAGTGAATACAATGAATTCAACTGGAATTCGAACTCGGTTCCTCTGATTTCTTATTCCGAGCCGATATCCACTGCGCCACAATGATACTGTGTCTAAATTGAAGAATTTCCAAACTGAAGCATCATTATTACTAACCCAGGGTGCCTTGGTAGTACCTCACATACCACCAGACTTTGATAGTTTACCATCACAGTGGGGGTATGAACATTATAATAATAATGCTGCTTTCTCATCAATGATCTACGTTTGATATAAAATCAAATAATATGTGTAAATAACATACACTTAGATTTGCAGTCAGTCAATCACCTAAGTGCCATACGGGATACACACTTTGGGCAATCATGTCTCTTTTGAGACATGACTGACTGGGCAGAAGATTATCCCATAGTAGGTTGCTATTGCTTTCTGCGGTAGACTGGTTGCCAGCCAGGGCTACAGAACCCAATTTCTCCTGCCATTTAATTCATAGCCGGAGGGAGAAGAGATAGATTATATTACATTATTATATTAAGTATAATTAGTGGGGGATCAGTGTATTACTTAATAACAATAGAAAAACGATCCCCTACTTTATGCCCAGTAGAAGTTTTAATTATGTTTCCAACTATTATATTCAGTCAGTCAGTTAAGTGCCATATGTGATACACGCTTTGGGTGATCATGTCTTGAAAGAGACGTGACTGACTGGGGAGAAGGTTATCTCGCAGTAGGTTGCCATTGCTTTCTGCAGTAGACTGGTTACCAGCCAAGGCTATAGAACCCATTTTCTCCTGCCATTTAATTCATAGCTGGAGGGAGAAGAGATAGATTATATTTCATTATATTAAGTATAATTAGTGGGGGATCAGTGTATTACTTCATAACAATAGAAAACTGATTTCCCACTTTATGCCCAGTAGAAGTTTTCTAACTATTATATTCAGTCAGTCAGTTAAGTGCCATACGTGATACATGCTTTGGGCAATCATGTCTCAAAAGAGACATGACTGACTGGGCAGAAAGTTATCCCGTAGTAGTAGGTTGCCATTTGCTTTCTGCAGTCGACTGGTTACAAGCTAAGTCTATAGAACCCAATCTGTCCTATTATTTAACCGATAACTGGAGGGAAGAGACGGATTAATACCTTTCCCAAGGGCATTTGTGCATAAGTGAATACAAGAAGTTCAAATAGTGTTTGAACTTGGCTTCCCGATTTGTCATTCTGAGTCGATATCCACTTCACCACAATACACGTCCCGTCCAATTGAGAGTGTTCCCAAAAATCCATATATCTTTGAATGTCACATTCTTCAAACACAGAAAAATAAACTTTTGGCACCTAGCCATAATGCTCCCTAACAACTCGTTCACCTGTACAAAGATGTACAGTTCTTAAGGAAAATATGCCACTGGTTAATGTCAGTGACAAAATCTGTGATACTGAACAGAAAATTTATTGTAGTCCATCTTAATTCATCACAACAAATACATGTATATGTGTATATAACACCTCCAATCAGTTAAGGTCAGAAGCCATGAAAGTCATACCTGATGTAGCATCAGGGCATTACCATTGTTATTATTATTATTATTATTATTATTTCTTATCATTTGCTTTGATTACTGTTGCATGTTTCTTATGAGTTCAAACCAGAATTCTGTAAAATGGCATCATGACATTTTCCACTCCATATTTCTATAAGACAAATAAATAAATAAAAAAACTTAAAAACACACAAATTTTAAAGAAATGTTTGTAGGAATTTTACCTTATATTTGTTTATATTAGAAATATTTGCTATAAGTAATTTGCTTGTGAGAGTTTGGGTTTGAGTTTTGTTTGATGGCATATCAACACCTCTGTGGGTTATTTAATACCAAAAAGGCAGGGTTTAAGGTACTTTTTTTTAATGTTCAGTTATAGTGAGAAGGTTGGTTTAGTCAGATTTTAATGAACATTTTTTGTTTTTATTCTTTTTTATTTTAGAGTTTGAGTTTTGTTTAATGGCATAACAACACCTCTGTGGGTTATTTAATACCAAAAAGGTAGGGTCTTAAGGTATTTTTTTTTAATGTTCGGTTATAGTGAGAAGGTTGATTTAGTCAGATTTTAATGAACATTTTTTGTTTTTATTCTTTTTTATTTTAGAGTTTGAGTTTTGTTTAATGGCATATCAACACCTCTATGGGTTATTTAATACCAAAAAGGCAGGGCTTAAGGTACTTTTGTGAGTTATTTAATACCAAAAAGGTAGAGTTTTAAGATATTTTCTTAATGTTTGGTTATAGTGAGAAGGTTGATTTTGTCAGATTTTAATGAAAATAAATTTCATTTTTTTATTTTTTATTTTTTATTTTAATTTTAGAAAACTGAAGATGTCTTCCAGTTTTGTATTCAAAAATGTATTACCTACTGGTAATATTTTTTCCTTCAAAAATGTACTGTTGGTAATATTTTTTCCTTCAAAAAATGTATATTTTTCTATAAAAGTCTATTTTTATACTTTCATAGTGTTTTGACACCAGTTTAGGAGGGGTTAACTATTTGCCCCTGGCTGGGACCCTAACAGGTCTTACTACTTTGGGTCAGAGTGAACCTGGGAAAAACAGCAATTAAGAGGTGGTTCCATACTTATCACAACCTCCCAATCAGAGGCCTTGCTGCTGGATGCAATTTACCATCATACCCAGGACCAGCCACATGAGAGTTGTAAATTTAATAGTATAGTTATATGTATATGCTCTCATTATGATTGAGCTCTCTACATTAGAAAATATTAAAAACAGTTTCCACGTCTGTGATATATGCATTACTCTTCAGGAATGAATCGAGTTCTTTCGGTGACTGCTGTGTGTATACACTGCTTATATACAACACGTTAAAATTTCCCTTCTCTGATTCTATGTGCCTATGGCTTAGGGGTAGCGACTTTGATTTTGATCCCGGCCAGAAGCAAGTGGATGTGTCTAGCCATACTGATGAGCTGTGATACAGCAAAACAGGCTTGCATGTGGATGACTAATATATATATATATATATATATATATATATATATATATATATATACATATATATCCGAGTGGGTACAGAACGAAGAAAGAATTTTTTCCATCCAAAACATTAATTTAAAACAGTGCTCGATATATAATGTATAGAGCTGTGAATATTTATTATAAATTATGTTTTAGAACATGGACATTATTTTTTAATATATGTCCTCGACAATCATATGTTTGTTTCAATGTTGGGTATGTTTCTTCGGGAGGTAAAAGCAAAACTGAATTCATCTGCTCCCTATATTTGGTTCATTGTTGTTGTGGACCTCCCGAAGAAACGTACCCAACGTTGAAACAAACATATGATTATCAAGGACATATATTAAAAAATAATGTACATGTTCTAAAACATAATTTATAGTATATATATATATATATATAATTTAAGAGTATTCACTAATGAGTAGTGTCTATAAAAAACATATCAAATACATAAAAAATATGACCATAATAAGAGAAAATAGAAATAGAAAAATCATTTGGTATACACCTCCTTTTAACCAGAATTCAATTTTAACCAAATGATTAGCATTAAGTTAGGGCTGAAGATCCCTGATTTAATTGAGAAACATTTCCTTAATAATAACCTTCTAAGTAAAATTTCTTATAAAAATACCCTTAAAACCTGGAAAATTATAACAAGAATTGTACAAATCATAGTAGGTGTATATGTGGATTGGTAAAGAAGGAACACAACAACACATTGAAAAAATCCATGGAAATTTCAGCTTGAGAGAAATACAAAACATTGTTTTGTCAAGTGCAGCTCCCAAACTAAGTACTTTGTCCATATATTGCAATGTTATTAGAGTTAGAAAATCAAATCTGAAAATGTAGCCATAACGACAAACCATAGCCCACCTTCTTGTGAATTTGTGAATACATAAATAATAATATAAAGTAGGTTAAACATTAGAAAATTCCACAAATGAACAATGCATATCTGGGGTACACCAATCCTCATCTATCGGGTAAAGTTGTTGGTTGGTTGTTTTGTTTTTATGGCATATCAACACCTCGGCGGGTCACTTATTGCCAACTAAATTTTATTTATTTATTGCTGGTAATACCTTTTTTCTTTCAACAATTTATTGTTGTTTTTTATATAAATTTTTGTGTTTAGTAATACTTTTACTTTTCAAGTATCAAGATTCATTGGGATTTGTTTTTAAGGGCAGGGTCCCAAAGTCCTACCCTGTTATTTAACCCATAACTGGAGGGAAGGGATGGATTAATACCTTTCTCAAGGGTACCAGTGCTTAAGTGAATACAGGGTATTCAACTGGAATTCAAACTTGGCTTACCAATTTCTCTTTCGGAGCTGATATCTACTGCACCACAACGCACATCCTTCACTAAACGCTTGCATTGCCTGGTATTCCCAAGTGGTCACCCATCTAAGTACTGACCAGGCTCAACATTGCTTAACTTTGGTGATTGAGTGAGAACCGGTGTATTCAACGTGATATGGCCGTAAGCACGCACATCCGTCACTAAACGCTTACAGCACCTGGTATTCCCAAGCGGTCACCCATCTAAGTACTGACCAGGCTCAACATTGCTTAACTTTGACGATCGAGCGAGAACAGGTGTATTCAATGTGATATGGCCATAAGCACTCACATCCGTCACTAAACACTTACAGCACCTGGTATTTCCAAGTGGTCACCCATCTAAGTACTGACCAGGCTCAACATTGCTTAACTTTGGTGATCGAGCGAGAACTGGTGTATTCAACGTGATATGGCCGTAAGCATGCACATCCGTCACTAAACGCTTACAGCACCTGGTATTCCCAAGCGGTCACCCATCTAAGTACTGACCAAGCTCAACATTGCTTAACTTTGGTGATCGAGCAAGAACTGGTGTATTCAACGTGATATGGCCATAAGCACTCACATCCGTCACTAAACACTTACAGCACCTGATATTCCCAAGTGGTCACCCATGTAAGTACTGACACCCATGTAAGTACCGACCTGACATTGCTTAACTTTGGCGATCAAGCAAGAACCAGTGTATTCAACGTGATATGGCCGTAAGCACGCACATCCGTCACTAAACGCTTACAGCACCTGGTATTCCCAAGTGGTCACCCATCTAAGTACTGACCAGGCTCAACATTGCTTAACTTTTGTGATCAAGCAAGAACCAGTGTATTCAACGTGATATGGCCATAAGCCATAGGGTAAAGAATTAATATGCTTTAACAATAAATATAAATATGAATATTATTTTAAAGTTTAGGAAAACACATTGAATGTATTTAAATTTTCAGAATCCACACTGTACCACATTCATAGATAAAATTTCAAAAACAACATTAGGAACATGTGACATGTGACATTATATATAAATAAAAAATAAGGAACACATTAAATCTAAAAAGTAATATTTGAAATAGAAAGTCTTGGTCCTTGATAATGAGAGAAGCCACACAATAGCCGGAAACATTATCGGAACAGAAATGAAGTCTTCATACTTTAATTCTGAGATATGGAAACGAGAAACTAGAATTAAAAAAAAATCTATTTTAAAATCTAATAGACATAAATTGTCTTTTAAGTTTAATAAAACATAAGAAATTTGAAAGTAGTTATTGAAAGGTTCTTGGTTAAAAGCATTTTCTGAAATCTGACCAAGTGATTAAGGATCAGAAAACTTCAGAACATCACTTCTTGGCTAGGTTGTGAATATAAAAGTATATATATATATATATATATATATATATATATATTGTAACAAAGTTATAGAACTCGTAGGTTTTTTTACCTGCTGTTCATGCATTTACTTTTATAAAGAGTGCTCGATACAATGAAGTGCATCATATTGTAATGGTTGTTACAATGGTTTATAAATTCATAGTATCACTACACAAAAATTTTCGCGTTTCAAAGCTGCTATGTGCGCTTCCACATCGGGTGATAAGTTGAAACTTATCACTCGATGAGGCGCACATTGCAGCTTCGAAACGCGAAAATTTTTGTGTAGTGATACTATGAATTTATAAACCATTGTAACAACCATTACAATATATATATATATATATATATGTATGTATATATACTAGCAGTATAGCCTGGCATTGCTCGGGTGTAATAAAAGCTTTAAAACTAATCCATGGTCCTGGAGCTCAGACTCTTTGGACGTTGGCACAAAAGACTAAAAAGCAATAGTTGTTTCCAGTTAAAGCGGAACCGTAGATTGAAAGAAAAATGAATGGATGTAAGTCAAATTTTGATTTCCTGGTATCGATTTATATATGGATATATATTATCAATTTTCTGCACTATTGTAAGAACTGCAACGTTGAAACCTCTGAATATCATTTCTTATGTCTTTGTCTCTGAGTGTATCAAATTTGATAAAAATCGGACCACTCCTTCTATAACCCGATTTTTTCGATAATCAATTTTCGATATCTATCGAGGGTACCTCGACACAAAACCTAGCTAAGAACACTCGCAGACGCTTATAGTACAACTGTGTAAGTTTTCAAGAAAATCGGTTCAACCATTTCGGAGTCTATAGGTAATGGATACACACACACAGACACACACACAGACACACACACACATACACACACAGAGAGATAAAGTTCCATTTATAAATAAGTTTAGATATTATTAATTATTACTTTATAACATGTTCAAACTACTACAAAATTGTGCATTTTATTTAAATTTTGAAAGAGCCTGATTAAACATTGTTCTTTCAATGTCAAAACAAAATGTACAACTTAAAAAAATAAAAAAAATAAAAAATAACAACCCTGAACTAAAATCTGCTTAATGTATGTTCTCACAATGTATCGTACCCAAACAAAATAATTCTCTTTTAAAATTTAAAAAAACTACCTTGTTTCATTTATAATAGGCACTATAACTTCAAAATTAAAAATCATTTTACTAAAATAAATGACCCACACAATACTTAATTTTCTTAACTACAATATACATTTATATGTCATAATTATTTAATCCTAATTTTAACATAAACGTGCCACTCCTTTTACTCATGAAGTAGTTAAAAAAAAGAAAAAAAATCCAACCTGCTGTTAAAAAATTAATGTTTTACCTATTTAAGTATTGTGTGGTCCCACTATGTACCTTACTCAAACAAAATAATTTTCTTTAAAATTTTATTACAATGTTTCATTTATAACATATACTATAACATAATTTAAAAAAATAAAAATTATCTTACTAAACTAAATGACTCACACCATAATTTATTTTCTTACTACAATATCCCTAATTATACCATAATTATTTAATTCTAACTTAAATATTCCAGCTGCTTTACTCATGAGGTAGTAGTAAAAAGAAAATCTAATTTTAAATAAAAAAACCTAGAATCCAACCTGCTGTTAAAAATCATTGTCTACCCATTTAAAAAAATTTATGGTCCTACTATGTATCTTATCCAGACAAAATTAAAAAGTGACATGTCTAGACACCAAGCAATCCTGCTTCCTTTCATGACCCAAATGTTAAAACTTCATGGTTATCTAATTCTCATTTTTGATTGAACAATATTGACACACTTAAAGCATGTTCTCCAACTACCACTTAGTAATTTTCTAAATAACCAGGAATTCATCTTATATTTTCAAAATAAACCATTTTCACTATTTATTTTAACATATTACCTGAAGAAGAACTGTTGTTCTGAAACATGAAAATATTTGTCTAGTGATAATATAATTCTTTTATAAACCATTGTAATAACAAAATTACAATATTAAGCTCTACTCTGTATCGAGCACTCTTTATAAGAGTACATGCTTGAACAGTGGGTTTTATTCTACGTGTTCTTTCACTTTCTTATAATATATATATCTATATACACACACATATATATATATGTACACACACACACGCACACACACACATACACGCACACGAATATAAACCTTGATAACATCTATACTTTTCATATTATATATCTATATCTAGCCCAGTTATTGTCTACCCATTTAAAAAATCTAAGGTCCCACTATGTATCTTATCCAGACAAAATTAAAAAGTGACATGTCTAGACACCAGGCCATCCTGCTTTCTTTCATGACCCAAATGTTAAAACTCCATGGTTACCTAATTGTCATTTTTGATTGAACAATATTGACACATCTAAAGCATTTTCTCCAGCTACCACTCCCTAATTTTCTAAATAACCTTGAAGTCATCTTATATTTTAAAAATAAATCATTTCTACCATTTATTTTAACATATCACCTGAAAAACATCAATATTGTTCTGAAACATGAAACTTTTGTATAGTGATATAATGCTTTTATAACAAAATTACAATATATATATATATATATATATATATATATATATAGATATATATATATGACTATTTATGCTCTCACACCCTGATTGAGCACTTTGGAAGAATGGTAGACTTTGAAAAACAGTAGCTACTCTGGCATGTATGCATCGCTCATTCAGTAATGGATTAGAGCACTCTGGCTATTGGGCAGGTATAATGACAATATACACACTAAAAAGTCTGTCTTCTTTTACCGAATGCCCATAGCCTAGAGGTAGAATCACTGACTGACACCAATTTGGTCGGGTTTCAATCCTGGGTTAAAAGCAATCGGAGTCTAACCATACTGATGAGCTGTGATACAGCAAAACAGATCTCTCTGCAGATGACTATATATATATATTACTTCAAATATTGTTATAGTGGTTACTCTATATTTGAAATAGGTATTTTATTTTTATTTCTTAAACAGTGTGTATTGGTCAGTGAATCAAGGAATCTTCTTAAAGAAAAATGTCTTGCTCAGCAGAAATCAAACCTATGCTCATCTCTGATCCATTGGGCTTTACTGCATGCCTACTACGCCGTTCTCTGTGTCCAAATGGGTAAACACACTGGATCAAACAGTGGTTTCACCTAGAAAGAGGGATGCAGGTTCAATTCATACTGGAGAATTAATTTTCCTTATTAAGATATCTCAAGTGCACAGGCTAATAGAAATGTGGTTCTACAGAAGGATGCTGAGGATAACACATGAGAAACATTGAGATGTTGGAAAGGATGCAAACAAAAAGAAAACTCATACTTAACATCACAAAGTGACAGATGAGGTTCCTGGGACAGGTTATGAGGAAGGAAAGCCTGAGGAATTTAATGCTCACAGGATGAATAGAAGGAAAGAGAGATTGGGGAAAGCAGCACATGACCTACTTGATAAGCCTGAGCAAATTGATGGCAGAGCAGGGAGATACTAAGAGAAAAAATATTGAGAGTGACAAGAGACAGAGCTAAGTGGAAGTCCATGATTGCCTATGTTCTGAAGAGATGTGGTACATGAAGAAGAAGAATATGTATGTATTTAAGTGAGGTCATGCTTATATATCTATATCTATATATATATATATATATATATAGTCATCCACAGACAGATCTGTTTTGCTGTATCACAGTTCATCAGTACGGTTAGACATCTGATTGTTTCTAGCAAGGACTGAAACCCAACTGAATTGACATCAGTCGGTGATTCTACCTCTGAGCTATGGGCATTTGGTAGAAGGAGGCAGACTTTTAGCATGTGATGTATCATATGCCAGTAGCTAGAGTGCTCTAATTCATTACTGAATGAGCGATGCATATGTTGTATAGAGATGTAGAAATACCTGAGTTAGTCTCCAGATGCAGGATAAGAGAACTAGCCATGAGGGACAACTAGTCTTTTTTAAGACAACCTAAGGCATGAAAAGTTACCCAGTTCTTTTTGGGACCTTTTTCTAGAAGAAGAAAATTCATATATAAAACATCAAGCTCACTTGGTAACAGGTTGTCTCAACCTTTTCTGTGCCACTGGTGCTATGGCCAATTGTACTGAAGAGTGAGTTCTGTGCTGTACAATGTTCTAGACACTCAAAAAACCAATGAACATGAATCTCTTGGACTGTTTGAAACTTTACAGAAAATTATGAAAATAATCATTAAAATATTTATTTGGCTATAATGCGTCCTGAGAGTGGTTTGACTCAGTTGTATTCCACCATATATAAGCTTACTAGCAGTGTAGCCCGGCGTTGCTTGCGTGTAATGAAAGCTTTTATATATATATTATCGATTTTCTGCACTATTGTAAGAACTGCAACCTTGAAACTTCTGAATATCATTTCTTATGTCTTTGTCTATGAGTGTATCAAATTTGATTAAAATCAGACTACTCCTTCTATAACCCGATTTATTTAGGTGAGGTCAGGCTTATATATATGTTGTATAGGGACGTAGAAATACCTGAGTTAGTGTCCAGATGCAGGATAAGAGAACTAGCTATGAGAGACAACTAGTCTTTTTTAAGACAACCTAAGGCATGAAAAGTTACCCAGTTCTTTTTGGGACCTTTTTCTAGAAGAAGAAAATTCATATATAAAACATCAAGCTCACTTGGTAACAGGTTGTCTCAACCTTTTCTGTGCCACTGGTGCTATGGCCAATTGTACTGAAGAGTGAGTTCTGTGCTGTACAATGTTCTAGACACTCAAAAACCTAATGAACAAAAATTTACAAAGAAAAGCAAGAAGAAAAGACTAAATATCAATTGAAAAAAGATAAAATGTGTGGTTGTCAGCAAAAGGGACAAACCAACATGCAAATTACAAATTGGAGATACCAAAATCAAGCAAGTACAAAAATTTAAATATTTTGGAAGAGTTTTAATAAATCCAAATTCTAATTAGGATAACAAATGATGCCTTCTAAATGCTAAGCAATGTATTAAAAAACAGGAAAGTTTCATTAGAATGAAGTTACGTTACGTGATATCAATACTCTTATATGGCAACAAATGCAGGACAATCTTCTGACAGTTAAAGAAAAGACTTTAGGCAACAGAAATGTGGTTTTACAAAAGGATACTGAGAAGATGATGGACTGGACATATTTTAAAGAATGAGGAAAGAGGGCTTGGTAAATCTGATGCTCACAGGATCTACTGAAGACATGAGGGACAAAGGTAAGCAGCAAATATTCTACCTAACAAGATTGTGCTAGTGGATAGAACAGAGTTTAGGAGAGATATCAAAAAGATAAAATTTACTAAGTTACAAAAGACATGAAATTATGGAGAACCGTGCTTGCCAAATTCTTAAATAACTGTTATGGGAAAACACACCCATTCCTCAGATAATGGACTGTCCTTCCTATATTAATAAGAGTTAACAGGAAGTTAACGGGAGAAGTTCTTAGGAGTTTATTTGCTGTTGTGTTTGTGTGTGTGTGTGTGTGTGCTTGCGTGTATAAATGTTTGGTATCTGCGAACCCCGCTAGAATTTCGCCCAGCTAACTAATGTTTCTGTCATGATTAGAAATTGTTGGGAGTTTTATTACTAACATCAATTTTGTTTAGGTTTTGTATATATTTTCATTTATTGCATAAAAATCATTGGGGTTATCAATTTTAAATGTTATCCCCGACCAGACAAATTGTACATATGGGTTTAGTTAGATTTTCACAGAGTGTGCTGAGGTATTATGGTGTTTGTAGCAAGAATGGTATGTAAGAATGTGATATTTTGGGGCAAGGGATATTGTATTGTCTGCTTGGGTCAGTGAGTGTGGCTAGCTCAGTTAATGTAAGACCAAAGAAGGCCAGTCATTCCCCCATCCCCCTTTTAGGCTTGTGCTGCATTTTTTGTATTTAACAAAAATAAATATTGAAGTTCTTAGGAGTTCTTGAAAATTCATAGGAGTTCTTTAGAGTTCCATTGGAGTTCAGTAGAACTACTGAGCAGTTGATATTAGTTAGCAGTTAGCCAAAAACTAAGGAGTCAGCTTTCAGTTGAAGATTACCAAGTTCCTAATATTTTGGGTGCGTTAAGTCGATTAGCAACCGACATAGCCCGAATATAACCTTCAATGCAAAAAACTACTCCACAAGAATAACTATGATACAGAGATAAGAAGATAATACATAGACACACATTCACAAAGAACACAAACAAATGTAATTATGAGGTTACTATAATTTTCAAACCTCAAACCAGAACTGATTACAATTTTTATTACAGATTTTCTTTTCTTATATAATTATGTTTTTTTATGAGCCAGCACACCTTAAAGAATGACGAAAATAAAACTAATATCTTATCGCTTCAGGACAGACCAAACCCTTCAAAAAAGGACATTCCCACTTATATCAGCTATCAATATTTATTTTTTTGCATCAGCCCTAAAGCTTAAGCCACAAACCAGGATGTACAGTAAGCTTACATAAATGTTATCATATTATATATATAAATATGTATAGAAACGTGTATATATATATATATATAGTACTGGGCAAAAGTATAAGGACAAGAACTATTTTATCTTTTATGAGGCATATTGACAGAAAATAAACAATTTAATTAAATTAATTTTATTTGATTTACTCAACAAATAGTTTAAGAAGGAAAAAATACTTGTTACAAAATAAATTTAGTATTTAGTATAATAGCCTTTTGCTTTGATCACAGCCTTCATTCTGTCAGGTATTAACATCACAAGCTTCTTCAATGTATCTAATGGTATCTCCAGCCAAGCAGCTTGTATTTGTTCCCTAAGTGTGTTGCAAAGTAACATTAGATTTATTAATTTTTTTATCCACAATATCCCATAGATGGTCAATAGAGTTATTTTGAAAATAACTTGTTTAATAGAAAATAGGAAAATTGAATATAACTTCTTTTTAATACATTCTTTTTAGACCTAGCTTTAAATAATCAATATTTGTTAGAAATTTACTTGGCTTTTCCCCCATATTTGAATTTCAGTGAGGTTTTTAGGAAAATCACCCCTGTGATTTTGAACACTACCAGTAGTGTGCAAAAGTGTAAGGACAAGGGTGATTTTAAACTTTATTTTGATGCCTCATGAAAGAAAAAGTAGTTCTTGTCCTAATACTTTTGCACTGTACTATGTATATATATATATATATATATATATACTAGGTACAATTAGTAAATTGTTGCAATTATTTTATTATTTCAAAGCCAAAGGCTATTATACTAAATATTAAATTTATTTTGTAACAACTATTTTTTTCTTGTTAAAGCATTTTTTGAGTAAATCAAATAAAATTACTTTAATTAAATCGTTTATTTTCTGTCAATATGCCTCATAAAATATGAAATAGTTCTTGTCCTAATACTTTTGCACAGTACTATATATATATAGAGAGAGATTTCATGCTGTTATTGGCACTCCTCAATGAACTATGCAAGTCAGTACCGATAATAATAATACTGTGCCAGTCTCTTTTAAGTTCTATATCCATGCTAATCTTACTTTTCCATTTAATACACTGACTATCCATCTGTAACAATATATTATGAGTTGGCAACAAAGAATCCATGGAACTTACCTAGCATTTTATTGATCCAGTGTCTGAGATGTGTACAATGTGATTTCCTATCTGTTTTCCATTTATATCCACACAAAAACACGTTGACCCAATACACTGTACCTTAGCATAGTTCCCATTTGGTTCGCAAAGAAATATTCTTTCGTTTTTTAAATCTATCACATCATGGACTGCATCTTTGTACTCCATTTTGTCTCGTGCACATTCTGCAAAAAAATAAAAATAAATAAAGATATTCAAGTTATAAATTCTGTCTTAATCATTGACTTTTAAAAAATTTAGTCGGTTTTAAAACTCAGCAATCAATAATTAAAACAACAGTGAAAATTCTTACTCAGAAAACAAGTGTTTGGTATTTTTATTCTTTTTTCATATTCAGTCTACATATACCCTCTTTATTTTCTCATTTTATTTGAGATTTGGCAATAAATATATTTAATTTTGCATTGATTTTTGGGGGATTTTTATCCTATTTTATTGATTTTTGTTCACATTTAATGTTTTATTTTCTTTTCTTTTATGTTTCCCTCTAGTTTGACCAATACATTCGCTGACCTCATTCAGGTGATTTTTTTCAAGCATAGTTTTCTTAGTTTTATTTTGTTTAAAATCTGATCTATGGGGGCATATATCCTGTTATCATAATCTTTTTTCTTAACTTGCTCACGTCTTTTGTACATTATTGTAATGGAGAGAGTTCCACGGCTTTTGATTTACACTAATTTGCTAATTTCTTTCTTTTTTTTTTCATTTTCTTCCAACCATTATAAATTTGATCCATAATAGTTTGCATTTTTTTTCTCTTTATTTACATAAGTGATTTTCTAAACCTCCTCATCTGCAAGAAAATCTAATTAAATTCTTAATAAGTCAGTCAATCAGTTAAGTGCCATACATGGTAAACGCTTGGGTGATCATGTCTCAAAAGAGACATAACTAACTAGGCAGAAGATTATCCCGCAGTAGGTTGCCATTGTTTTCTGTGGTAGATTGGTTGCCAGCAAAGGCTATAGAACCCAATCTGTCCTGTTATTTAACCTATAACTGGAAGGAAGAGACGGATTAATACCTTTCCCAAGGGTATTTGCGCATAAGTGAATGCAATGAATTCAACTGGAATTTGAACTCGGCTCCCCGGTTTCTCATTCTGAGCCGATATCCACTGTACCACAATGCACAAATTTGACAAAATTTTATTTTAGACTATAGGATACATGTCTTATATCACCCAACAATTAAGAAAACACACAAAGTAAAATTGCACACCCACAAAATTGGATTCAAATGACTAAAAACATTTTGGAAAATCTCACAAGTCAGTGTTAAAATAAAATTCTGGATCCTGATTGCATAGGAAATTGAAAATTGATATATGAAGTCAATGAAATTTTTTTCACACCTAAAGAAGAACATGCCTGCTAGAACCAGTCACATGATAAATTTCACTACTTAGACCATGTTCTGTGACCGGTCAAAATCAGTCAGAATGGGGGTAGTAACTGATAGCATCTCACAATGTAAGGAAGAAATTCTTGCTTTTACTTCCAATTTTCTTTTCTTCATTTTTACTCTGCACCGCCAAAGAAAACAACAGCAACAACAACAACAGGACACTCTAAGTACAGTTTCTTAATTTGTTTCACCTTCTTTCTCCCCCTGTCGCTAGCTAGTAAAAAAGTTAAAGGAACATAAGACTTTATATTCTGCTACTATCAACCATGAACACTAAACTCCTGTGGACATTTTAAATACTTACATTTCTCTTTAAACAATTTTAACTACAAAACTACATGCATTTTCTCAGTGAACATTTTTCTTCTCACAAATATGTTATAGTGTTCAGTTAACAAAATTTCACTTATCTTTTTCTTCAGTTTTGTTATTCTGTTAATAAATCTTTACTTTAATGAACACACGAAATATTTTATCCTTCCACATTTCAACATCAACCTTCAACCTTCTGATATTTAAATTGTGGGGACTTTGGACGTGTTTGTCACAAGGCCAATTTACCAAGCATCACTGAGGCCCCTAAAAGACTTGTTCAGTACATAACTTTTGTGGCATTTTTGTTGCCTGGAGTACAATCTTTATTTTTAAACTTATAAAAAAATATAATTAATGAATATTGAAGTGTTGGGAAGATGAAAAATTAAGTAACAACAAGATAATTTTTCTTTCAATTAAGCAATTAAAAATTGGAGTCACTGGCAGCTTCTCATAACTTGCTGAAACATCTAGAATTAGATGAGAATTAATGTACAGCATTTGTCTTTTACATATAAGCTTTACGTCAGAATTTTAAGTCTACAGATTATATGTGTATTGGTTTTTATCTTTTATGCAACTGGAGTGCATTTTGGTTACAATGAAATTTTGTTTGTTTGTTACGAGGTTTAATGACCTATCAGTCCTTATGGAATCATTTAATGTCATAACCAATGATTTGGGGTAAGATTATTTTTACAATATTTTTCTTTTCGAGTACCAAGATTCATTGGGATGTGTTTTTAAGAGCAGGGTCCCCGAGTCCTACCCTTGTTATTTAACCCATAACTGGAGAAAAGGGACAGATTAATACCTTTCCCAAAGGTACCAGCGCTTAAGTGAATGCAGGGTATTCAACTGGAATTCGAACTCGGCTCACCGATTTCTCTTTCTGAGCCAATATCCTCTACACCACAACGCATATCCGTCACTATACACTTACAGCACCTGATATTCCCAAGCTGTTACCCATCTAAGTTGCTTAACTTCGGTGATCAAGTGAGAACCAGTGTATTCAACGTGATAGGCCGTAACCCTGGTTACAATGAAGTAATAGTATTTTTGTAGTATAAATTGGATTTATATTGACTGTTACTATGATTAATTGTCTGTAAAATGATTTTATTATTCACTGATTATGTGAATAGAAAAGACATTATTACTAAGTGTTTATTTAATATAAGATTTTTTTAGTATAGGGTTGAAAAAGAAGAAATTAATTGCACATGACGGATAAGTTTTTACGATTTCTATCTTGCATCAGTAAATCGATAGTTAAAGTGACAAGTGTTGATGTTTAAATAATAAAATTTTCATTATTATTATCAATAAAGAAATTGAGAAAAAAGATTTTTTGAATTTTCAAAATACAGAATTACTTTTAAACATTAGCTTTATTGTATTATCTACTCACAATCTTTTGTAAAAAGAGCTGACAACTTACATGTGTTCATAAATGACTCAAATTCAGCTAATTAACAATTAGTATTTCTTCAGAAATTATATTATGAATATGTTACAATTGTACTATACTTATCTGCCCTTGGCATTTTGTTAGTGTAATTACTTCCCTTACTTGCATTCGTCAGTTGACGAATTGCTTAGTCAGGAAATGTTTTGTTGATTAAATCCTTGTTAAGGAAAACCAGTCTTGTCAACTCATTTCAACAATATCATTGCAAAAGTAGCTATTATATTTCAATGCTTCTTGTATCTTATCAAGTGATGAGGTTCATTTCAAGTTGAAGGGTTTTAAAAGGTTAAAATCAAGCAAAATCAGGGAGGGATTGTTGTATAGACACGGTGGACCAATCAGAATAAAGCAACTTCTAATTTGGAGAATATGTGAGCAGACATAAAAATAATTTTTGGAGGCATTAGTATTAATATTTGATAAAATTGAGATCAACATTATTAATTGACTATTAGATCTACTTTATTATTTTTGCGAAATTTTAAAAATATTTCTAAGTTTACCAATTTATTAGGTTTAGAAAGTTATTCATATATTAAACGAGGAAGAGAAAGAGCGCATACATAAATAAACCTACAAACATCCACACATGGACAAATAGATGAGTATATGCACATACACTGGCAAACAGACACATATACAGATTAATATACGCATGCATATATACATGCACAAATTTAAAAATTTTGTTTTTATCGATTTTGTCAATTTGTCTGTTAAATTTTAAAGCTCTCTCTCTCTTTCTCTCTCTCTCTCTCTCTCTATATATATATATATAGAGAGAGAGAGAGAGAGCTATTTTGTTTCAATACAACTTGTGTCTTATCAAGTGATGAGGTTTATTGCAAGTTGAAGGGTTTTAAAAGGTTAAAAACAAATCAAACCCTCTTAATCAGGGAGACATTGTTGCATAGACAGTGTGGACCAATCAGAATAAAGTAATTTCTAATTTGAAGAATATGTGAGCAGCCTCAAAAAATAATTTTTGGGAGCATTAATGTTAATATTTGATTAAATTGAGATCAGCATTATTAATCAACTATTAGATTCACTTTATTTTTGTTGCAAATTTTAAATTCTAAGTTTAACAAATTATTAGATTTAGAAAGTCATTCATATATTAAACAAGGAAAAGAATGAATGCACACATATAAACCTACAAGAAGTGTCGAAACAAAATAGCTACTTTTGTAGTGATATTATAACATATCCATGTTACAATTTCTGAATATATATATATATATATTATGGAAATTAACGAAATTTAACGAAACTTGGTTATAAGCAACCGACAATCTGTAATGAATTATTTTGAACATTATTTTTACCAATACTCGTATTTAAGTAGATATTCTGTTTTTTTAATTAAACAGTATTTTATATTTATATCTACCGGCCTGATTATTTCACGATAAATTTTTATGACGAAAATGTGTGCTACCCAGCAGGATTCAAACCTGCGACCCCTATTTACATAGGGGAAGCATACCATTTGATCTGGTACTGTCTTAACCACTTGACCATGGATAGCCTCTTGATCAGACAAGGTTTTTATCATGCTTATATAACACAATTTTCGATCTATCGTAAACAAACCATATCTGCTCTGTAATGTATCGTAATGTCGAATCCTGCTGGGTAGCACACATTTTCGTCATAAAAATTTATCATGAAATAATCAGGCCAGTAGATATAAATATAAAATACTGTTTAATTAAAAACAGAATATCTACTTAAATATGAGTATCGGTAAAAATAATGTTCAAAATAATTCATTACAAATTGTTGGTTGCTTATAACCAAGTTTCGTTAAAATTCGTTAATTTCCGTAACATGTTTACATTTGTTTGACATTACGATACATTACAGAGCAGATATCATGTTGAATACACCAATTCCCCTCCAATCACCGAAGTTAAGCAACATCAAGCCTGGTCAGTACTTAAATGGGTGACCATTTGGGAATACCAGGTGCTGTAAACATAAGGATCAAGAATGGTCCACCGTTCCTCCAGGTTTGGGGGTTGGGTGCTGGGCTAACAACCCTGCCCCGTAAAAAACAGTTTGTTACAGAAACAGCAACAAAAAGTTGCTGCCCTATGCACCATCTGGGTGTGATGGATAAATGATGATGATGATGACCATTTGAGGTACTTCATTTTTGGCTTTTCTTCAAATTCTTTTTCATAGCTACACTTCTATCCTTTACTTTGGCCAACCTGAGAGTGCGTGAACTAGTATTTAAAATGACACTATATTTCTGATATGCACATGGTCCATATGCACCCTAACCCAGGGCTGTGCATCCTTAGGCCATGAATGATTTTCTTTCTGCCTTAAACTTCTGATCTCATTACATTATGGACACCCCCTAGTATACTCTTTAACATCCTTCAGATACTATAGTCACCCTGCATTCAGTTTTAACTTGCACCGTGTTGTCATTACTCCACCCACTACTCCACCACACGACTTCGCCGGCAGGACCGTGCGGTGGATGTGCAAGTGGTTGACACCGGCGGAAAGGGTGGGGAATGCGCACGGATGACCAAAGTCAACAACGGACAATGGCGCTGTCGCCCCGGGGCAGCGAACGCGACCATAAACCCGAGTTCGGACTACAAACTTTTTAACTGCAACAACTTTAATATGCACTACCGGAGCTGGAATTACCATGGTTGGTCCTTGTTAACGGATTTGAAGTGTACTCATTCCGATCTCGGGGCCACGACAGAGTCCCGCGCCGTTATTTTCCGTCACTACCTCCCCGTGTGGGGAGTGGGTAATTTGCACGCCTGCTGCATTCCTTGCATGTAGTAGCCATTTTGCATGCTCCCTCTGCGGAATCAAACCTCAATTTCCTGTTACTTCTGATCTCATTACATTATGGACACCCCCTAATATACTCTCTAACATCCTTCAAATACTCTCGTCACTCTGCATGCAGTTTTAACTTTCACCACATTACCTAACCCCACAATGCTCACCAGTATGCACGTCTCTCTATACACCTTTTCTCAACATCATGTTGAGCTGCTATTGCCTCTCCATTCTCTATGGTCAATTTGTGTTTTACCTTCTTGAATGGGCTTACACCTGTTCTCACTTGATCACCAAAGTTAAGCAACGTTGAGCCTGGTCAGTACTTAGATGGGTGACCGCTTGGGAATATCAGGTGCTGTAAGCATATAGTGATGGATGTGCGTGCTTACAGCCATATCATGTTGAATACACCGGTTCTCGCTTGATCACCGAAGTTAAGCAACGTTGAGCCTGGTCAGTACTTAGATGGGTGACCGCTTGGGAATACCAAGTGCTGTAAGCATATAGTAACGGATGTGCGTGCTTACGGCCATATCATGTTGAATACACCGGTTCTCACTCGATCACCGAAGTTAAGCAACGTTGAGCCTGGTCAGTACTTAGATGGGTGACCGCTTGGGAATACCAGGTGCTGTAAACGTTTGTGACGGATGTACGTGCTTACAGCCATATCACGTTGAAAACACAGGTTGTCGCTCGATCACCGAAGTTAAGCAATGTTGAGCCTGGTCAGTACTTAGATGGGTGACTGCTTGGGAATACCAGGTGCTGTAAGCATTTAGTGATGAATGTGTGTTGTGGTGCAGTGGATATCGGCTCGGAAAGTGAAATCGGTGAGCCAAGTTCAAATTCCAGTTGAATATCCTGCATTCAGTTTTAACTTTCACAGTGTTGCCGTTACTCCACCCTCTACTCCACCCCGCGACTTCACAGGCAGGACTGCATGGCGGATATGCAAGCAGTTGACACTGGTGGAAAGAGCCAGGAATGCGCACAGATGACCAAAGTCAACGACAGACAATGGCGCCACCGCCCCAGGGTCGCGAATGCCACCACGATATTTGTTCTCTTGGTATCTCCCCCCTCTGCCATCAATTTGCTCAGGCGTATCAAGTAATTTGTGCACTGCTTTCCCCTGTCTCTCTTTGCTTCTATTCATCCAGTGAGCATTAAATTCTCCAGGCCTTCTTCCTCATTACCTGTCCCAGGAACCTCATCTGTCACTTCCTGATGTTCAGTATGTTTTCTTTTCATTTGCATCCTTTCCAACATCTGAATGTTACTCATGTGTTATCCTCAGCATCCTTCTGTAGAACCACATTTCTGCTACCTCAAGCCTTTCCTTCATCCTTGATGGGATTGTCCAACATTCACTGCCATACAGAGGGACAGATATCACATAACAATCCAGAACTTTTTTCTTTGTTTCCAATGAGTTTTTCCTATCTCTCACTACTCTGGTTAGCTTTGGAAATGCATTCTTGGTCATGCCAATGTGTCTTTGGATCTCAACATCACACTTTCCACCCTCTGTCAGAATGCACAAGTATTTTACACTCAATATGAGAGCAATTACAGATTGATAAATTATAATTATAATAATTACTATTGCATCTATGTTTAAATGATACATAATAGCAATTAATCAATCAATAAATAAAAATTTATATGTAATAAATAATAGAAAACTATTGTCAAATATATATAAGGATGTCTCAATTTGGCAATATTATGTATTAAACGTTCATAATAATATAATAATTTGCAGTAACAATATATTATATATTTGTAATAAACCAAACTTACTTAATAACACTTAGTTTAATTTAAAAGAAAATAATCAACATATATCATGACTTAAATTATTTAATGTGTACATTACTTTATGCTCTTATTTATAAATGTACCTTATCATAAGTATATGACTATATAGTGCTTATATATATATATATATATATATATATTTATAAGCACTACCAGCCATAATTATAAGGCCACCCCAGTTTTTTTAATAAAAAATGATGTATTTCATACTATTTTTAGTATATATTGTCAATGGTACTTTGATATTATTACTCTGCAGAATTTTACAAGGCAAATAGCGACAATTTACCCATCTCACTCTGTAGATTTTATATATATATATATATATGTATAAGAACTATCAGCCATAATTATTAGGCCAGCCCAGTTTTTTATAAAAAATTATGTATTTCATACTATTTTTAGTATATATTGCCAAGTGGATAATGCTAAATGAAAATAGAATGGTTCTTTTGATATTATTAGTTTGTAAAATTTTACAAGGCAAATAGCGACAGTTTAACCATCGCACCCTGTAAATTTTATATATATATATATATAAGAACTACCAGCCATAATTATTAGGCCACCCCAGTTTTTTATAAAAAACAATGTATTTCATACGATTTTTAGTATTTATTACCAAGTGGATAATTCCGAATGAAAATAGAATGGTTCTTTCGTTAATACTGCACAATAACACGTGCATCAAATGAACTGTTCTGGCGTCCAGTTTTTGTGCTCTCTTCCCCATGCTAGTCTCTTCTTCTTATTGCTTCCGGGCTGCCTTGTAAAATTTTGCAAAGTAATAACAACAAAGTGTCAGTCAGTTGAGGGGCATACGTGATACATGCTTTGGGCAATCATGTCTCGAAAGAGACATAACTGACTGAGCAGAAGATTATCCCGCAGTAGGTTCACATTGCTTTCTATGGTAGATTGGTTGCCGACCAAGGCTATAGAACCCAATCTGTCCTATTATTTAACCCATAATTGAAGGGAAAAGATGGATTAATACTTTTCCCAAGGGTATTTGTGCATAGGTGAATGCAAGGAATTCAACTGGAATTTGAACTCAGCTCACTGAATTGTTGTTCCGAGTCGATATCCATTGCACCACAACATATATATATATATGGAGAGAGAGAGAGAGGGAGGGAGAGAGAGAGAAAGAAAAAGAGATAGAAAGTGAGAGATGTCAAGTTTAATTAGGTAAGTTCACTTCAGTAAAGAGACCATGAGAATGCCCGGTACAAAGATACAAGGAATCACTCAAAACACCACTGAAATCCACTGGGCTTGAACCTAAATCATTTGAAACACAAGCTCAAAACTGCATCAACTGATGATGTTCCGTCACCATTGCAACCAAAAACTTCAAAGTTGCCTGGTCCTGGGCATAACGGTAAACTGCATCCAGCAGCAAGGCCTCTGATTGGGAGGTTGTGAGGAGCATGGAACCACCTCTTAATTTGCTGTTGTTCCCAGTCCACCCTGATCTGGAGTGGTAGCACCTGTTAGGGCCCCAGCTATGGGCAAATAGTTAATCCCCAAACTGAGCTCAAAACACTATGAAAGTATAAGAATAAACTTTTATAGAATTATATATATAAACTTTTATAGAAAATATGCATTTTTAAAGAAAAGTTTATTACCACAACACATTTTTGAAGGAAAAAGTTCTCAGCAAAACATTTTTGAATACAAAACTAAAATACATTTTCAGTTTTCTAAAATAAAAAATTTTTGTTAAAATCTGACTGAATTAACCTTCTCACTATAACAGAACATTAAAAAAATACCTTAAAATCCCACCTTTTTGGCATTAAATGACCCATATGTCTTTAAACAAAACTCACTCACTCACTCAAAGTTGCCTGAAGAGAAAAAGAAGAAATCAAATTCTTACGGTTATATCACATTGAATATACCAGTTCTCGCTCGATCACTGAAGTTAAGCAACGTTGAGCCTGGTCAGTACTCAGATAGGTGACCGCTTAGGAATACCAGGTGCTGTAAGCATTTATTGATGGATGTGTGTTGTGGTGCAGTGGATGTCGGCTCGGAAAGAGAAATCGGTGAGACGAGTTTGAATTCCATTTGAACACCCTGCACTCACTTATGCACTGGTACCCTTGGGAAAGGTATTAATCCATCCCTTCCCTCCAGTTATGGGTTAAGTAACAGGGCAGGACTTGGGACCCTGCCCTTAAACAAATCTTAATGAAACTTTCTCCATCAGAGAGAAAGCCGGCTCGAGCCCGACCAGGGTAAATGCAGCTTGGACAAATGACAAGAGTGAAAGTCTTGACAAAATCAAGCTCGTCCTTCACCATCATTACAATGCAGTCAATGCCATCAACTCTTTCTTGCAAGAATTAGTCTTAGACATCAACACCATCGTCACAAAAAGGAAGCATTCATAAAAGAAGAAATTAAATTCTTGGATACAAAATAAGGCAACAAATATAAAAGTGGTAACGGAGGTCAACATTCAATGGCAACGGTCTGTTTTATGCTTAAATGCAATCTTTAGGCCAGTAAATTGCTTTTAAGTCATGAAACAGATTGTTGATGTTGGTATTGGCATCAACGTCCATTTTTATATTTACATGTGCTTTATCCTTGATATTGAGCACTCTAAGCCATAAATAAAGTATACCATAAAACTATGTTTTTATCTAAACTTATTTATAAATGAAACTTTGTCTGTGTGTGAGTGTGTCTGTGTATGTGTGTATCCATTACCTATAGACTCCAAAACGGCTGAACTGATTTTCTTGAAAATTTACACAGTTGTACTATAAGCATCTGCGAGTGTTCTTAGCTAGGTTTTGTGTTGAGGTACCCCCGATAAATATTGAAAATCGATAATCGAAAAAATTGGGTTATAGAAGGAGTGGTCCGATTTTAATCAAATTTGATACACTCATAGACAAAGACATAAGAAACGATATTCACAAGTATCAAGGTTGCAGTTTTTACAATAGTGCAGAAAATTGATAATATATAAAAAGCAAGATGTTTGTGTGTGTGACTGTTTATCTCCCTGTATGTCTGTATTTTTTCAGCCCTTTTATTTTAGTTTTTGCTTTGGGTTTGGCTCTAAGTAGGTATAATTGTAGTTCTTAGTCTCAGCCATGATACCATTTACTCAGAGGACTTATTTAGTCTTCAAAATTCAGTTTATGACAAAAAAAACTTATTTGATATTGCTAACAGGAAATCAAAATTTGACTTACATCCATTCATTTTTCTTTCAGTCTACGGTTACACTTTAACTGGAAACAGCTATTGCTTTTTAGTCTTTCATGTCAATGTCCAAAGAATCTGAGCTCCAGGACCATGGATTAGTTTTAAAGCTTTCATTACAACCGAGCAATGCCAGGCTATACTGCTAGTCATAAATATGTGTGCATGTGTGAGTGTATGCTTGTGTGTCCATACATCTATGAAGATGTATGTGTGAGCATATACAATTGCATCTTCCATATTCTTGCTTTCCTGGTGGCTACAACCTCCAGGAATTTAAATGCAATGTCAATACTCATCTCTTAACCACTTGACTCTAGTTCTTTCTACACCACCCTCTATATCATTTCCTTTCTCTCCACCTTTGCAACTATCATCCCACCTGTATTCCCATCCTTCTTTTGCTCCTTTCTAACTGGTTCGTCTTTCTCTTCACTCTCTTCAATCTAGTCTTTTTTACTCTTATGTAGCCCCCTAATCTTTTTACTCTTATGTAGCCCCCTGCACATCAGTGGTATTACTACCTTGCTCGAGGTGATATGATTAAAAGAAAAAAAATGTATGTATTGTTGTGTCTTCCGTCCTTTTATATTTATAAGGAATAGAAAATTCTAAGTTCAATCTTTATAATTATGCCTAAGTTGGCTTTTTAGATCAGCTGCTGTTTTGAAGACTAAAGTACTGATGCGGCAGATGGCTGGAGTTTTAATATTGCATCCTAGAAGGCTTGAATGAGTGTTAGTGATAGATCTTACCTCATGAAAGGTGAAAATATGATTTCTTGAAATTCTTAATCTTTTTATGGTAAGCAGCTCTCTGTGTGATTACCTGCTATGAAAAGCAGTAAAGATTGTCTTTTGTTATATAAACCCACCTAGAATAATCTTAACTGAGATGTTTTGGTCTTCAGTGATAGGATCACCACCACCTGCATTGGAATTGCATCAATGTCAAATTTGATAAACTCATTAGAACTGGAGACTCTATTATCCAGTGTGCAGCCACTGAATCTTTATAGAGGACATTCAGCTCTTTGTATGGATGCAATAAGAGGCCCATGCTTCTGATTCTTAGAAGAATGTTTGAGCACCATAGCACAGTAGACTAAATCATTGTTTGCCAGAAAATTCTTCTAAAATCCAAGAGATGACGATAGAGTTTACCAAAAACATCAGTTGCTTTGAAAATGCAGTTGACAGTTTCATCATCAAGCAAGAGAGAATTGTTAATTCTTTTTTTTTATAATCATATCACCCCAAGCAAGGCATTTTACTGCCAGTTTTGCAGGGGGTTACATAGGAGGAAAGTTATGAGAAAGAGTGACAGATTATAAGGGGTGTCAGTAAGTGGGTACGAGAAGCATGACTGTGACCATAAAGTGAAGGATCAGTTTATATATTGATCGTAATGTAGAATTGATCCCCCACTTTATATTCACATTATAATAGTATAGAATTTTTCTTTTTATAATCATATTGCCCCAAGCAAGGCATTTTACTGTCACTGTTTTGCAGGGGGTTACATAGGAGGAAAGTTATGAGAAAGAGTGACAGATTATAAGGGGTGTCAGTAAGTGGGTACGAGAAGCATGACTGTGACCATAAAGTGAGGGTTCAGTTTATATATTGATTGTAATGTAGAATTGATCCCCCACTTTATATCCACATTATAATAGTATAGAATTTTTTTTTTATAATCATATCGCCCCAAGCAAGGCATTTTACTGCCAGTGTTTTGCAGGAGGTTACATAGGAGGAAAGTTATGAGAAAGAGTGACAGGTTATAGGGGATGTCAGGAAGTGGGTAAGAGAATGATGAGAATACTAATGAGAGTGGAGTGGATGGAGAAAGGAGCATGAGAGCGAGGATACAGGTTAGTGAGATCGGAGACGACTATTGACTTTACATTTAGATTCTTGAAAATTGTAGCTGTCGGGGAAACAAATAAATAGAAAGGTATTCCACAGACAGGAAGTGCGAGAAAAGAAGCTGATGGAGTAGAAGTTGCGTTTACATTTTATTGGTTTCACAGTAAAAGGGTGGGATCTAGTTGCTAATCTTGTGGCTCAAGTAAATTCATATATAGGAGTCACCAGTGAGCTAAGTTCATTGGAGCAGAAGCAGATTTCATTTTGTAAGATTCATTATTCAAGATTCTCTCAAATTGGTTCTTCCAGTGGGAAGCTGATGTCTTTTTTGTTTGTGTAAAGTGTTCTGCTGTTAACAGAGGATAATACTGGAGAGGATTTTCTTTCCCTCTGGCTAAATATTGTCGTATAAAGCCCTTGAATCTATTCTGTCAGGAGCCTTTTGTAATTCAGCAGCTTTAGATGCCCAACAATTTTCTTTCATTTTTCTCTGCATGTATTTACCCTGCTGTTTGCATTCTTTGTAAGCTCAGAGCCCAATCTACCTTTCTAGACTAAATGCATGCCTGGATACCAAATTAGTTTTGCGATACTGACAGCACTCAGGTTTTTTTTTATAAATGAGTGAAGCCATTACAAATACCTGAACAGAAACAAAATAAAAAAAGAAACTTTGAACAGTTTATTCACAAATTTTGATATGAAATGGACTCAGAAGTAGGAAAAAATTTTTTTAAAAATAAATAAATACAAGAAGTATACACACATAAATACACATACATGACACACTGCCGTACATGCACACATGAAAACACATGAAAACGAATACCGGATGACAAAAAAAAATGTAGCAATAAACATGCCTCATTGGTCAATGCACACATAAAGCATAAATTAAAAAAATACAGATATCACAGAAAAACTGTGCCTACTATCACTTTAACAAAGTTATGAAAGCCAGACTCTACTATCGGTCAAAGCACGCATATTTAACCCCCCCCCCCCCCACACACACACACTCACTATAATTAATGACAGCAGTACCGGATTTGTTCAACCTATACAGCGAGAATATTTTGAGGACCCTAGGTGACACGCCAGGATTTGTTATTGGAGGCTACAACCTGAACAACATAAGATATGCGGACTATACAGCGCTGACTGCGGACACAGAAAGGAAACTACAAGACCTCATACAGAAAGTAGCAGTGGAGAGTGACAAGAAGGGACTACAAATAAACTTTAAGAAAACTGAGTGCATGGTCATCAGCAAAAGATACAACCCAAAATGCCAAATACAGGTGGGGGATAACAGAATCAAACAAGTACAAGAATTTAAGTACCTAGGAAGTGTTCTAACAGGAGATGGAAAGTGCGACACGGAGATCCGAAGGCGAATTGGCATGGCAAAGGACGCGTTCCAGAAGATGAGCAAAATACTAACACACAGGAAAATCTCAATAGAAATGAAGAAAAGAGTGCTAGACTGCTACGTGATGTCAGTTCTTCAATACGGCTGTGAATGCTGGACAATATCATCGAAAATGAGGACAAAACTGGAAGCGGCCAAAATGTGGTTCTACAGAAGGATGCTACGGATATTGTGGACTGAGCATACAAACAATGACGAGGTGTTAGAAAGAATGGCAATAAAAAGGAAATTGATGCTGAGCATCAGGAAGACACAACTGAAGTTCCTGGGACATGCAATGAGGAAAGAGCCTGGAGAACCTGATACTGACTGGGCAGATAGAAGGAAGGAGAGACAGAGGAAGGCAGCGGATAACATATTTGCAGGGCCTGATCAGGTGGATGACAGAACGGGGATTGCCAGGAGCAACAGGATCAAACATACTAAGAGCCACAAGGGATAGGGAGATGTGGAGAGCCATGATCGCCTATGTCCTGAAGGGACAGGGCACATAGAAGAAGAAAAAGTAGTGAAAAATGACCATTCCTTGAATGGCACAGTCCACGAGCGGACGTAAAAGCAAGCTCTCTTACCATTCTGAAGATGAGATTCTGATGTCGAAATATTAATGAATAATAAATAGGTAATACCCAACACCTTCCTTACCTTCCTTTATTTTGCGTAAACACATTATGATAGCCTTCAAAACCTATCCATACATCTAAATTTTAATTTGTATGTACAAATTGAAAATTAGAAAAATATAAAATTGAAATTGAACAGAGGCATATTGTCAGCTGATTTTAACAAGTTTTTTCAATGAATCCTTGCTACCTAAATATACATTTACAGTACTGTGCAAAAGTATTAGGACAAGAACTATTTTATCTTTAATGAGGCATATTGACAGAAAATAAACAATTTAATGAAATTAATTTTATTTGATTTACTCAACAAATGCTTTAACAAAAGAAAATACTTATTACAAAATAAATTTAATATTTAGTATAATAGCCTTTTACTTTGAAATAAGGAAATAATTACGACAATTTACTAATCACACTTAGTATATACATATATATATATATGCAGTACTATGCAAAAGTATTAGGACAAGAACTATTTTATCTTTTATGAGGCATATTGACAGAAAATAAACAATTTACTCAACAAATGCTTTAACAAAAGAAAATACTTGTTACAAAATAAATTTAATATTTAGTATAATAGCCTTTTACTTTGAAATAACAAAATAATTGTGACAATATACTAATCACACTTAGTATATACATATATATATATATGCAGTACTATGCAAAAGTATTAGGACAAGAACTATTTTATATTTTATGAGGCATATTGATAGAAAATAAACAATTTAATTAAAGTAATTTTATTTGATTTACTCAACAAATGCTTTAACAAGAAAAATTACTTGTTACAAAATAAATTTAATATTTAGTATAATAGCCTTTTGCTTTGATCACAGCCTTCATTCTTTCAGGCATTGACAACACAAGCTTCTTCAATGTATCTAACGGTATCTCCTGCTAAGCAGCTTGTATTTGTTCCCAAAGTATGTCTTGCAAAGTAACATTAGATTTATCAATTTTTTTTATTCAAAATATCTCATTGATTTTCAATAAATCACATCTTTGTGGGGCCAATTCAAATTCTGAAGCCTTCCTTCCTCTTTCTTTTTAGTTAAATAATTCTGACAAAGGTTTGGCTTTTCACCCTGTAGATTTCAGTAAGGTTTTTAGGAAAATCACCCTGTCCTAATACTTTTGCACACGACCAGTAGTGTGCAAAAGTGTTAGGCCAGGGGTGATTTTAAACTTTATTTTGATGCCTCATAAAAGATAAAATAGTTCTTGTCCTAATACTTTTGCACAGTACTGTATGTATATATATATATATATATATATATATACATCCACACACATACATACACATATATATATGTTATAAAACTGAATGTTATATGTCATCTGATATATAGTCACTTACTGAAAACACTCAAATCTGCATAGCACACATACAATTCTGGCTTTGAATTGGATTTTTACATTCTGTCTCACAAACCAATGAATACAGAATACAGTTCCACTCGCTAAATACTGTTGTTTGATTGGTCCTTTAATAGATGTGTGATGTTTTTGCCTATGTTCACACAGCCAGATCGCTAACATGACAAACTTCTTCTTTCCTCACACATATATATGAAAATATTAACTAGCAAATGAGAACCCTGGAAAACACATCCGGAAACAAAAGCTGAGAAATCTAACAGGCCTACACAAAGTTTTGTCTTGCTATATAGACTACAAAGAAAGTTGAATATGTCAGAAGGACATACAGGATACCCCACGGCTGGTTGATCAGCAACATTCCGGCCTTACCTTCTCACGCATCATCATGTCAAGTTTTTATCCCTCTTTCTCACACACTGTTGGCAAAAAAGAAAGAAGGAAGAACCAATCACTATCACGATAACTACTACAGATGGAAAGAGAGAACATCACAGAAGGACTGACTACACAACTCACTCTTCAAATGACATATATTTGTTCCCTTTCCTCTTTTCACAACCTTCATTCCACTTCTCTCTAAGGACAACCACTTAGGATAACCACCCACATCCTCGTGAACATTACATATAATTACAGATGGTCAGCGTAAAAAAACAAATTCATGCCAACAATTGATGTCAACCAGCTAAAAATTAAAGACAGTCAAATTCATAAAAATATGGAAATAGAGATAAAAATAGATAATATTAAGAATATTAACTAAAGACATTTAAGCAACATAAACGCCAACATTTGATGCCAACCAGATAAAAAATTAAAGACAATCAAATTCATAAAAATATGGAAATAGAGATGAAAATAGATAATATTAAGAATATTAACTAAAGACATTTAAGCAACATAAACGCCAACATTTGACGCCAACCAGCTAAAAAATTAAAGACAATCAAATTCATAAAAATATGGAAATAGAGATAAAAATAGATAATATTAAGAATATTAACTAAAGACATTTAAGCAACCCAACCGCCAACATTTGACACCAACCAACTAAAAAATTAAAGACAATCAAATTCATAAAAATATGGAAATAGAGATGAAAATAGATAATATTAAGAATATTAACTAAAGATATTTAAGCAACATAAACGTCAACATTTGACGCCAACCAGCTTAAAAATTAAAGACAATCAAATTCATAAAAATATGGAAATAGAGATGAAAATAGATAATATTAAGAATATTAACTAAAGATATTTAAGCAACATAAACGCCAACATTTGACGCCAAACAGCTAAAAAATTAAAGACAATCATATTCATAAAAAAATGGAAATAGAGATAAAAATAGATAATATTAAGAATATTAACTAAAGACATTTAAGCAACATAAACGTCAACATTTGACGCCAACCAGCTAAAAAATTAAAGACAATCAAATTCATAAAAATATGGAAATAGAGATAAAAATAGATAATATTAAGAATATTAACTAAAGACATTTAAGCAACATAAACGCCAACATTTGACAACAACCAGCTAAAAAATTAAAGACAATCAAATTCATAAAAATATGGAAATAGAGATGAAAATAGATAATATTAAGAATATTAACTAAAGACATTTAAGCAACATAAACGCCAACATTTGACAACAACCAGCTAAAAAATTAAAGACAATCAAATTCATAAAAAAATGGAAATAGAGATAAAAATAGATAATATTAAGAATATTAACTAAAGATATTTAAGCAACATAAAAGCCAACATTTGATGCCAACCAGATAAAAAATTAAAGACAATCAAATTCATAAAATATGGAAATAGAGATGAAAATAGATAATATTAAGAATATTAACTAAAGACATTTAAGCAACATAAACGCCAACATTTGACATAATAGCTAAAAAATTAAAGACAATCAAATTCTTAAAAATATGAAATAGAGATAAAAATAGATAATATTAAGAATATTAACTAAAGACATTTAAACAACCCAACCGCCAACATTTGACATAACCAACTAAAAAATTAAAGACAATCAAATTCATAAAAATATGGAAATAGAGATGAAAATAGATAATATTAAAGAATATTAACTAAAGATATTTAAGCAACATAAACGTCAACATTTGACTTAATAAATAAAAAATTAAAGACAATCAAATTCATAAAAATATGGAAATAGAATGAAAATAGATAATATTAAGAATATTAACTAAAGACATTTAAACAACATAAACGCCAACATTTGACGCCAAACAGCTAAAAATTAAAGACAATCAAATTCATAAAAATATGGAAATAGAGATGAAAATAGATAATATTAAGAATATTAACTAAAGATATTTAAACAACATAAACGCCAACATTTGACGCCAACCAGCTAAAAAATTAAAGACAATCAAATTAGCAAAAATATGGAAATAGAGATAAAAATAGATAATATTAAGAATATTAACTAAAGACATTTAAGCAACCCAACCGCCAACATTTGACACCAACCAACTAAAAAATTAAAGACAATCAAATTCTTAAAAATATCAAATAGAAGATGAAAATAGATAATATTAAGAATATTAACTAAAGATATTTAAGCAACATAAACGTCAACATTTGACGCCAACCAGCTAAAAAATTAAAGACAATCAAATTCATAAAAATATGGAAATAGAGATAAAAATAGATAATATTAAGAATATTAACTAAAGACATTTAAACAACCCAACCGCCAACATTTGACACCAACCAACTAAAAATTAAAGACAATCAAATTCATAAAAATATGGAAATAGAGATGAAAATAGATAATATTAAGAATATTAACTAAAGATATTTAACAACATAAACGTCAACATTTGACGCCAACCAACTAAAAAATTAAAGACAATCAAATTCATAAAAATGGAAATAGAGATGAAAATAGATAATATTAAGAATATTAACTAAAGATATTTAAGCAACATAAACGCCAACATTTGACGCCAAACAGCTAAAAAATTAAAGACAATCATATTCATAAAAAAATAGAAATAGAGATAAAAATAGATAATATTAAGAATATTAATAAAGACATTTAAACAACATAAACGTCAACATTTGACGCCAAACAGCTAAAAAATTAAAGACAATCAAATTCATAAAAATATGGAAATAGAGATAAAAATAGATAATATTAAGAATATTAACTAAAGACATTTAAAAGCAACATAAACGCCAACATTTGACAACAACCAGCTAAAAAATTAAAGACAATCAAATTCATAAAAATATGGAAATAGAGATGAAAATAGATAATATTAAGAATATTAATAAAGACATTTAAGCAACATAAACGCCAACATTTGACAACAACCAGCTAAAAAATTAAAGACAATCAAATTCATAAAGAAATGGAAATAGAGATAAAAATAGATAATATTAAGAATATTAACTAAAGATATTTAAGCAACATAAACGCCAACATTTGATGCCAACCAGATAAAAAATTAAAGACAATCAAATTCATAAAAATATGGAAATAGAGATGAAAATAGATAATATTAAGAATATTAACTAAAGACATTTAAGCAACATAAACGCCAACATTTGACACCAACCAGCTAAAAAATTAAAGACAATCAAATTCATAAAAATATGGAAATAGAGATAAAAATAGATAATATTAGAATATTAACTAAAGACATTAAGCAACCCAACCGCCAACATTTGACACCAACCAACTAAAAAATTAGAATTAATCAAATTCATAAAAATATGCAAATAGAGATGAAAATAGATAATATTAAGAATATTAACTAAAGATATTTAAACAACATAAACGTCAACATTTGACGCCAACCAGCTAAAAAATTAAGACAATCAAATTCATAAAAATATGGAAATAGAGATGAAAATAGATAATATTAAGAATATTAACTAAAGACATTTAAGCAACATAAACGCCAACATTTGACGCCAAACAGCTAAAAAATTAAAGACAATCAAATTCATAAAAATATGGAAATAGAGATGAAAATAGATAATATTAAGAATATTAACTAAAGATATTTAAACAACATAAACGCCAACATTTGACGCCAACCAATAAAAAATTAAAGACAATCCCAAATTCATAAAAATATGGAAATAGAGATAAAAATAGATAATATTAAGAATATTAACTAAAGACATTTAAGCAACATAAACGCCAACATTTGACGCCAACCAGCTAAAAAAATTAAAGACAAATTCATAAAAATATGGAAATAGAGATAAAAATAGATAATATTAAGAATATTAACTAAAGACATTTAAGCAACATAAACGCCAACATTTGACGCCAACCAGCTAAAAATTAAAGACAATCAAATTCATAAAAATATGGAAATAGAGATAAAAATAGATAATATTAAGGAGAATATTAACTAAAGACATTTAAGCAACATAAACGCCAACATTTGACGCCAACCAGCTAAAATTAAAGACAATCAAATTCATAAAAATATTGAAATAGAGATGAAAATAGATAATATTAAGAATATTAACTAAAGACATTTAAGCAACATAAACGCCAACATTTGACGCCAACCAGCTAAAAATTAAAGACAATCAAATTCATAAAAATATTGAAATAGAGATGAAAATAGATAATATTAAGAATATTAACTAAAGATATTTAAAAAGCAACATAAAAAACAGCATTTGACGCCAACCAGCTAAAAAATTAAAGAAAAACAAATTCATAAAAATATGGAAATAGAGATGAAAATAGATAATATTATGAATATTAACTAAAGACATTTAAGCAACATAAACGTCAACATTTGACGCCAACCAGCTAAAAAATTGAAGACAATCAAATTCATAAAAATATAGAAATAGAGATAAATAGATAATATTAAGCATATTAACTAATGACATTTAAGCAACATAAATGCCAACATTTGACACCAACCGGCTAAAAAATTAAAGACAATCAAATTCATAAAGATATGGAAATAGAGATAAAAATAGATAATATTAAGAATATTGACTAAAGATATTTAAGCAACCTAACCACCAACATTTGACACGAACCAGCTAAAAAATTAAAGACAATCAAATACATAAAAATATGGAAATAGAGATGAAAATAGATAATATTAAGAATATTAACTAAAGACATTTAAGCAACATAAACGCCAACATTTGACGCCAACCAGCTAAAAAATTAAAGACAATCAAATTCATAAAAATATGGAAATAGAGATAAAAATAGATAATATTAAGCATATTAACTAAAGACATTTAAGCAACCCAACCGCCAACATTTGACACCAACCAACTAAAAAATTAAAGACAATCAAATTCATAAAAATATGGAAATAGAGATAAAAATAGATAATATTAAGAATATTAACTAAAGACATTTAAGCAACCCAACCGCCAACATTTGACAACAACCAACTAAAAAATTAAAGACAATCAAATTCATAAAAATATGGAAATAGAGATGAAAATAGATAATATTAAGAATATTAACTAAAGATATTTAAGCAACATAAACGTCAACATTTGACGCCAACCAGCTAAAAAATTAAAGACAATCAAATTCATAAAAATATGGAAATAGAGATAAAAATAGATAATATTAAGCATATTAACTAAAGATATTTAAGCAACATAAACGTCAACATTTGACACCAACCAGCTAAAAAATTAAAGACAATCAAATTCATAAAAATATGGAAATAGAGATGAAAATAGATAATATTAAGAATATTAACTAAAGACATTTAAGCAACCCAACCGCCAACATTTGACAACAACCAACTAAAAAATTAAAGACAATCAAATTCATAAAAATATGGAAATAGAGATGAAAATAGATAATATTAAGAATATTAACTAAAGACATTTAAGCAACATAAACGCCAACATTTGACACCAACCAGCTAAAAAATTAAAGACAATCAAATTCATAAAAATATGGAAATAGAGATGAAAATAGATAATATTATGAATATTAACTAAAGACATTTAAGCAACATAAACGTCAACATTTGACGCCAACCAGCTAAAAAATTAAAGACAATCAAATTCATAAAAATATGGAAATAGAGATAAAAATAGATAATATTAAGAATATTAACTAATGACATTTAAGCAACATAAATGCCAACATTTGGCACCAACCAGCTAAAAAATTAAAAACAATCAAATTCATAAAAATATGGAAATAGAAATGAAAATAGATAATATTAAGAATATTAACTAAAGATATTTAAGCAACATAAACGCCAACATTTGACGCCAACCAGCTAAAAAATTAAAGACAATCAAATTCATAAAAATATGGAAATAGAGATGAAAATAGATAATATTAAGAATATTAACTAAAGATATTTAAGCAACATAAACGCCAACATTTGACACCAACCAGCTAAAAAATTAAAAACAATCAAATTCATAAAAATATGAAAATAGAGATAAAAATAGATAATATTAAGAATATTAACTCAAGACATTTAAGCAACATAAACGCCACCTATAAATAAACATCCGAAAGAGATATATGTATGTTAGACAAAGAAGTACATGAAAACTACTTTCACAAAAATAATTTCAGTGTTGAATGTTTTGGGAAATAATAAGAATGTTGCAGTGTCAAATCAGTAGAAAAGCTAAAAAAATCAGTGAATGAAAAAAATGATGAAAGTTCTAGAATGTCAAGGAACATATATTAATATATAAAATAGTAAAATAACCATTTATTCTCTTATATAAGACATTCTGTGGATCACATACAAGCGTCTGGGTTTGCATCATGGAATTTTTTATAGTTCTATTCCTAATACTCAGCATTTCAACCCATAAACATAGCATATCTTGGAACCTTTTTTTATCATACCTGCATATATACAAGTCAACCATCCGTCCATGCATGGAGTACTGCTGCCATTTATGGTCAGGCGTCCCTGCTGTTCTCCTCAGTGTTCTTGCCAGGCTCCAAAGGAGAGTCTGTAATGTGATAGGTACTGATCTGGCGGCTTGACTGCAGCCACTTCCCCACCATCGAAATGTGGCCTCCCTTTGTCTCTTCTATAAATACTTTCATGGCTTCTGCTCGGACAAACTTAAGTCACTGGTGCCTCCTCAACAGGTGTTTACTCGTGCAACCAGACTGGCAACTGGGTCCCACCCATTCACAGTCAGGTTAGCCAAATGCAGACGACAATTCTACTCCTGCAGCTTCTTCTCTCACACTTCCTGCCTGTGGAACTCACTCCCGTACTCTTGCTTTCCTGACGGCTACAACCTCCAGAAATTTAAATGCAATGTCAATACTCATCTACTGACCACGGGACTCTAGCTCTCTCCCCATCCCTGTATATCCTTCCCTTTCTCTCCACCTATGTATCTGTCATCGCACCTGCATTCTCATCTTTCTATTGCTCCTTTCTAACTAGTTTGTACTCCTCACGCTTTTCTAATTAATCTTTTTACAGTTATGTAGCCCCCAGCACATCAGTGGCATTTCTGCCTTGCTTGGGGTGAAATGATTAAAAAAAAAAAAAATATATATATATATATATATATATGTGTGTGTGTGTGTGTGTGTGTGTGTGTGTGTGTGTCCAAATGAATAAGGAATGAAGAAAATAATTACAATATATTACAAAAAAATATCCAAAAATAAAACTTTTATTACCATCATTGTTATCTACCTGATGAGACATTGTTCTTTCAATATAAAAAAAATGTACAATTTTGTAGTAGTTTGTAGTTTGCACATGTTCAAATGTAATAATTAATAATATATATATACTGCAGCTAAAAATATAATTTGAAAAAATAATAATTATCTATTTTCAAACTTTATTTTTAGCTTCAAGTAAGAAGTTTCTTACTTTTATCTAACTAGAATATCTTGTCCTGTGCTTTTCCAGGTTTAATATCTTGTCCTGTTCTTTTCCAGGTTCAATATCTGGTCCTATTCTTTTCCAGGTTTAATATAATCTTAAGAATATTACTTTTCATGCAAGCATTTTTCCATGCAATCCATGATTTTTCCAGGCATTGCTATAAATTCAATATAAATTTATTGCTGAAAACTGCATTCAAAAATATTAAAAAGAAAAATATGCAATTGATTAAAAAAACAAAAAAAAAATTCATTATTTATAATTTATTCTAATAATCAATTCTGATAAAAATGATAAGTGATAAGCAAAGTTTGATTGACAAAAATGATAAAAGATATCATCAGAATTTAAATGTCGAAAACCGCATGCAAAAATATTAAGCAGAAAAAGTTGTAAAGAAAAAGATTTATTATATACTTATGCATTTAGTCTTCTTTTTTAGACTTTCATGTAACTTTTTTTCTACTGAAACAAAATTCAATTTTTTTTTTCAAAATGTAGCTAAGGAGTTATTTTATCTAACTCTGTAAATTCTTTGAAATTTGGTTGAAAACTGAATTAGTGAAGCTTCAAAGCAGCCCAGATTCCCTCAATGCTATGTTTGAGTGATATGGAAATAGAGATAAAAATAGATAATATTAAGAACATTAACTAAAGACGTTTAAGCAACTTAACTGCCACCTATAAATAAGCATTGGAAAGAGAAATATGGATATAAGACAAAGAAGTGCATGAGAACTGGTTTCACAACAGTAATTTTATTGATGAAAGTTTTGGGAAATAATAAAAACAGTTTCAATATCAAACCAGCAGAAAAACTAACAAAATAACAGTGAATGAAAAAATGATAAAAGTTCTAGAATGTTCAGGAACCTATATTAACATATCTAAACTTATTTATAAATGGAACTTTGTCTGTGTGTGTATGTGTGTGTGTGTGTGGGTCAGTGTGTGTGTGTGTGTGTCCGTTACCTATAGACTCTGAAACGGCTGAACCAATTTTCTTGAAAATTTACACAGTCATACTCTAAGCATCTGAGAGTGTTTTTAGCCCTTTTATTTTGGTTTTTGCTTCGGGTTTGACTATAAATAGGTATAATTGTAGTTCTTAGTCTCAGCCATGATACCACTTACTCAGAGGACTTATTTAGCCTTCAAAATTCAGTTTACGACGAAAAAATTGATTTGATATCGATACCAGGATATAAAAATTTGACTTACATCCATTCATTTTTCTTTCAGTCTACGGTTTTGCTTTTACTGGAAAAAAACTATTGCTTTTTAGTCTTTCATGTTAACATCCAAAGCATCTGAGTTCCAGGACCATGGATTAGTTTTAAAGCTTTCATTACACCTGAGCAACGCCGGATATACTGCTAGTGATATTAATAAATGCTCCTTTCTCCATCTACTCTACTCTCATTCTCCTTTTTCCATCCACTCCACTCTCATCAGTATTCTCATCCTTCTCTTACCCACTTCCTGACACCCTCTGTAACCTGTCACTCTTTCTCATAACTGTCCTCCTATGTAAACCTATGAAAAACAGTGGCAGTAGAAAAACTTGCTTGGGGTGATATGATTATAAAAAAATAAAAATATCCCCTAATTTTTGTTCACCTTTGCTGTGGCCAGGGATTGAACTCAAAACTCTTTAGATTAAGTCACTGGATTACTTTAAACAATGTTTTTATCTATTGGGACATGTGTCCTTAATGTAGATGGTGTTTGCTATTTTTTGTAACTGTTGCCGTTGCTTAGTGGAGTTTTATATCAACACAAAATAAAATCGTCACTGATGGTGGATGTTTTTATGTTAACGTCCTTGTAACCTCTCTGAAGATGGCTCATCTGAGCTGAAAGCTTAGAATCAACTTAATAAAAAATTATCCAAATTTTGGAGAATTTTTTTCTTTATTTTCACCTGAAATTAAAGCCAAAATATGATGTTTAGAACGGCTCATGATTAAACAATAGACATTCATTGTATTTTATATTTAACAGTATATGTTTAGAAAATTATCTGCTACCTCAATACACTATCTATCTATCTATCTATATATATATATATATATATATATATCACTGAATAGATGTATATATTTACATGCTCATGCATAGATATATGTGAGTATGCACACATGTGTGCATGTGTGTATGTTTGTTTATGACAGGGAATGGAAAAGCTGACACCAGGTGTGCTTTATTTTTTATTCTTAGTTAAAATTATATTAAAGTTTGAGTGGATGTTTTCATCCCAAATCTTAAGAGAAAGGATGAACTGTTAAACGCATCTTTTGAGGGCCAAAAATAAAGGAAAAGAATTCATCCTTTTTTTTTTTCATAATCCCTGCAGCAACTATGAAACGCAAATTGTTTTATTCATTTGATGTTTAAATATCATAATCATCGATGCTGATAATGATATCTTTTAGCAGCCAATTATTAACGGATGAAAGTCAGTTAAAATGTGTGTATATGTAAATGAGAACACAGAAAAGAATTTTAGATGATACAAATTATCTTTTGTTTTCCAAATAATGTTTTGTTCTGAGTGAAAGTGTTTTGTCTCATACACATTCTCATAGCAACAATTTTGATGATATTTGATGATCATATAAATAAAAATAAATATTTAAACAATCCTTTTTGTTTATCTTTTTTCTAAACAGTTTTCTTGATTTTCATATTGATATATATGGTAGACATTTTTGATAAACATTTTTGTAGATATTTTTTTGTTGATGGCCAGAAGTAAAACATAAGTTATTTTCATAAATAAAAGATACCAAGTGATTTTTTTTCAAAGGAAATTCTAAATAGATAAATAAATAAAAGAAGCAAATATTAGTAACCAACAAAAGGAGAAAATGCAGAAATGAAAATAGTGGGTTGTATCAATTTACAAGAAAAAGACTTTATAAATGAACCAAAATGACTCATTTTTTTTTAAACTATTGGTCATACTATTAATCTTGGAAAAACATCATATGTTTTACATATCAAAGACTACTTTACTTTGATGTAACTAGTTCCAGAAAACTAAAATTGGTTTACATGATTTAAAATTGTTCCGATCTTATCAAAATACTTTGAAATTTCAGATTATTAATTTCTTAAACTGAATGGTGGTGCAGTAGATATCAACTCAGAAGGAGAAATCAGAGTGCTGATTCTAGTTGAATTCCTTGCATTCACTTATGCACAAATACCCTTGGGAAAGGTATTCATCCGTCTCTTCCCTCCAGTTATGGGTTAAATAATAGGACAGATTGGGTTCTATAGCCTTGGCTCGCTAGCATTCTACTGCAGAAAGTAATGGCAACCTACTGCGGGATAATCTTCTGCCCAGTCAGTCATGTCTCTTTCGAGACATGATCACCCAAAGCATGTATCACGTATAGCACTTTACTGACTGACAATATAATAGTTGGAAACATCATTAAAACTTCTACTGGGCATAAATTGAGGGATCGGTTTTCTATTGATGTGAAGTAATAAACTAATCCCCCACTAATTATACTTAATATAATAATGTAATATAAACGTTCTCCTTCTAGCGATGAGTTAAATGGCAGGACAGATTGGGTTCTATAGCCTTGGCTGGCAACCAATCTACCACAGAAAGCAATGGCAACTTACTGCAGGATAATGTTGTGCCCAGTCAGTCATGTCTCTTTCGAGATATGATTGCCCAAAGTGTGTATCACCTATAGCACTTAACTGACAGACTGAATCTGGGTTAAATTCTTTAGTCCCTCTCTCTCTATCTCTCATTCTTTTCCTTCCCCCCTCTCTCTCTTTTCTCCTTTCCCCTCTATATCTTTCTCGCTGCCATGCTGTTTTCGAATGTGGGTGATCATAGTACTCCACAGTTTCCTATTTTTGTTGCACTCAGCAATAATTACTACTTTATTATTGGGATGTTTGTTCCTCAACACATTTGCTCAAACTTCTTAAGTTAATTAATCACTGATTCTCTTGCCTTTGTTATTTTGATTATCTCTTTCCAATTGTAATCAAAAATTTCTTTGTAGTTCCTGTTCATTTTTTAACATTTTCCCACTTCTAATATACCCTGATTGGATCTGTTCAACTTGCATAGCAAGAATATTTTGAGGACTCTAGAAGTTATGCCTGAACTCGTCATCGGAGGCCACAATTTAAACAACCTAAAGTACGCAGATGATAGAATGCTGATAGCAGACACAGAAAGGAAACGACAAGATCTCCTACAGAAGGTAGCTAAAGAGAGTGACAAAAAAGACTACAAATAAACTGCAAGAAAATCGAATACATGGTCATCAGTAAAAAGGGCAGCCCAATATGCCAAATACAAACCAGGGATACTAAAATCAAGCAGGTTCCAAATTTTATACACCTGGGAAGTGTTATAACAGAAGATGGAAAGTGCAACACAGAGATCCAAAGGCAAATTGGTATGGCAAAGGAAGCATTCCAGAAGTTAAGTAAACTATTAAGAAACAGGACAATTCTGCTAGAAACAAAGAAGAGAGTACTGGATTGCTATGTGATGCCAGTTCTTCAATATAACAGTGGATGCCAACATCAAAGATGAAAGAAAAACTTGAAGCAACTGAAATGTGGTTCTACAGAAGCATACTGGATATAAAGTGGGGGATCAGTTCCATATTACAATCAGTATATAAACTGAACCCTCACTTTGTGGTCATAGCAGTTTCTAAATACTGATATTCCTTTGATCCAAAAGCACAAGAATACATTCCAGGAGCTGAGAAGAGTATTAAGAAACAGGACAATTCTGCTAGAAACAAAGAAGAGAGTACTGGATTGCTATATGATGTCAGTTCTTCAATATGGCAGTGAATGCTGGACAATATCATCGAAGATGAAGAAAAAACTTGAAGCAACTGAAATGTGGTTCTACAGAAGGATGCTGCAGATATCATGGATCAAGCATGTGAGCAATGATGAGGTTTTGGAAATGATGGAAACGAAAAGGGAATTAATACTGAGCATCAGAAAGAGACAACTAAATTTCCTGGGACATGCAATGAGGAAGGAGGGCTTGGAAAACCTGATACTTACAGGCCAGATAGAGGGAAAAAGAGACAGGTGAAAGCAGTGGATGACATATTTGAAAGACCTAATCAGTTGGATGATGGAACGAGGGTTGCATGGTGTAACAGGAGAAGGTGTGCTTAGAACCACCAGGGATAGGGAGACGTGGAAAGCCATGATCGCCTACGTCCTGAAAGGACAGGGCACATAGAAGAAGAAGATACCCTGACAATGGCATTCTCAACATCTCTGAACCACATCTCTGTTACTTCAAGTTTTTTCATCATTTGTGATGAAATTTATTCGTGTTTACTGTGATAAAAATGATTATATATTACATAACAGTACTCTATTTTTTAATACATTTTTGAGGACATTTTTAATTGTCTAATACTTTTATTTTTTTATTTTTTATTTTTTTTAATCATCTCACCCCAAGCAAGGCATTCCACTGCCACTATTGCGCATGGGGCTACATAGGGGAACGTAAAGAGAAGGAGTAGATAGACATAGGGAATGTCAGGAGAAAGGTGACAGATGAGTAAGGATAGCGAGGATGAGGGTCGGGCAGATGGGAAGAGTGCTTGATAGAATGGGAGCAGGTTAGTGTGTTAGGAGGTGTGTATTGACCTTACATTTAAACTCCTGGAGATTGTAGCCATCAGGGAAGCAATCGTTTGGAAGAGAATTCCACAGTCGGGAAGTGCGAGGAAAGAAACTGTTGGAGTACAAGTTACGGCTATTATGTGATATTATGCACTATTTACACTGTTTGTATTGTTGTCCTTATTTTTACTGTCACATTTGCAATGCTTTGACCATTGTCTTGTGGACTGTAAGGGCCAGGAAGAAAGACACGAAAAGAAGAAGGTAGATTGAACCAGTGTATTGAATTAAAAGAACATATATACAAAATAAGAGTGTTATTAATCAGCAGATAGAAATATTTACCTGAACTGTCAAGTTACGCTGCGTCTCGACTGCCTCCCAGGAAGCCTCACAGGTTAATATTTATGAAGGAGGAAGAGTTCATTCGAATGTAGATAGGGCACCATAACACCCCAAACTTTTTCAGATCATGTACGTTGGAATGTAAAACCAAACCATTTATTTGGTCCACTAGAATAGATTGTTTTAGTTCCATGTGTCATGCCTTTTCTGGATATCTCAGCTACAGTTATTTCTCTTTATTAACTCAAGTCTCCAAGAATTTAAATGTAAAGTCAATAGTCATCTCCTATCTCACTAACTTGCATCCTTTCTCACATGCTCCTTTCTTTGCCCACTCCACTCTCATCAGTATTCTCATCCTTCTCTTACCCACTTCCTGACATCCCTTGTAACCTGTCACCCTTTCTCATAACTTTCCTCCTATGTAGCCCCCTGAAAAACAGTGGCAGTAAAATGCCTTGCTTAGAGCGATATGATTATTTTTTTTAAAAAATCTATACTATTAAAATGTGGATATAAAGTGGGGGGATCAGTTCAACATTACAATCAATATATAAACTGATCCCTCACTCTATAGCTTTCTCTTACTCACTTCCTTACACCACCTATAACATGTCACTCTTTCTCATACCTAACACAGTTCCCACCTGTGGAATTCCCTTCCATTTACTTGCTTCTCCAAGAGCTACAATCTCCAAGAATTTAAATGTAACGTCAATAGTCATCTCCTATCTCACTAACCTGCATCCTCTCTCTCATGCTCCTTTCTCCGTCCACTCCACTCTCATCAGTATTCTCATCCTTCTCTTACCCACTTTCTGACACCCTCTATAGCCTGTCACTTTTTCTCATAACTTTCCTTCTATGAAACCCCGCTGCACAACAGTGGCAGTAAAATGCCTTGCTTGGGGCAATATGGTTATAAAAAAAAAAATAATAATATATAAAGAAAATTTATAATAAAGGAAAATAGTCACAAAAATGTTATTGTAATAAAGAAGACAAGAAAAATTGAGTGGATAATTTTTTATTTTAATGGCAGTAGCAAAGATAAAATTCATAAGTATGATATTAATAAATGCTCCTTTCTCCGTCCACTCCACTCTCATCAATATTCTCATCCTTCTCTTACCCACTTCCTGACACCCTCTATAACCAATCACTCTTTCTCATAACTGTCCTCCTATGTAACCCTCTGCAAAACAGTGGCAGTAGAAAAACTTGCTTGGGGTGATATGATTATAAAAAAGAAAAAAGAAGTCTCCTAATTTTTGTTCACCTTTGCTGTGGCCAGGGATTGAACTCAAAACTCTTTAGGTCAAGTCACTGGATTTCTTCAAACAATGTTTTTATCCATTGGGACATGTATCCTTGGGGTTTAATACCTTTTGAAAAAGCATCATTTGGTGTAGTTTTCGCACTGAAAGTTATAATTGTGCTATGTTGGTTGCTAATCGACTTAACGCACCATAAATGTTAGGAACTTGGTAATCTTCCACTGTAAGCTGACTCCTTAGTATTCGGCTAACTGCTGACTTATATCAACTGTCTTAGTCCATCTATGTCCAAACTGGAACTAACTAGTAGTTCTACTGAACTCCAATAGAACTCTAAAGAACTCTCTAGAACTCCTAAGAACTTCCCAAGAACTTCTCATTATTTATTGTATATTATACAATTGTGGCACAAGGCCGGTTTGGGAGAAAGGGGTCAAAAACTCAGGTTGGTCTTCAGTACCTATCCTATACTTAGCTAATCCGACTCATGACCCAACATACTTTACAATTTTCTCATCCACCACAAGAACTCATCCATCAGCATTCAATCCTTCATATACCAAAATACCTCAATTTTACCAGGGACCTAAAAAAAACCCAAATGAGCATGAAAATTTTATTGTGAACAATAAGTACAAAAATATATTTAAAAATAAATCATAAAAATAATATGTGGGAAGGGGCATGACATAAATTCCCAAAACAAACAAAAATTTTAAACAAAAAATACAAACAGATATCTTGATGTTAGTTGGACCCAACCAACCCACAAAACAAAGATGCTGCGGTATTCTTCATGAACTTCCTGTTAACTCTTATTAATATAGGAGGGCAAGTCAAACATTTTTGAGAGATATTGGAGAGGCAAACATTTGTGTTCTTCAGTTATGGGGAAACACACCTATTATTATCTGAGGAATAGGTGTTTCACCATAATCTGAGGAATAGGTGTGTTTCACCATAACAATATATACCTTCAATTTCTTTGCCAAACTTTCTGTTGTTTGCTACTATAGTCACCAGAGACTTTAATTTCTGCACTTGTTTAAGTTTGATATCACTGACATGTAACTCACACTTTGGGGTGGGGTCTTTTTACTGATAACTATGCATTTTTATCTTCTTCACTTGTCACCTGAGCAAAATGCCATCTGACAGTTTAAATACATTTTCTTTTGTTCTCATGTTGTCAGATAGAATTTTCTAAAATATTATCTCAAGAAATAGCCAGAAGGTTTGATCAACACAGAATGTCAATATATTTCTAAACACACACGCACATGAACACGCAAAGTGTATGTGCAGGTTTATATAAGATGAAGATTAAAGTTAAAACATATTGTGCAAACATTAGTGTTCTTCAGTTATGGGGAAACACACCTATTCCTCAGATAATGGACTCTCCCTCCTATATTAATGTTATGGGGAAACACACCTATTCCTCAGATAATGGACTCTCCCTCCTATATTAATGTTATGGGGAAACACACCTATTGCTCAGATAATGGACTCTCCATCCTATATTAATGTTATTGGGAAACACACCTATTCCTCAGGTAATGGACTCTCCCTCCTATATTAATGTTATGGGGAAACACACCTATTCCTCAGATAATGGACTCTCCATCCTATATTAATGTTATGGGGAAACACACCTATTCCTCAGGTAATGGACTCTCCCTCCTATATTAATGTTATGGGGAAACACACCTATTCCTCAGATAATGGACTCTCCATCCTATATTAATGTTATGGGGAAACACACCTATTCCTCAGATAATGGACTCTCCCTCCTATATTAATGTTATGGGGAAACACACCTATTCCTCAGATAATGGACTCTCCATCCTATATTAATGTTATGGGGAAACACACCTATTCCTCAGATAATGGACTCTCCCTCCTATATTAATGTTATGGGGAAACACACCTATTCCTCAGATAATGGACTCTCCCTCCTATATTAATGTTATGGGGAAACACACCTATTCCTCAGATAATGGACTCTCCCTCTTATATTAATGTTATGGGGAAACACACCTATTCCTCAGATAATGGACTCTCCATCCTATATTAATGTTATGGGGAAACACACCTATTCCTCAGATAATGGACTCTCCATCCTATATTAATGTTATGGGGAAACACACCTATTCCTCAGATAATGAACTCTCCCTCCTATATTAATAAGAGTTAACAAGAAGTACTTGGGAAGTTCATGACAGTTCTTGTATTTACTAGCCTCCCACGCAAGGCCAGATTTCTAGTGGAGTTCAGTAGAACTACTAGGCAGTTGATATTAGTTGGCACTTAGCCGAATACTAAGGAGTCAGCTTTCAGTGGAAGATTACCAAGTTCCGAACATTTTGGGTAAGTTAAGTCGATTAGCAACTGACATTGGCACGATTATAACCTTCAGTGCGAAAACTACTCCAAAACATCTTCAGACTTCCGTGAGACATTTTCTGTTATGTGTTAAAACACTTCTCTACTTTGTTGATTTTGATATCACTAATTTGACTCCAGCCACTTTCTCATCATTGCAATGTTGCTTCCCTCTGTCTCTGCTATAAATATTATCATGGCTTCTGCTCTGACGAATTTGGGTTACTGGTGCCCCATCCACAAGAATTTACTTAGGCAAACAGACTGGCAACAAGGTTTCAGCCTTTTATAGTTCGATCAACCAAATGCAGGCGACAATTCTACACCATCAGCTTCTTTTTTTCGTGCTTCCTGCCTGTGGAACTCCCTTCCATATACTTGCTTTCCTGATGACTACAACTTCCAGGAATTTAAATGCAAAGTCAATTCCCATCTCTTATCCACTTAACTCCGGCCCTTTCTACATCACCCCGTGTATCTTGTTCTTTTCCTTTCTCTCTACCTTCATAACTGTCTTCACTCCTGTGTTCATATCCTTCTCTTGCCCTTTCTCTTTCACCCCCTGTAGCTGGTTCGCCTTTCTCTTCACTCTTTCTACATCACCCAGTGTATCTTGTTCTTTTCCTTTCTCTCTACCTTTGCAACTGTCTTCATTCTTGTGTCCACATCTTTCTCTTGCCCTTTCTCTTCCACTCCCTGTAGCTGGTTCGTCTTTGTCTTCACTCTCCTCCTGCCTAATACTTCAACTCTCTTATTGTTATGGAGTAGTTTTCATACTAAAAGTTACAATTGTGCTATGTCGGTGGCTTATCGACTTAACACACCCAAAATGTTAGGAACTTGGTAATCTTCCACTGCAAGCTGACTCCTTAGTATTCGACTAGCTGCCAACTAATATCAACTGCCTAGTTGCTCTACTGAACTCCAATAGAACTCTAAAGAACTCTCTAGAACTTCTAAGAACTCCTATGAACTTCCCAAGAACTTCTCGAGTTAACTTCCTGTTAACTCTTATTAATATAGAAGGGAGAGTCCATTATCTGAGGAAAAAGTGTTTCACCATAACACTTATGTAGCCCCCTGCACATCAGGGGTGTTAATGCCTTGCTTGGGGTGAAATGATTAAAAAATAAGAATAAAAATTTGGAACTTCCATCATGGGCTTTTTCTCTTGCTGACAGCCAGACATTCTATCTTGTTACGGTTGATCATTCATCCTTTATTCTCATTTTACTTTGCTACCTTGTCTCAGAGGTTCTGCTGTTCTCTTTATATGCCTAGCATCAACACAATGTCACCTGCGTGTTTTATGCTTTTAGGATTGCACCCAATAATAATAAATCCTGGTAGGAGAGCTTTAATGTAAAAGTTGAATAAATCCATTGAAAAGATTCATTCTTGTCTTATCAATCAGTCAAAGAGTCATACGTGATACACACTTGGGAAATCATGTCTCTTTTGATCTAATACTGACTAGGTATAAGATTTTTCCACAGTAGGTTGCCATTTCTTTCTGTGGTGAACTGATTACCAAACAAGGCTATCAAAAGCAATCTGTCCTGCTATTCAAACCATAGCTGTAAAGAGAAGAGATGGATTTATATTTTTCCCAACAATCCTGGTAGGAGAGTTTTAATGTAAAAGTTGAATAAATCCATTGAAAAGATTCATTCTTGTCTTATCATTCAGTCATAGAGTCATACATGATACACATTTGGGCGATCATGTCTACTTTTGATCCATGACTGACTAGGTAGCAGATATTTCCACAGTAGTTTGCCATTTCCTTCTGTGGCAAACTGCTTACCAACCAAAGCTATCAAACCCAATCTGCCCTGTATTTTTAATAAAATCTGTTCATACTCATGGAAAATCTTTCGCATATTATTATTGAAAGATTTCAGAAATGAGCTATAACGTTGACAGATGTTACTATGTACTCAAGTACTTTCAATCTCTTTCCGAGATGATCTTCAGTGGTGTGAGTTATGGAAACAAAAAATAACCGCAAAGCTGTGTTGCTAAAAATTACTGTAAATTTTCTTCTCATTTTTTGATTATAATATGTGAAAGATTATCCGTGAGTATGGACGTATTTTATTAAAAATAAGCAGACACAATGTTTGCAATTTATTTAATCGGACATGTCTAAAAGAAAATTTGCTACCTAAATATACATATATATATATATATTAGGTTGTCCAGAAAGTTCATGCTGATATTCAGTCATTCATGTTCTAGAAGATGCCAAATTTATCAACAGACTAGCAGTATAGCCCGGCGTTGTTCGGGTGTAATGAAGGCTTTAAAACTAATCCATGGTTCTGGAGCTCAGACTCAGCCTAAAGAATATTTGTGTGAAGCTTGGTGAGAATTGGATAAAAATTGTGGATTTGTATAAAGGACATACAGACAGATAAACAGACACACACACAAACATCTTGCATTTTATAGATATACACATTATCGATTTTCTGCACTATTGTAAGAACTGCAACCTTGAAACTTCTGAATATCGTTTTTTATGTCTTTGTCTATGAGTGTATCAAATTTGATTAAAATCGAACCACTCCTTCTATAACCTGATTTTTTTTATTATCGATTTTCGATATTTATCGGAGGTACCTCAACATAAAACCTAGCTAAGAACACTCTCAGACGCTTATAGTACAACTGTGTAAATTTTCAAGAAAATCGGTTCAGCCGTTTTGGAGTCTATAGGTAATGGACACCCCCCCACACACACACATACAGACAAAGTTCCATTTATAAATATGATTAGATCTATATATATTAGGTTGTCCAGAAAGTTTGTGCTGATATTCAGTCATTCATGTTCTAACATGTTAGAAGATACCAAATTTATCAACAGATAGAATATGCTTACGTTTCAATTAGAGCACACTTCAAACTATCTCTTAAAAAAAAAAAATCAGATTAGTTAATTTGTGTCAATTTTGCATCCCTATGAAACAGAAGTTTTTAAGTTGCATTTTAGACACTTGATGTTTTTTTATTAACTCAAAGGCAAAATACCTTGTAAGCAAAAAAAGATATGTACAGTGAAGGTGATTTAGTTTACAGAACTGTAAAGAAATGATTCACTAAGTTTAAAGTTCAAATGTTCCTTTTCCTTGTAATTTAATACATAGTCCTTGGTTATTAAAATTTTAAAAAAATCATTTCTGTTTATTTATTTGTAAATATTAAAATACTTTCCATGTGCACATTTCTCCATGTAATATAATATACTAGCAGTATAGCCCGGCATTGCTTGGGTGTAATGAAAGCTTTAAAACTAATCCATGGTCCTGGAGCGCAGACTCATTGGACGTTGACACGAAAAACTAAAAAGCAATAGTTGTTTCCAGTTAAAGCAAAACCATAGACTGAAAGAAAAATGAATGGATGTAAGTCAAATTTTGATTTCCTGGTATTAATATCAAATAAATTTTCTCATCATAAGCTGAATTTTGAAGGCTAAATAAGTCCTCTGAGTAAATGGTATCATGGCTGAGACTAAGAACTACAATTATACCTACTTAGAGCCAAACCCAAAGCAAAAACTAAAATAAAAGGGCTGAAAAAAATACAGACATACAGGCAGATAAAGAGATACACACACAAACATCTTGCCTTTTATATATATATATATATTATGGATTTTCTGCACTATTGTAAGAACTGCAACCTTGAAACTTCTGAATATCGTTTCTTATGTCTTTGTCTGTGAGTGTATTAAATTTGATTAAAATCGGACCACCCCTTCTATAACCTGATTTATTTGATTATCGATTTTCGATATTTATCAAGGGTACCTCGACACAAAACCTAGCTAAGAACACTTACGGATGCTTATAGTACAACTGTGTAAATATTCAAGAAAATCGGTTCAGCCGTTTTAGAGTCTATAGGTAATGGACACACACACACACACACACACACACACACACACAAAGTTCCATTTATAAATAAGTTTAGATATTAAATGTTTCTATAATGGAATTTTAAGCTGGAATTAAAAGGTTGCACATTTAATTGAGTCATCTTCCTTGACTTACTGTTCTCAAAATATTTTAAATACATTTTAATTAATTAACAAAACATATTTTTGTTTTAAAGCCTTAATCACTGAGCTTTAAAAATGTCTCTCTGCTTTATTGATTTTTTCACTAAGTTTTATCAAGAGTATCATAACCTACTATTGAAGGTAAGCTTATTAATAGGTCTCTGAATTAAGCACTTGTTCAATGATCTTAGTGAACTCGAGATAATGAGCTTGAGATATTATAATACATGATTTAATCAGCAAAAGAATAATTGCTGCTAACTGGTGATTAAAAGAGAACATTTTAAGATTCTTTAATTTTAAATTGACAAAAATAGGCATTAGTAGAACATCTTTTACATATCAATATTCCAATAGATAGATAGATAGATAGATATGGAAAGACTAAGATAGATAGATAGATAGATTTAGAAAGACCAAGATAGATAGATAGATAAATAATGAAAGACCCAGATAGATAGATAGATAGATAGATAGATAGATAGATAGATAGATATGGAAAGACCAAGATAGATAGATAGATAGATAGATAGATAGATAGATAGATAGATAGATAGATATGGTAAGACCAAGATAGATAGATAGATAGATAGATATGGAAAGACCAAGATAGATAGATAGAAAAATAGATAGATATGGAAAGACTGAGATAGATAGATAGATAGATAGATAGATAGATAGATATGGAAAGACCAAGATAGATAGATAGATAGATAGATAGATAGATATGGAAAGACCAAGATAGATAGATAGATAGATAGATATGGTAAGACCAAGATAGATAGATATGGTAAGACCAAGATAGATAGATAGATAGAAAGATAGAAAGAAATAGATAGATAGATATGGAGATAGAAAGATAGATAGATATGGAAAGACTGAGATAGATAGATAGATAGATATGGAAAGACCAAGATAGATAGATAGATAGATAGATATGGAAAGACCAAGATAGATAGATAGATAGATAGATATGGAAAGACCAAGATAGATAGATAGATAGATATGGAAAGACCAAGATAGATAGATAAATAGATAGATATGGAAAGACCAAGATAGATAGATAGATAGATAGATATGGAAAGACCAAGATAGATAGATAGATAGATAGATAGATATGGAAAGACCAAGATAGATAGATAGATAGATAGATATGGAAAGACCAAGATAGATAGATAGATAGATAGATATGGAAAGACCAAGATAGATAGATAGAAAGATAGATAGTTATGGAAAGACCGAGATAGATAGATAGATAGATAGATAGATAGATAGATAGATAGATAGATATGGAAAGACCGAGATAGATAGATAGATAGATAGATAGATAGATAGATATGGAAAGACTAAGATAGATAGATAGATAGCTATAGAAAGACCAAGATAGATAGATAGATAGATAGATAGATATGGAAAGACCAAGATAGATAGTGGTTAACAGGTTCAGTCATCTATTGATATAATTTCAAACCATGTAGCTTTGTTATTTACATTATTCACCCTCATCTTTCTTTCATTATCCCAATGTTCCATCCATTTTACCCTCTGGCCTTCATTTTCAGGGATTTTCACATCTGAATACCTTATCATTTTTACAACGGTAGATTCTTCTCATTCCACTAGGACAAGATATCCCTAGACATGGACAGTGGAATGGGAACTCTCTGCTCTTGTAGATTAAATAAAGTGTTACATTCCCTGAAAGTTATCCAGTTTTGCAAACACCTGATGAAGACCAGAGGTTAGAATACCCAAAATATTGTGATAATAGCAACAAAGATGAGGACAACAGTTCAAGTGTAAACTAAGATTATTTGTTATTTTAGAAATTCAGAAAGAAACTGTGACTTTGTTCTGTACTAAACTAAGCTGAATAAATGTGGATAAGAAAACGCAAGGGATATTGAAATTAAATGTAGATACTTATGATCCACATACGCATAGATGGAATAATTCATTTAATTCATTAAATAACAAAATAGCATTTGTTGAAAAAGAAAAAATATACCTTTTCTATGCCTCACTGTCTCTCTTTCTTTCTCTATCACTCTCTCCCCATATATATATATATATAGGTTTCATTAAAAATGACAGACAAGATATTATCATTAAGTTTTTTTATATAATTTTTCACATGTTGGTATAATTTTTTCTTTCCAAACCTCAAATTATATGAGAATTGTCCAAAGCTTTTGTACTTTCAAGAACTTTTGGCTATAATTTTCGCCATTATCAAGAATTAATTTTGTTTTATTTGTAAATAAACATGTGTATGTTAAGTTCTGAACATGGTAAGCACATTGTTGTAGCTGAAAGCACTCAAAAGTACAAACACTTTGGACAATTCTTATATAATTTGAGTTCTGAAAAGAAAAAAATTATATGAACACATGAAAAATTATATAAAAACTTAATGATAATACCTTTTCTGTCATTTTTAATGAAACCTGTATAAAAGAGAGATTGTTGCCCAAATACACAAAATATATATGTTGTATGTATACTCACATATGCATGTGAGTGAATGTAGTCAATGAGTGAGTTAAGTGCAACACATGATACATGCTTGGGCGATCATGTCTTGAAAAAGACATGACTGACTGGGCAGAAGATTATCTTGCAGTAAGTTGCCATTACTTTCTGCAGTAGACTGGTTTCCAACCAATGCTGTAGAAACCAACCTGTTCTGTTATTTAACCTATAACTGGAGGGAAGAGACAGATTAATACCTTTCCCAAGGGTATTTGTGTGTAAGTGAATGCAAGGAATTCAACTGGAATTTGGACTCAGCTCCCCAATTTCTTGTTCCAAGCTGATATCCACCACATCACAATGCCCTTCCGAATAAATATAGGCAGAGACTAATTTAAAGGAGGCTGAAAAATACGTATACACTTATTGATTGAAAAGGTGGTAAAAATTCAAGAAGCTGGTGACATTAGTTAAAGAAGAATCCTTTTTTAATCAATGTACTGTCAGGGTAATTGGACAGCCCATTTACTGACACCCAAATGGAAAATGACAACCGAAATTGCATATTGCTTGAAGGCATTTTTATGATATATTGTAAAAATTGAAGGGGAGAATATAAGTAAAAGTAAAAAAAAGTTATACAAAATTATAAATAAATAAAACGAAAGAAGATATTTCCAATCCAAATGCACTTGATTGACTGACGCTATTTGTTCAAGTACTACTTCTCATTAATGATAATGATTTTAATACATAAATATTTTCTAAGAAAAATTGTGTGGAAAAATCAATAAAATTTAACAAGATAATAAAATAAGAATTTAATAAATGTTCCTTTTCTTTATTTCTTAAATGTAGACAAATTATTTTACCAATATTTATGTTGGGTAAATTTGTTATTTTAACATTTTAAAAATTGTTTTTTGTATTTTTTTCTTAAATCTGTCGTTCTTCACCTTTCTCGTTTGAGTTGTTATTTTACTTCTTTTTCATTCACAACTACTTTTTGTTCTTTTGGTTCCTTCTCTCTTTTTCGACACATTTTCGTTCATTTTCATGTACATTCATTATTTCTATTTTCTTATCTGTTTTCTCTTTGGTTTGATTTTCATTCACTTTCTTTCATTCTCTTTTACATTTTTTTTCTCTTTCCTTTCTTTTTATTTCACCTTTAAATTGTTTAATTTTTCTTTTTACCACATTTTAATTCATTTTCATGCAAATTCATTATTTCTATTTTCTCATCTGTTTTCTCTTTGATTTGATTTTCATTCACTTTCTTTCATTCTCCTTTCATCTTTCTTTCTCTTTTCTTTCTTTTTATTTCACCTTTAAATTGTTTAATTTTTCTTTTTACCACATTTTCATTCATTTTCATGTAAATTCATTATTTCTTTTTTCTCATCTTTTTTCTCTTTGATTTGATTTTCATTCACTTTCTTTCATTCTCTTTTTGATCTTTTTTCTTCTTTCTTTTTATTTCACCTTTAAATTGTTTCTTTTTTTATTTATTTTATATTTACTTTTTCATTTATTTTACCATTTTTCTTTTGTTCCTTCTTTTTGTTTCCTTCTTCTTATTTCTTTTTTTCTTTTTTTCTTTATACTTTTCTTTATTTCATAAATTATTAGCTTGTTTCTATATTGCTAATTTTCCATCTCTTCTCATTTGTTCTTATTTTTATTATTATTGACTTAATGGTATTTTCTCTTGTTTTCTTTCTTCTTTTCTCATATCAATGATTTGCCTTCATTTCCAATTTTTCCTTGAATTTCTTTTTTTAATAAATTTTATTCTTGCTACTTTTATGTTTTCATCTTATAATTATTTTTTTCTTCTATTTTTATTCGTTTCTCTTTGAAGCAGACTTTTTTCATGTTTTCTTTCATCTTCATTCCTTTCTATTATTACTCATTATTTTGTTTTTATTTTTATTTATTTATTTCATTTCGTATTTTTTCCTGTTATCTTGTTTATTCATCTTTTTTAAATCATGTTTTTTATTTTATTTTTCATTTCCATTTTCCTTTTTTATTTTACTTCCACATTTTTCATTCTTTTTTTTTCTATTTTTCATTTATACTTCACTACTCTTTTCCATTTGCCTTTTCTTTCTCGCATTTTTGTTCTTTCAGCAAGTTTTTTTTTTAACTCTCTTTCATATTTCTTTGTAATTTTCTTCCTTCCTTAAGTCTTTGGTTTTCTTGTAATTTTTTACGTTCTAGTATTTTTTTTTTTTAAATGTTCCTCTCTAATTCTTTCTCTCAATTTTGGTTCTGTCTCTAACATTGTACCAACCTGACTCTTAACCTACACCAAAACTGCCCACACAGTTATTTTTATTTTTTCTCGGAGTATTTACTGGAAATACTTTTACTTAATCAGGCTTTATTCGTTGCTTCAGAACCAGAAAACACAAAAATAAAATAAACCCCCACTACAAAAATTAAAAAAAAAAAAAACACATAAAAACTCACCCGCACAAAATAAAATGAAACCATTACATCTGTTCACTAAATACCACGAGCCTCAAAAATAAAAAGACAATGCAACCAAGTTCCTGAGCTATTTCTATATTTTCCCATTACAACTTCTGCGCGTCGGCATTTTTTATTATGTTGTTATACCTAATAATTGCCGCTTTAAATGTAAACATTTTGTTTGGCTCGCTGACAAACGTAATGAACGCGCCGCGCCAATCGTTTCCCGCCTCCATGTTTCTATGGTAACGTAATGGCTGCTGCTTTTCTCAGCAAACAGGTTTCGCGGCAATAGGAAGGAAACGGAAATGGAGGAAAAGAAGGCGAGATGAGGTCGATTCGTTTAAAAAAAAATTGTAAAATTATAAGTGGGGCCAACTACAAAATAAGAAAAAGATTTGTTTTAACAGGCATTTGTTGTATTTTCAATATGATAAAAATATTCAGATCTCTTCAAACCTTTCGTATATGGACCCATTTTCAATACGAGGAATTGCGCAGTTTTTGCGTAAAAAGAAATCAGGCTTTGGACATTCTTTTCGTTGCAGTTGTTTTACCTCATGCCATGTTTGAGTTTTTACTTCCCCTTTTTTCTTGGGGTGAGGGAGAATATTCTTTTATTTCTGTGCACCAAATTATCTGTGATTCTGATTCTTAAAATCCAGATTTTTTTTTTACTTTGATTTGAATTTTTTCCTCATTTTCAATGAATTATTTGAAGTCGTAAATGCATTTTTCATATTTTTACATGGCTTCCGCGCATATAACAAAAATTCTGATTTAAAGAGAACCTACACTCGCTCAAACCATTGCTTTTTTGTCATCTTATATATATATATATATACATATATATATATATATATATATATGTTTAAAAGTATAGACAAATCATCATATATATATGTGTGTGTGTGTGTGTGTGTGTGTGTGTCATAAGCTGTCTATAGCTTAAATGTGTTTGACGCATGCATTATTTTCGCATACATACACTTACATTAATATAAACATCTATTGCTTTTATTACACGTGGAACACACATATAAACAGGCATAGGTTTTTTTCTACATTTAAAAATGTTCTTCTATTGTTTTATTACATGTGACACGTACCTGACCAATGAAATCAAACTTCAATCAAGATACTGTTTCTTTGAAGTTTTTAACGATTAAAAAAAGTTAAATCATTTGTCCTTATAGAATCTCTGAAGAAGTTTATTAAAGGGACACATGTTAAATTAAAGACACCTTTTCTAACCTGTCCTTTACATATTCTATTCATATATACATACATATATCAACATGTGGTGTGGGTATAGAAGAATCCGAAGGAGTATCTTGTACATACAGTGGTAGGATAACTCGCTACGAGAGCTCTAAATATATATGTATTTTACACGAATTGCTTAAATAAATAATATATATTTAATGACATTATAGTTTAAAAAAAAAGATATTTCGATTTATAATGAAATTTTAAAAGAATTGTTTACATTTTTTTAATTATAATAATTTATTTTCATTTTTTTAATTATAATAATTCAAGTGAATATTTTGTTTGACTAATCGATAATTGAAAAGTTTAATACAAATTGTCGTGCCTTTGTATTTTTAAAATAATTTTTTAATTTTTTGTGGGTATTTGAAGTTTCTTATGGTAATTTCTATGTGTACCTTAAAAAGTCATGTGTGGTCACGGCTTCTTCCCTTTACAGGAAAAGATTTGTATAATTTTGTCACTTGTGATCACCATTTATTTATTATATCTCACATCTGTCAAGCTGTCATCACATTTAAAATACGGTGGAAAGGTTAAAATGTTCAACTCGGTCTTTAAAAAATAGTTTTTTTCTAAATTTTATGCTATAAATAAGTAATTCTTGTGTAAATCAGATTAATTTAACGTTAAATTTGCTATTTTTTCAAAAATAATGTCACAGATGTATATTTTATTTTTGCAAAACTTTTAAAACCGATAATTAACTTTTGTTTACAAATGTATCGATCGCTCAAAAATGACCGAAACACTGTAAGATTTAAAAAAATTGATCAATTTTAGATTCTGATCAATATCATTTCTGTTTGAAATACACCTGAGTATTTTGCTTACTGGAAATCGTAAATTTAATCATTTAGTTTTCAAGTAGAACTAAAATAAAAGTTTCAAGGAAACGTTTTTATTTTTGAAAATTCTATTTAAAAGTTAGTTATCGAAAATGAGTGGAGGTACCTAGTACAATGTTTTCAATAATGGATGTATGTGTTTGCAGCATTTGGTCCACTGACTCGTGCGAGCTGTACACAAGTTTTATCTGATTCTTGTGAGTAGGGCTGTTTTTGTTCGAGTCTTTTAACACATTTTATGTCGTTTGAAGTTTCGATGTTGTGAAGTTTAATCATATTGTTTCTGTTTATGCTGCACGTATCCTGTCTGTTGTAGGCGCGTACCCACTGACACTTATGAACTCTTCCAGTCATTATTTAAACCATAAGATTTATACTCTCAGGGATCTCCACTACCGGTAGAAAGGGAGCCTCTTGATTCGGCACTATGGTCAGAATACAGCGGCCTCTTTGTTTCGAGGGGTTCGGTTCAGCTAACTTCATATCTTTATTTTGTATTTGAGTTATAACATTTTCTGTTTTGGGAATTATTGTCATCCCCCTCCCTCTCATGCAATTTCATGTGAGAGTTTTATTGATATTTTGTATTTTATAAAATTGTTTCTATATGCACTTGGGGTGTTTTTAGGTACCCGGATTGTCTTTCGAAATTTTGATACATGGCAGATTGAGTGTTGATGGGCAAGTTCTTGTGGTGATTAAATAAAATTGTAACGTATGCTTGGGTCGTGAATCGGAATAGCTACGTATAAGATAGTTACTGCAGACCATCCAGAGTTTTGTTTCCCTCCCCAAATCAACCTTGTGCCACAATTATGTATTCAGTCAGTTAAATGCCATACGTGATACACGCTTGGGCGATCATGTCTCTAAAGAGAAATGACTGACTGGGCAGAAGATTATCCCGCAGTAGGTTGCCGTTGCTTTCTGTGGTAGACTGGTTGCCGACCAAGGCTATAGAACCCAATCTGTCCTGTTATTTAACCCATAACTGGAAGGAAGAGACGGATTAATACCTTTCCCAAGGGTATAATTACTCATAATAAATAAAGTAGTTCCTGGAACAGCCCGCCAGGTAGGCATAGCTTAATTCCACTCTTGTAGTTATATTTTTCCTTGTTAAATACAATATGTTAAAGCTATTATCCGTTGACCAAGTTATTCTTTCGTGGCCCCACTATCTGAGCCACATCAAATTGGCGACGAAGATATTCGTACTCACCAAGGAATACCCCACTTCAATAAACCTTCGTTCGCGGCCCCTTTTCAAAGTTACAATATTACCACATCACTATCAATACTTACAATCCCTTACCTTCCATATTTTTATCTATTTTGAAAAAAAAATTATCCTTTGCTTATGATTTAGGCAAAAAATTTGTCTTCCTCTCGTACTTTAACAAAAATTTATTTCAACTGGAAAAGAAATCATTAGGCGGCGGACCTGAAGGAGACTACCCCCACGTTTAATTTCGTTGTTTTGCTTTTCTTTTTTTTTCTTTTTTTCTTTTTTCAGCGCAGTCCTATCGATTACCCCCTTAGCTTTACGGATGTCAAAACAATTTCGAAGAATTTCAATATTTTAAACATTTTCTGGGGTGGGGGATCAGTTTCTCATACGTTATAGTGAATCGAGCCTCCATTTTGAAACCAGTCGCCGGTACGATGTAAATTTGTTCATTATCAATTTTTTTTTTTTTTTTTACTTTTTTCAGCGCAGTCCTATCGATTAGCCCCTTAGCTTTACGAATATCAAATCAATTTCGAAAAAAATCAATATTTTAAACATTTTCTGGGGGTGGGGGGTCAGTTTCTCATACGTTATAGTAAATCGAGCCTCCATTTTGAAACCAGTCGAGGGTACGATGTAAATTTGTTCATTATCAATTTTTTTTTTTTTTTTACTTTTTTCAGTGCAATATTATCTTTTTACACCTTAAACTTCACGAATGACAAAAAATAAAAATTTCAAAAATTTCAAAATTTAAACAATTTTAGTGGATTGAAAGTGGGGGATCGATTTACTTTAACGTTGTATGAGAAGCTGACACTCCAAACAAATTTGTTTAAATATTGTAATTTTTCAAATTTTTTTTGATAATCGGAAAGTTTAAGTAACACTCGCTAGGACTGCGCTGAAAAAAGTAAAAAGAAAAATGAAAAAGAACAGGTCTGCTAGAATTCATAATAATAAAATTTTAAGTCACACCCAGTCATAATGATCCGTTATTTTTCATCTTTTCATCTTCGTTAAATAAATGAACTTATTATTATGATACACTTTTATTAGAAATATCTTTATTGCGCATTTTCTATCGAAATATGTTTCTTTGAAAAAGAATTCTGGCGGTCCTGAAGCGGAATACCACCACGTTTAATTTCGTTTTTTTTTTTTTCATTTTTTTCTTTTTTATTCTTTCAGCGCAGTAAGATCGATTACCCGCTTCTCTTTACGACTGACAAAAAATTTCAATATTTAAACATTTTCTGGGGGGGGGGGGATCAGTTTCTCATACAAAGTTATAGTAAATCGAGCCTCCATTTTGAGACCAGTCGCCAGTACGACATTACCGTCACCTGTAAATTTGTTCATTATCAAATTTTTTGGACTTTTTTCAGTGCAATATTACCTTTTACACCTTAAACTTTACGAATGACAAAAACAATTTGCAAAAATTTAAATATTTAAACGATTTTTGGAGGGGACCAGTTTGTCATACAACTTTATAGCGGTTGAAAATGGAGGATCGATTTACTATAACGTTGTATGAGAAACTGATCCCCCCCAAAAAAAATTGTTTAAATTTTCCAATTTTTTTCTGATAATCGGAAAATTTAAGTAATAATCGATAGGACTGAGCTGAAAAAGTAAAAAAAAAAAAGGAAAACAGTGAAATTAACATAAACAAAGCGACCCCAACGCGAGTGGATTGAAAATGGAGGATCGATTTTACTATAACGTTGTATGAGAAACTGACCCCCACCTAAATTTGTTTGTAAATTTTTCAAATTTTTTTTTTTTTTTGATAATCGGAAAGTTTAAGTAACACTCGATAGGACTGCGCTGAAAAAAGTAAAAAAAGAAAAATGAAAAATAACGAAATTAAACGTGGTCGTAATCTGCTTCCGGTCCGCCCATTAGGCAAACATGGTTGCTTTATGTATTTCCTTTTTATTGTAAACTGTAAGTTTGATTTTTTTTTCTTTTAACACATATATAAATGTCGTAGTTGGATTTGAATCTGTGCAAATCTCCAAATATTGTTCAGGAAGATTTAGTAGCTAGTGTACAGCCTAGCACCATTTTATTGAGATAGCGAATTGAAACATCTACGAACAGCAGTTTGTTAGTCCAGTTATGTTTGTCAATTTATGCAGCCGATGATACTTTGAGTTTCCGTTGAAACTTTGAGATACCTTTTCGCACATGGTTGGTAAACAATTTTTTTTATATATTTAACCAAGTAATTGAATAAAATTTTCCAGTCATCGGTCAGCTGGAGATGGCTCAAGGAAGGAAGGTCACCTCCAAGAATTTACCAGTTTTTGAACACTAATCCGTCTTTCCAATAATATGGAAAAAACTAATTAGGTTTATCGCATGACTTCCGGCGATTCCGCCATTTCCGGAAGTCGTTGCATAACTCGGATCTACTAAAAAAATATTATTGACACAGACATTGGTGCTAATAGTTATATGACCAATTTCTTGAGTGAATGAAATTGTTTTGAGTTTTGTTTAACGGCATATCAAACTCTGTGGGTTAATGCCAAAAACGTGGAGGTTTAAGCTATTTTTTAAAAATGTTCAGTTATAGTGAGAAGGTTGAGTTAGTCAAATTTTAATGAAAATTTTTTGTTTTTATTTTTTTTATTTCAACTGAAAATGTCTTCTAATTTTGTATTCAAAAATGTTTTGCTGAGAAAAACTTTTCCTTCAAAATTGTGTCATGGTAATAATTTTTTCTTCAAAAATGTATATTTTTCTATAAAAGTATTTTTATGTATATATTTCTATAAAAGTGTATTTTTATACTTTCATAGTATTTTGACCCCAATTTAGGGGTTTAACTATTTACCGATAGCTGAGACGCTAACAGGTGCTACCACTCCAGGTCAGGGTGGACCTAAGTACAGCAGTAGTTAAGGGTAGTTCCATGCTCCTCACAACCTCCCAATCAGAGGCCTTGCTGCTGGATGCCGTTTACCGTCATGCCCAGGACCTTGAAATTTTTTTCTACCCAACTCTTTTTCTTATATCAATTAAATCCGTAGCCACAGTACATCGAATTTATATCTACATCTACTGTTAAGAAGTCACTGTGGGTCACTGTGTTGGGCAAGAAAGTTTTTCTCGTCATAGTCCATTTTGCACATTTATAAATCTACGATTTGTCCGTGCATTGAATACTGTTGCCATATCTGGTCGAGTGCTTCTGCTATTCATCTTGAGGTTCTCGTCAGAATCCATCTTGCACATTTATAAATCTACTATTCGTCCGTGCATTGAATACTGTTGCTATATCTGGTCGAGTGCTTCTGCTATTCATCTTGAGGTTCTCGTCAGAATCCATCTTGCGCATTTATAAATCTACTATTCGTCCGTGCATTGAATACTGTTGCTATATCTGGTCGAGTGCTTCTGCTATTCATCTTGAGGTTCTCGTCAGAATCCATCTTGCACATTTATAAATCTACTATTCGTCCGTGCATTGAATACTGTTGCCATATCTGGTCGAGTGCTTCTGCTATTCATCTTGTGGTTCTCGTCAGAATCCATCTTGCACATTTATAAATCTACTATTCGTCCGTGCATTGAATACTGTTGCTATATCTGGTCGGGTGCTCCTGCTATTCACTTTGAGGTTCTCAACAAAATCCAAAGGAGGATCTGCAATATAATCGATCCTGACTTAACAACTCACCTTCAGTCACTTTCTCACCAACGTAATGTGGCTTCCCTCTGTCTTTTCTACAAGTACTTTTATGACTACTCCTCTGGAGAGATTTTTCCTGGTTCCCTGACCACATGCATTTATGCATGCAACTAAATTGACATCTAGATCCCATCCTGTTACCGTCAAAATAGTTAAATGTTACCGCCTCTTCTACTCTAACAATTTTCTTTCTCGCACTTCTCGTTTGTAGAACTCCCTTCCGTTTGTTTACTTCTCTGAGAGCTACTTTAGCTTAAATGCACCGTCAATTGCTATCTTCTATTTCATTAATTCCCAACCATCTTCTTTTTTAATAGTTTCACCCCAATCAATGCATTACCGCCTCTGGTACGCCGGGGACGGGGGCGCAATAAGAGGAGTGGGAAAGTCTACACAGTTTGAAAGCGAAGAGAAAGTGGAACCGGTTACAGGGGGTGTCAGGGAAAGGGCAAGAGAAGGATAGGAATACCGGTGGGAAGAGAGTTGCGAGGGTAGAGTGAGAAAGGAAGAAGAACAAGAGACAAGGGGTCTTTGGGGAAAGGACCAAAGAAGGACTGAAGTCAAGGGGATAAGATATGTCAATTTGACATTGCATTTAAACTCTTGGAGATTGTAGCTATCAGAGAAGCAAGTATATGGAAAGGAATTCATCATGCAAGAAAATAAACTGATAAGAAGCTGATAAAGTAGAAGTGACAGCTGCATTTGATTGTTTTAACTGTAAAAGAGTGAGACCTTGTTGCCAATCTGGTTGTTCGAGTAAATTCTTGTAGAAGAGGCAGCAGTAAGCTAAGATTGTCGGAGCAGAAGCTATGAAAATACTTGTAAAAGAGACAGAGGGAAGCCACAATCTGTCAGTGAGAAAGTGGCTTGAGTCGAGCTTCCAGGTCGAGACTGATCGCATTACACATTCTCCTCTGGAGCCTACCTAGAACTCCGAGATGAATAGCCGGGGCGCCCAACCAGATATGACAAAAGTATTCAATACAGAGGCGGATGGTTGATTTGTATATGTGCAAGATGAACTCAGGCGAGAAAAACTTTCTGTGCCCGGGAGGCGCAATGTATTGAGTTTGGGGAGACTAGCTAGATCTACGCTGATGATGGACAGGAAGGACTGTCTATGGTAGTCCTTTCTTCGACATCACCTGTACCTTGTTTTTCAATCGCTGTAACCCCTGCGTAGTAGTGGCGGTCCTGCATTGCTTAGGGTGAAATGATTATAAAAAAAACCATCCGCTAGTGGCAAGAAAATAAAATGTAAAGGTCTAGAGAATCTAAAGATTAAAATTGCTTTTTAAAGAAGATTTTTCAAATGAACCTTCGTGATCTGTGATGTTACTCATCTTTTATTTCGCGTTGATATTTTTTTAAAATTGTCGCTTAACTATAAACTATAACAATAAAATTATTTAGACAATATTACAAGAAGGAAGATTAACTAAAATATCAGCGATAAATTTAGTCATTGATGCAGTTAATCTTTCTGAATAAAACGTAAATAGTGTCCTGGGCATGACGGTAAATTGTATCCGGCAGCAAGGCCTGTGATTGGGAGGTTGTGAGAAGCATGGAACCACCTCTTAATTGCTTTTGTTCTCAGGTCCACCCTGGTCCAGAGTGGTAGCATCTGCTAGGGTCCCAGTAATGGGAAAATAGTTATCCCCCCAAACTAGGGTCAAAACAATATGAAAGTATAAAAATAGACTTTTCTAGAAATATATACATAAAAATAGGCTTTTATAGAAAAATATACATTTCTGAAGGAAAAATATTACCAACAATACATTTTTGAAGAAAAATTATTGCCAGCACACATTTTTGGAGGAAAAAAATTCTCAGCAAAACATTTTTGAATAGAAAACTAGAAGATTGTTTCAATTTTTTAAAATAAAAACAAAAAGATTTCATTAAAATCGGACTAAATCAACCTTTTCACTATAACCGAATATTAAAAAAACAAAAAAAAAAAATTAAACCCCACCTTTTTGGCATTAAATAACCCACAGATATTGAAATGCCGTTAAACAAAACTCAAACTCATAGCAAATATCCATTCATTTATCTCGAGTTTTCACTTCAGCTTATCACAAAATAAAAGTACATCTTAATGATGTGCCTAAGATAGCATTAACTTTCCCTTTTAGACTATTTGAGTAAAATTATATGCCTTTTAGATTAAGAACTATGGTATCAACATTCCAACGAATAGAGATTGTGTATAAGACGATGTCTTTGATTTTAGAGGTGAAACAACAGATAACAAGTAGATAGAGTATATAAAATTACAGATGAAACTATCTGAGAATTTATATGTTTCCAGTTTATAATTTTAGCATTTGAATGCCGAAGGTCTTTTACTATCTGATAGAAAGGTTAATTGAAATATTTTCCATGCCAAAAAGTTCAAAGTTTACGTAGACTTGGGCCAAGATTAGATTTTTAACTTATATCCAAGTTATACTAAAATTGTAATATTGCTATCTGAAAATACAAAATTTAGCCTCCCAGAGAGTAAAATACTACGCCTCCTTGGCCTTACACTTTCGGCGGACCTCAAATAGAATGACTATATCGAATCCATTGCCAAATCTGCTGCTATGAAAGTCGGCTCCCTGTGCAGGGCCCGGAAGTTTTTCCCACCTGAATCTATTCTGCACATATACAAATCTACCATCCGCCCGTGTATTGAATATTGCTGCCATATCTGGTCGGGTGCCCCTGCTGCTCTCCTTGGGCTTCTTGACAAAATACAAAGGAGGATCTGTAACGTAGTTGGTACTGACTTGGCAGACTGGCTGCAGCCGCTCTCTCACCGGCGTGATGTGGCTTCCCTGTGCCTCTTCTACAAGTACTTTCATGGCTACTGCTCCGATGAGCTTAGATCACTGGTGCCGCCTAAGCACGAATTTACACGCGATACTAGATTAGCAACTAGGTCCTACCCTTTTACAGTTAAACAAATAAGATGTAACCGTAAATTCTACTCCAACAGCTTCTTTTCTCGCGCTTCCCGCCTGTGGAACTCCCTTCCACAAATCTGCTTTCCCGACAGCTACAATATCCAGGTGTTTAAATGTAGGGTCAATAGACACCTCCTATCACACTAACTCCCAATTATTCTCAGAACACTCTCATCTACCCAACCCTCATTCTCGGTATCCTTACCCGCCTATCACCCACCCTCTGACATTTCCTATATTTAATCATCCTTTCTCCACTCTATGTAGCCCCCTGCGCAGTAGTGGCAGTGACATGCCTTGCTCGGGGTGAAACGCTTATAAAAAAAAAAAAATTCCCAATTTATTCTTTTGTATTATTAAATATTGAAAAAGTCTTTAATAATAGTAGGCAATAGTTTCGTAATATAACCACTTTGCTGACTCGCAAACTGAAGTTCTGATGACTATTAACAGGTCACTGGCATTAGTCAGTATACGATTGGTGCAGTATTACACGTAGTGATATGTCCGATACATATTCGTATTGGATTATTTTCCATAAATTTGACATAGACTCAGAAAAATTATTCTACTTCGACAGAGTAGCAGCCTATTTATCAGTCTATTTATTCACTTTCGATATATGAAGGTCGTCAAATAATTCTAACTTATCCTATCAAAAGAGATTGCTTACAGCGATAGCTGTCAATATTTACCGAGTACATTTCTGACATAGCATTTATTAAATGGAATCTGAATATAGTAGTTGATTGTATGTCACAATCAGCTTTTGTGTCAGGTAATAATTCTAAAATATGATTTAATGTATATATTTCTCAGCCTATATCTTTTATGAGGAAAGATTTTTGTAAATCTATCTTTAGTATTATTCGTTCATTGTTTTATCTTGCCATTGGAGAAAAGTTAAATCTAGATCCCAGTGACTAAATATGGATAAGACCATAAAAGAATTCTGTATGAGCGTGTATCTTGCGACAACCAAAAATGAATGAATAAAATTGCTGTTTCATTCAAAATTTTAAAATACCTACACTAGATTTTTCAACTGTCCATATTGTACCAATCCATTCAGTTTGAAATTAGAGAAAATTATACTGAAAAACATTATAAATATCTTTTCGGGTGTACAAACTGTTCAAATTGTTATATTAAAGTTCAGCTATTAACTAAAATTACCGCATAATTAGTAGTTGAAGACCTTGCAAGTACATAAATTACAATATTTAGTATTTTTCTCCCTGTTTCGGCAGCAATAAAAGTTAATTTGAAAGTGACTTGTTTTTATAAATATTAAAAATCATTGTTTTTCAGTGGGGAGCACAATTGTTTATCATATAATGTGTAACATTTTAATAAAGAAAGAATCCGCAGAAAGCAATGGCAATCTACTGCGGGATAATCTTCTGCCCAGTCAGTTATGTCTCTTTCGAGACATGATCGCCCAAAGCGTGTATCCCGTATGGCACTTAACTGACTGACTGAGCGAAGAAAGCTTCTTCTTAGCATAAAGTGGGGGATCGGTTTTCTATTGTTATGAAGTAATAACTGATCCCCCACTAATTACTACATAATTATATAATACATCTTTTCCCCATCTAGCTATGAGTCAAATAAGAGGACAGATTGGGTTCTATAGCCTTGGTCGGCAACCAGTCTACCAAAGAAAGTTATGGCAACCTACTGCAGGATAATTTTCTGCCCAGTCAGTCATGTCTCTTTCGAGACATGATCGCCCAAATGTGTATCATGTATGGCACTTAACTGACTGATTATAGCAAAGAAGCGTTGCTCTCAGCATCGCTCATTTTACACAATATATCTCATGAACCAGGTTTTCATAACTTTTGTTACGTACACTACCGGCCATAATTATTAGGCCATCCTATTGTTTTAAAAAATAATGTATTCCATACTATTTTTTAGTATTTATTGCCAAGTGAATATTTGTAAATGAAAATAGAATGGTTCTTTTGTTAATACTGCACAATAATATGTGCATCAAAAATCATAAATATCTAATTATTACCTATATTGCAGCTTCATCAATAAAAGAATGAAGAAAATAAATGTAAAACTTTGCAAAGTAGTAATGACAAAAACAAAACATTTTATTTCCTTTGGCAATAAATACTAAATATACTAAAAATAGTATGAAATACAGCATTTCTTTTGAAAAAAAAACTGGGGTTGCCTAATAATTATGGTCGGTAGTGCAAGTGCGTCGTTAGTGTTAATTCTCCAACTGTTGTTTAGTCTGTCTAATATAATGATGGTGGTCCTGGGCCTGATGGTAAACTGCATCCAGCAGCAAGGGCTCTGATTGCGAGGTTATGAGGAGCATGGAACCACCTCTTAATTGCTGTTGTTCTCAGGGTGCACCTGTCAGGGTCCTAGCTATGGGTAAATAGTTAACCCCCAAACTGGGGTCAAAACACTATGAAAATATAAAAATAGACTTTTATAGAAAAGAAAAGAAGAACAAATTATTATTGAAGAAAAAATTATTACCATAACACATTTTTGAAGAAAAAAATTATTCTCATAAATATTACCAAGAAGACATTTTTGAAGGACAAATATTGCCAACAAGACATTTATGAAGGAAAAGTTTTACCAAAAAGACATTTTTGAAGGAGAAATATTACCAACTAGACACTTTTGAAGAAAAACTATTACCAACAAGACATTTATGAAGGAAAAATTTTACCAAAAAGACATTTTCGAAGGAAAAATATTAACAACAATACATTTTTGAAAGAAAAAAGGAAAACTTATTGTCATAATGAATTTTCGAAGGAAAAAATTATTGCCAGTAATATATTTTTGAATACAAAACTACAAGACATCTTCCGTTTTCTAAAAGAAAAAAAGAATTTTCATTAGAATTTGACTAAATCAACCGTTATACTATAACTGAACATACCTTAAAATCCTACCTTTTTGCCATTGGATAGCCCATAGAGGTGTTGATATGCCGTTAAACAAAACTCAAGCACAAACTCAAACTGATGTAATAAATGATGATTCATTAAATAGTAATTAAAGAAAACCGTCTTAAAATTCGATCTAAATTAAAACTTTTTAAAAACTTTTAAAAACTTTTTAAAAACTTTTTAAAAACTTTTAATGATGATTCATTAAATAGTAATTAAAGAAAACCGTCTTAAAATTCGATCTAAATTAAAACTTTTTAAAAACTTTTAAAAACTTTTTAAAAACTTTTTAAAAACTTTTAATGATGATTCATTAAATAGTAATTAAAGAAAACCGTCTTAAAATTCGATCTAAATTAAAACTTTTTAAAAACTTTTAAAAACTTTTTAAAAACTTTTTAAAAACTTTTAATGATGATTCATTAAATAGTAATTAAAGAAAACCGTCTTAAAATTCGATCTAAATTAAAGCTTTTTAAAAACTTTTCGAAATGAAATATTTCTGAGATGAAATAGTACTTACACTTCAGACTATTGTCTTTTATCTTTGTTGCCGTTTGTACGGATGTTTTAGCCTTTGTACACTCCGGCCTTCTTTGGGTGCTAGGAATTTCGAATCGATCCCTTTATTACGATCACAGGGATATGACATTCTCATTCCTTGTGCAAAGACTTTTTGGTATCCCTTAAGGACACATGGCTCAGTGGATATAGACGTTGGTTAGTTCCAGTGACCTGACCCAAAGAGTTGTGAGTTCAATACCAGGCTACAGCAGTGATGAACAAGTAACCTAGAGTCGGATTAGAGGGAGAAAACTCAGCACTACCAAAAGATGCTTTTCACAGGGAATTAGAATTATAAATAAAAATTATAAAAAAAAAAAATAGATAATATTTCAAACAATGAGAGTTTATGCACAAATATGTGTGATACCAGTCTTCAAGAGCAGGATTCAAAAATTGTGTTATATAGGCTTGGTTTGGCTTCATTTAAACTGTGCTATCATTCGTGGTCGAGTTTTCTTAGACGCGACGGACCAGATCAATTAATGGCTTCCCCTATGTTGATAGGGGTCGCAGGTTCGAATCCTGCCGAATGACACACATTTTCGTAACAAAATTCACCGGAAATAATCAGGATGGTAGAAATAAATATATAAATATAATGTTTGATTAAAAACAGAATATCTACTCAAATAGAAATAATGTTCAAACACACACAGACGCATATGTGTGTGCGTGTGTAAGTGATGCATAAGGATTTGTGGCGATTAGATAGGTAGTAGTAAGCCTATTGAAATATAGTCTTTCCTCTTTACTAACAAAGTAACAGAAAAACTCTCTTTTTCTATTAACCCATACATCCTTTCCCTTCTTTCAATTCTTCCATATTTCTGTTAATCTATATTATAACCCGGATATAGTTGATGTGGTCAACTGACGTCATGCGAAAGTTAATGACTAACGCTCGCATCAAAATCAAAGTAGAAACGTTAAGTAAATATAAGAACAGCGAACACGTGCATAGCCTCTTTTCCTCTTTAGTTAGTCCACAGTTCACACACGTGCATGTGTGAGTTTGTGTCAGCTGTTGGAGATTCAACCAATACACTAACCAGCCAAAGGAATATGTGCCTTATATAATATTTACGAAAAGAATACCAAGGAATTAATTCAAGAGACAATCGACACACACTCAAATACCGGAAAAAGTTATAATGTGGTGATACCGAGCAAAAGCGATGGACCGGATGTTTGCGCTTTCACGACCAAAAAGAAAACGACCAAAGATGTTCCGGTTGAAAACTAAAAATTAATTAAATATTACATTTCCAGTTCGCTAGCCTACGCGAATTTTATTTATCAGCCAATGGGAAGCCCAGAACCAAATACAAGTGTAAAATCCCAAATGAGCTGCTGTGATCCAAAATGAAGATATAAAAAGCGGATACAGAAAGCATCGCCGGGAGGACCGACTCGAGGAGAAGAGAGTAATAAGTATCTCCCTTGACTGAAGTCAAGTGGATTACTATGTTCGCCCCCCTTACCTCTTTCCTTCTTCCCTGCCTCAAAAACTACTTACTGACCTAAGGAGCGAATACATCAAAGACATTCCTTACTTACACGCTCCCAAATTCCTAAGCATTAATTCTCTTTCAGCATTTTATTGCCATGAACATTTTAACCTCCGTTGGACCTATACTTCATGTATTACTTCAATTGTAAAAACATTAATTGATATGTGTATATATAAAATGTTAATTCGATACACAAATTGCCTTTCTTGATTTTATAATCATTTTATGACTTATAGTGGGCCATCATGCTACCTGCCGCTAAGTAAGCTAGAGAGTGAGTTAGAGAGAGAGAGAGAGAGAGAGGGGGGGGGATCATGGTCATCAGCAAAAGGTGCAACCCAAAATGCCAAATACAGGTGAGGGGTACCAGAATAAAGCAGGTGCAAAAATTTAAATATCTAGGAAGTGTTAGTGCGACACAGAGATCAAAAGGCGAATTGACATGGCAAAGGACGCGTTCCAAAAGCTGAGCAAAGTACTAACACACAGGAAAATTTCACTAGAAACAAAGAAAAGAGTGCTGGATTGCTATGTGATGTCAGTTCTTCAATACGGCAGTGAGTGTTGGACAATATCATCGAAAATGAGGGCAAAACTTGAAGCAGCGGAAATGTGGTTCTACAGAAGGATGTTGCGGATATCGTGGCCTGAGCATGCAAGCAAAGATGAGGTGTTGGAAAGAATGGCAACGAAAAGGAAATTAATACTGAGCATCAGGAAGAGACAACTGAAGTTCCTGGGACACGCAAACTGGCCAGGTAGAGGGAAAGAGAGACAGAGGAAGGCAGCGGATAACATATTTGCAGGGCCTGTTCGGGTGGATGACGGAACAGGGGTTGCCAGGAGTAACAGGAACAAACATACTAAGGGCCACAAGGGATAGGGAGACATGGAGGGCCATGATCGCCTACGTCCTGAAGGAACAGGGCACATAGAAGAAGAAGTGGGCTATCTACAACAAGGCCAAATTCCGTTAACCTTCAACAGTATCCAACTAGCCTTCACTAGAACGGACTCTCCACTACTAAGGGAAAAGAATAGATAAGCAACCCACTATAACAACATAGCACACGAAAACAGCAATCTGCTACTACACTCCATCGGATTCACACATGTAAAAACAAATATGCTTTATTTACATGAATATACATATACACAGAAAAACAAAACATCTTTATAACCTGTACACTGCAATATAATAATGAACATTCACATATAATAAAAGATGTCACCTTATGGACGATGGTACAGGTAGCAAAACCTGGCCTTTAATCACTTATTATCTTCAGCCATATGAAAACCATACTGGTCACCTGCCGTTCGTCCCAACCTTTCTGCTGCGATTACCCCAAAATACAATTTCACTATTATCCATTACCCCAATAAACAAATACCCGTAATATAGAAAAAAGAAGTAATTATATTTTCACACATCAACAGCAGACAAAGTTAATGGAAAATATTCCACACAATAGTCAGTCAGTTAAGTGCCATACATGATACACGCTTGGGCGATCATGTCTCGAAAGAGACATGACTGACTGGGCAGAAGATTATCCCGCAGTAGATTGCCATTGCTTTCTGCGTTAGACTAGTTGCCAACCAAGGCTATAGAATCCAATCTGACCTGTTATTTGATTCATAGCTAGAGGAGGAAGAGATGTATTATATTATTAAGTAGTAATAAGTCGGGGATCAGTTTATTACTTAATAACAATAGAAAACCGATCCCTCACTTTATGCCCAGTAGAAGCTTTAAATGTTTCCAGCTATTATGCTCAGTCAGTCAGTTAAGTGCCATACGTGATACACGCTTTGGGCGATCATGTCTCGAAAGAGATATGACTGACTGGACAGAAGATTATCCCGAAGTAGATTGCCATTGCTTTCTGCGTTAGACTAGTTGCCAACCAAGGCTATAGAATCCAATCTGACCTGTTATTTGATTCATAGCTAGAGGAGGAAGAGATGTATTATATTATTAAGTAGTAATAAGTCGGGGATCAGTTTATTACTTCATAATAATAAAAAACTGAATATCCCGAAACAAATGAGATGAGACGCTAAGACATCTGCAAATCATTAGCTTATAGCATAGGTTCCCAACCTTTCTGCTGCGATTACCCCAAAATACAATTTCACTATCATCCATTACCTCAATAAACATATACCCGTAATATAGGAAAAGAAGTAATATTTTCAAACATCGAAAGCAGACAAAGTTAACGGAAATTATTCAATACAATGGTACCAATCTATAATAATCAGAGGTATAGTAGCCGTAACCTAGTCAAATTTGACTATGATCACAGTTCAATGATCTGGTGTCTAAAAAGTGGAGAAATTTTGATTATTTTTTCCCCACAAGTCTTGATATAAAGATACTTTAAGAAAGATTGGGGGAGGGGTAATTCTTCCTTGAAATGATGTCTCGTTAATAATTTGGGACAGTGTGAAATTATAAGCTGATTGCCTCTTCCCAAAACCAAACATCCATTACCCTCAAAATATGGCGTTGTGGTGCAGTGGATATCGTCTCGGAACGAGAAATCGGGGAGCCGAGTTCGAATTCCAGTTGAATTCATTGCATTCACTTACGCGCAAATACCCTTCGGAAAGGTATTAATCCGTCTCTTCCTTCCAGTTATGGGTTAAATAACAGGACAGATTGGGTTCTATAGCCTTAGCTGGCAACCAGTCTACCGCAGAAAGCAATGGCAATCTACTGCGGGATAATCTTCTGCCCAGTCAGTCATGTCTCTTTCGAGACATGATCGCCCAAGCGTGTATCACGTATGGCATTTAACTGAGTGACTGACTGAATATAATAGTAGGAAGCATGATTAAGACTTCTACTGGGTATAAAGTGGAGGATCAGTTTTATATTGGTATGAAGTAAGAAACTGATCCCCCACTAATTACTACGTAATAATATAATACATCTCTTCACCCTCCAGCAATGGGTCAAATAACAGGACACATTGGGTTCTATAGCCTTGGTCGACAACCAGTCTACCGCAGAAAACAATGGCAACCTACTGCGGGATAATCGTCTGCCCAGTCAGTCATGTCTCTTTCGAGACATGATCGCCCTAGCGTGTTCCACGTATGGCACTTAACTGACTGACTGACCCCACTGGGGTAATTTACTCCGGGGTTGGGAACCATGGAATACCATAGATTAAAATGCATTTTAAAGATGGAAAGTCCATCCTGAAGTATTTATTTTAGTTTTGATTCCAAGCTAATTGGTTAAATTGAATATTTTCAATAAACAAAATACTTTGCTGCTTTTCAAACTGAATTTATATTAATTGGAGTTATTTTTTCTTATTATAAATAAAATCGATAGAATTGTCCTTATTGACAAATCTGTTAGAACAACATAATTCACTTTATTAAAAAAACATTAAAAGCAAGATATATATTTCTGAAAGGTTATTTGAGAAAAAATTAACTGATTTAAAGTTTAATTGATATGCATTGAAACAAATATTACTTACGTTTAGTTTAAAATATACCAGTAAAACATTTTTAACACGGAGTTGGGAGATTTTATGAGGTGTTGACTCATTTATTGACAGTGTAGGGGATTTGGTAAGTGCTTGGTTGATGTGCTTCCGTATTTTACGGGTAATGCTCTCGAGATTAGTTCCCCCACAAATACAACACAATGTTTTACAATCGCGCAAAAGAAATGGAATAAGTCACAACGAACATTAAACAACAAACAATTTAATATGTATAAAATAAAATTAGCATGTGGAAACAAATAAAATACAAGATGTGAAAAATTGCCTTTTGGAAAGTAAAGTTTGGCAAGAAGTTAAATTTGTTTAAAGGTGTGTGTAAGTTTATATTAACGGAGTCCGTAAATAAGTCGTTCTTACTTACATTAAGTTCATCTCGGGTGGCGACAGCATGTCGCGTTGATGAAAGAAAGTTTGTCGGGTTTTTCCTTTCACGGACATCTGTAGCTAGGTCATGAACTTTGGTGTGGCAGAAGGACTTGGCCGGACAAAGTATCGGTTACATGCTGACTTAATGGCTAGCTTGGTGACTGACTTCTTTTTTCCTAACTGTGTGTTATTTATATACCATAATAGTGGATCAAAGAATCTTCCTAACATTTAGGTGTGAAGACATTTATTGACCAATCAGATTTGTATTTTACTATTTTGTTTTGGGGCATAAATATTTTTTGTTAATTGACTTCCGATCCTATTTTTCTAGAATGTTCTTATTCTATGTTTTTAGCTGATTGGTTGAGAAATATAAAAATGTAATTTAAATTCTAATGCCGTTTTGATCCAAAATTTCTATAATGTTTTTATGTATTTTCTTATTGCTTATTTTAATAGCAAAAAAAATGTGTATCCCATAACAGACTGATGTTTTGAAAATTTGTTTGAGGAGATAACTGACATAAAATGACACGACGAATACAACGTAGACGCCTTTTTTATATAATATTTTTAACTATCTCAGTCAGTTTAGTGCTATACACGATACTGTTACGAGAATGCATTTATATATAAAAATAATATTAATAATGTCTAAAATGTTGTAGTAAGGGATTCTATTGAGTCCTACTTGTTATTACAAAAAGTTTTAATTCATGAAGTAGTAGAAAAAATAAGGAAATTAGAAATAGAACATTTGGAAGATGCTAGAATGATCGAGAAAACTCCAGCAGAATCGAGAGAATTCGAAAGGTTCTAGAAATATGCAAATTAGGAGTTAGCCCCTATAAAAATAAGTTTTTAGAAGAGAGTATTCAGTTGTTACCAGGGTTTGCTGACGTTATCAATGCCTGTTTTTTATTCAAGGATTTATATCCAGCCGAAAGAATCTCTAAGAAGTTGCCGACCAACTAAAACCTAAAAGAGAACCTCATGGAACTACATGGGTAAATAGATATTTTTGACTGTAATTTATTTCTAAAACTTGGTCAATCATTTTTTCCTTTGTTACACTGAACACGTAACAATACACACGTGGGTGATCATGTCTCTTTCGATCCATGACTGACTAGGCAGAATATTTTCCCGCAGTAAGTTGCTATTTCTTTGTGAAGTATTTACTATCTTTTCTTCTTCTTCTTCTTCTTTTTCTTTCAGGACGTGGGCAATCATCTCCTTCCACGTCCCCCTATTCCTGGTGGCTCTTAGCCCACTTTCTCCTGTAACACTACGCAACCACCGTTCTGTCATCCACCTGTTCAGGCCCTTCAAATATGTTATCTGCTGCTTTCCTCTGTCTCTTTTCCCCTCTATCTGGGCTGTTAGTATCAAATTCGCCAAGCCCTCCTTCCTCATTGTATGTTTCAGTAACTTCAGCTGTCTCTTCCTGATGATCAATATTAATTTCCTTTTTGTTTCCATCCATTCCAAAACCTCATCATTGCCCTCATGCTCGGTCCACGATATCTGCAGCATCCTTTTGTAGAACCACATTTCAGTTGCTTCAAGTTTTTCCTTCATCTTCGATGATATTGTCCAGCATCCACTGCCATATTTGAAGAACTGAGATCACATAGCAATCTAGTACTCTGTTCTTTGTTTCTAGCAAAATTGTCCTGTTTCTTAATACTTTACTCAACTTCTGGACTGCATCCTTTTGGATCTCAGGAATATAAATGTATAGAACATGCTGTGGTCATAAAGTGATGGGTCAGTTTATATATTGATTGTAATATGGAACTGATCCCCCACTTTATATCCAGTATGATTCTGCAGAACCACATTTCAGTTGCTTCAAGTTTTTCCTTCATCTTCGATAATATTGTCCAGCATCCACTGCCATATTTGAAGAACTGAGATCACATAGCAATCTAGTACTTTCTTCTTTGTTACTATTGAAAATTTTCTGTTTCTTAATACTTTACTCGGCTTCTGGGACGCGTCCTTCGCCATTCCAATTCGCTTTCGGATCTCAGTGTCGCACTTTCCATCTTCCGTTATAACACTTCCCAGGTATTTCAATTTTTGTACCTGCTTGATTTTAGTATCCCCCGCCTGTATTTGGCAATTTCGACTGCCCTTTTTGCTGATGACTACATTCGGTTTTCTTGCGATTTATTTGTAGTCCTTTTTTGTCACTCTCTTCAGCTACCATCTGCAGGAGGTCTTGTAGTTTTCTTTCCGTGTCTGCTATCAGCACTGTATCATTTGCGTACCTTAAGTTGTTCAAATTGTGGCCTCCGATTACAAATCCTGGCATATTTAGGGCCCTCAAAATAGTCTTGCTGTACAAGTTATTGAATTTTAGGTACTTACTGGTACACTTTTAGGTACACTTACTGAATAATGTTAGAAAATTACTAATATATTTGACATTGACTATAGTTACTGCACTTATTTTCTTATAATGTCGTGTATGAACATCCGTATTTTCAAAGAATCGACACGTTTATACACACACAAAAATTACAATTTTCTTTTCAAATACTGGGGATCACTGATTTGGAGTAAGTTTTTCCACACATTAGTAAATGCAGTTTTTATTTAATAACAATATTACTTAACTCCTATAAATTAAACAGAATTTTTTAAAATTTTAACTTTATACATTATTCTAATTAAAAAAAAATAAAAAGGTAAACAATCTTTTCATAAAACAATAGTCCGTATAATATATTTTATTCATAAAAGAAATTAAACGTTTTTCTAATTAAAAAAGTATGGTAGTTTTATGGAATTTTTAATATTACGACTTAGAGCAGATTTTCCATAACTCGGGGACAAAAATGAAAATTATAATTAAAAATTTCCAAGGACTTATCTCATAACTATTATAAGCATTAATCAGGACAAAAAAGAATTTATTGGAATTTTACAAAATTAATAAGTGGGCAACATATGTAAAAAACAAAAAAGAATTACCTTTTTTTTTTTAAAGAGGAAACATTTAAAAATAATTTAATGACATTTTTAATATGATTTGACAATTTTATTAGAATTATTTGAATTTTGAAATAATTCAAATCAATGTGTTTTTCACCGCAAAAAGACACTCAAATTTTCCATATAAATTTATGATGCTAACTTGAGGCGAAAAAATAAGATTTTAATCAAAATTTCAAAGGTTTTGAAAAGGATTTGAAAAGATTGCATCAAAATATCCAAAAATAATGGAAGCGTTATTAATAAAAAAGAAAAATTCCACACTTAATAATATCAATTACGAACATGGCAACAATGTGCTTACCGTGTTCAGAACATAAAACATACGACTCTATACACATAAATAAGAACTATTCATATTCAGTTACACGTAAAATAAAATTCATCCTTGATAATGGCTAAAAGTAAATCCGAAAGCGCTCCGAAAAACAAAACATTTAGACAATGTTTATATAATTTATGCCCTGAAAAGTATATATATATATATATATATATTTGGAGCACTCTAGCTATTGGGCGTGTTTATACGCGCTAAAAAGCCTGCATCCTTCTACCGGACGCTCGTGGCATAGGGGTAGACGCGAACTGACGCCGATTCGGTCGGATTTCAATCCTGGGTTAGGAAGCGGTCGGAGTCTAAGCCGTACTGATGAGCTTTGATACAGCGAAACAGATCAGTCTGCGGATGGCTATATATATATATATATATACTATAACATTAAGCAAACACTAGTCAATAATGGATTTCCTAACTCCGTTATTGATCAACAAATTAAAATGTATCTCAACAAAATTAACAATAGCTCTAACAATAATGATAATATTAATAATAATGGTTTACATCAAAATAAACATAACACTATTAACTTATACTATTGCAACCAAATACATAATAATTATAAACAAGATGAAAAAACTCTCAAAAACATAATACGTAGAAATGTTAAACCACTGGAAAGTAATAATCAAATTAAACTCATTATATATTATAAAAAGTTTAAAACAATTGACCTCATAGTCTATAATAACCCAACAAGCACTAAACTAAATTTTCTACAAAAAACCAATGTAGTGTACCAATTTACATGCCCATTCAGAGATTGCATCTCTGATACTAATCAAAAACCTAGTACATATATTGGTTTTACTACAACCACGCTCTCCCGTAGACTTACATGTCATCTTTCTGATCAGAGTACTATTAAACAACATTTCTCTGAAAAACATAAACATGTAGGTAATATCAGATAGATTTTGGTCATACACACAGTAAGAGGAACCTGCAGATATTGGAGGCCATGTACATCAAATCGAAACAACCAACACTCAATAAAATCAACTTTAAAACAGGAAATAACATATTACATTGCATTTGACTACATGGTTTTGTTGTCATTTCGCGTTATCCCGCGGTGTGATATCATAAAACCGCATCGCAAACTTAAGAACTGCGTTTATTATTTTTGGTAACTATTGCCGTTGCCAAGCGGAGTTTTATGTCAACACAAAATAAAATCGTCGGTGATGGTGGATTTTATAATATTTCAGTTTAAACTACCTCTCTGAAGATGGCTCATGTGAGCCGAAAGCTTAGAAGAAAACCAATAAATAATTATCCAAATGTTGGAGAATTTTTGTCTTTATTTTCAACTGAAATTAAAGCAAAAATACGAAGTTTAGAACGGCTCATGATTAAACATAATAGACATTCATTGTCTCTTATATTTAACAGCATATGTTTAAAATATATATATATATATATATATATATATATATATATATATATATATATATACGGTAGGTTTCTAGGAATCGGTACAAGAAATAAAAAAATATATATATATAATTATGTTTGATATAATCTAAATAGTGTAAAGTTAATCCAACAAAGCTTATCCTGAGCCATAAAGAGAAATTTTCAACTAATCGTTATTTGTTTTGATTAATTTAAAAAATCTTTTAAACTTCTGTCTGTTATTAGTAAAAACAGATGAATGCAATGTTTTCTAAGCCGTCATAATCAGGTAAGTTAGAGATACTATTTCGTCAACGCCAAAGAGCTCCTCTTCACCAACGGCTGAAAAATGGAAGTCAAATAAGAATGAAAGTTCTTACATGAGATTGAAAGTGTACGTTCTGTGAAATTTACGGTCTAGTGAAAACTCTATTGAAGACAATTTATCTGAAGTGAACCCCTTTACGCCCATAAATACAAAGGTGCACCACAGTTCAATTAGTAGTGTTGCAAAAATAGTAATTTTTATAAAAGATTCTTGATTCTGTTCTTTGGTGTGAATTACTTTCCTCACTCATTACGATATCACATTTAATCAACGACACAAAAGTGACGATAAAGACTCTTAATTCACTACCAACATCAAGAAGCCAAATTTAGTGAGAACATACACTATAGGCCATAATTATTAGGCCACCCCAGTTTTTAAAAAATGATGTATTTCATGCTATTTTTAGTATTTATTGCCAAGTGGATAATTCTAAATGAAAATAGAATGGTTCTTTTGATATTATTACTTTGCGAAATTTTACAAGGCAGCCAGGGAGTCTTTGCTTCGGCCAGCCAATAAGAAGAAGAGACTAGCATGGGGAAGAGAGCACAAAAACTGGACACCAGAACAGTTCATTTGATGCACATGTTATTGTGCAGTATTAACAAAAGAACTTATCTTGCTCTTTCTCCGAGGCCCCGTGTAACCGGTTCGTCTTTCTTTTAAAAAAGTATCCTTGCGAAAGGAATAAACTTATACCTTCTCTTCCCAGCAATAGATTAAATAGTATGACGTATCTGATAAAATCACATTAATATTTAACAAGTTATAAATGCAGTATACACTCGGATAAAAAAAATGAATTATTCTTACAACCCTAAAATATGTTTCGGTTTTATATAACTCCTAAAGAGTTGATAAGCCGTAAAAAATCAGATCAATCAATGAACGTATAACTGCTACTGTTGTTAATTATCTGCATTAGTAGTAGTAGAAGTTGATTCGCATCGTAAATTTTTAATTTCTTCACAAACTAAAACTAGGTTTTTTTTCCATAGCTAACATTGCAGTTCCGAGGGAGCGCCTCAAAATCCATAGCTATGAGCGGTCAGTTATGCTTGCATCCTACCCACATACACCTCCTGTTAACGTATGAATACAAACTGGTGACCACAACATAGCTTGGGTCTAGAGCATGACGGTAAACTGCGTCCGACAGCAAGGCCTCTGTTTGGGAGGTTGTAAGGAGCATGGAACCATCTCTTAATTGCTGTTCTTCCCAGGTTCACTCTGACCCGGAGTGGTAGCACCTGTTAGGGTCCCAGCTATGGGCAAATATTTACCCCCCCCCCCAAACTGTGTTTAAAACACTATGAAAGTATAAAAATACACTTTTGTAGAAATATATACATAAAAATACATTTTTTATAGAAAAGTATACTTTTTTTAAGGAAAGATATTACCAACAATACATTTTTGAAGAAAAAATTATTGCCATTACACATTTTTGAAGGAAAAAATTATTCTCAGCAAAACACTTTTAGAAGACATTTTGTAGTTTTCTAAAATAAAAACAAAAAAATTCATTAAACTCTGACTAAATCAACCTTCTTACTATAACCGAACATTAAATAAAATACCTTAAAACATCATCATTTTGGCATTAAATAACCCACCGAGGTTGATAGGTCGTTAAACAAAACTCAAACACAAACTCAAACAACATAACCTTGGCTAAACCCTGACGAACCCGATTCTACCGACACTATCATTACCATTTCTACAAAATGCCAACTTCACAAAGCCATTCTTTCATTTCTATAGTTGATCTGCTCAGGCCTGATGTCTTCGGCAGTAATTATTTTTGAAAGATTATTCAGCAAATTTGTAAGCTATGTCTTAGTTTCCTAACCATTTTTCTCTACAATCTCACAGAAACTCTATGGAACATTTAGAAGATGTTAATCCAATTCAGAAGTTTCAATGATGTGCTACCTTTTCTTCCTCACGAAAAAACATTCTTGGGCCCTTCGCCGACGTTGCTCATGTCATCCTTATTTGATCATTCTGTTTCAACCTTCTGTTGCGTTACAAAACTTAATTATCTGTGCATGACTAATCTTTAATGTATACACATATCAAAGAGAAAGAAATGTTTCATGTGACAGCCTGGGGAGGTAATTCACCTGGTCAGTTAATTAGAACAACAGCGTTTTGGCAGCGTACTAGAGGTCCTAATCAATTCGGAATTGGTTAAGCATCTCATTTCGCAGTGTCATTTCGCAGTGTCATCTTTCAGAAAAGCAATATGACATGACCATTTATTCCTGTCTTAATAGTAAACCTGAAAGGTTTGATAAGCTTAAATTAGCTGCTGATCTAGCACTTACCTATATTCATTTGTTAATTGGTGCAAAAAATAGCTTGTTAATTTTAACGCCCACAAAACAAAACTGCTCTTTTTTAAATCATCTAACAGAACATTTTTTATCTTCCACCCACATGGTCGATGTCAATGCCCATCAGAGTGATTTATTGTGACTCATTGTGACGTTTTGGGCTAACGTTTTCTGCTGACCTGAAGCAGGTTGTGGGACAGTGGATATCGTCTCAAGAAATCGGGGAGCCGAGTTCGAGTTCCAGTTGAATTCCTTGCATTCACTTACACGCAAATATCCTTAGGAAAGGTATTAATCCGTTTCTTCCCTGTATGAGGTAAATAAAAGGACAGATTGGGTTCTATAGCCTTGGCTAGCAACCAGTCTACTGTAGAAAGTAATAGCAACCTATTGCGGGATAATCATCTGCCCAGTTAGTCATGTCTCTCTCGAGACATGATCACCCAAGCGTGTATCACGTATGGCACTTAACGGACTGACTGAAGTGGAAAGATTATATAGACGCAAATGTTAGGTTTGCTACTAGAAAAGTTAGTTCATCGTGTCGTGCAATTTTTTTCTCCAGAATCTCTTTCATATTCGTCCCTGCATTGAATATTGTTGCCAAATCTTGTCTGATGCTCTGCTATATATATCGAGATTCTTGATATGATCCAAAGAAGAATCAGTAATGTTATTGATCCTAACCTCTCACCTCGGCTTCAGTCACTTTTCCACGACCGTAATATAGCTCTCCTGTGTGTTTTCTATAATTACTTTTAGGGTTATTGTTTATGCGAAATTTCTTCTATGGTAACTAGACTTTTTTAAAAATTTAAGCGTAGTATTATCTGAATGTGCGTTGTGGTGCAGTGGATATCGACTCGGGACGAAACATCGGGGAACTGAGTTCGAATTCCACTTGAATTCCTTGTATTCACTTACGCACAAATACCCATGGGAAAGATATTAATCCGTCTCTTCCCTCCAGATACTAGATTAGCAGCTAGGTCCCACCCTTTACAGTGTAACCGATAAAATGTAACCGCAATTTCTGTTCCAACAGCTTCTTTTCTCGCACTTCCCGCCTGTGGAATTCCCTTCCACATGCTTGCTTCCCCGACAGCTACACTCTCCAGGAGTTTAAATGTAAGGTCAATGAACACCTCCCAACACACTAACTCGCATCCATTCTCTCAAACACTCTTCCGAACTACCCAACCCTCATCCTCGGTATCCCTACCCGTCTATCACCCTCCTTTTGACATTTCCTATATCTAACCCCTCTTTCTCATCACCTTCCACTATGTAACCCCTTGTGGAATGCCTTGCTTGGGGTGAACTGATTTAAAAAATAAAAAAAATACAAGTCAGCTTAATAAATAAGAATTTATTCAGGACTGTATTTCATATCGGTTAATATATGCCTCTTTCACTATCTGAACAAACTATTGTCGCATTCATGTTCTGTAAATATGGAGATAAAGTTTTTTTCTTTAACCTAAAACCATTAAACATGTCATTGCCTGTTTGCAACCATGAACAGCTTGTTATATCGTCCGTATAGTAATGCTTATATTTGGAAAGCTTGTGCAAATTTATTCCAATAATTGCTGATTCCCGATGTGATAAGCATTTCATCTGATTACAAGTTTTTTTTTAACGGCATTGTGACATGTGTAATGAGGCTTCTATCGTTTATTGCTTGCTCGTCCGGCAATTTTTATCGGAATGCTCCAGGCTAGAGTTAATTACCAAGAAGACATTATTTAATAATTGATGTCATCCTGCGTGTACTACATGACACGTAAATGTCAATCCTCTCTGTGTATGAGAAATAAAAACGTCATACATATAGAGTTCGATCATAAGTATGCCATCAGTCAGTCAGTTAAGTGCCATACGTGAAACACGCTTGGGCGATCATGTCTCGAAAGAGACATGACTGACTGGACAGAAGATTATCCCGCAGTAGGTTGCCATTGCTTTCTACATTAGACTGGTTTTCCAGCCAAGGCTATAGAACCCAATCTGTCCTGTTATTTAACCCATAACTGGAAGGAAGAAACGGATTAATACCAGATTGGGTTCTATAGCTTTGGATTGCAACCAATCTACCACAGAAAGCAATGGCAACCGACTGCGGCATAATCTTATGTCCAGTCAGTCATGTATCTTTCGAGACGTGATCGCCCAAAGCGTGTATCACGTATGGCACTTAACGGACAGACTGACTTGAAGTTCATCATGGTTTCCCTCTTCTTTTTTAATCATTTTGCCCCAAGCAAGGCGGTACCGCCACTGATGTGCAGGGGGCTACATAAAAGAGTTAAGGTTTTAGGCAGGAAGAGAGTGAAGACAAAGACGAATCGGCTACAGGGGGTAAAAGATAAAGACCATAAGAAGGATGTGAACACAGTAGTGAAGATAGTTGCGAAGGTAGAGAGAAAGGAAAAGAACAAGATACACTGGGTGATGTAGAAAGAGTGAAGAGAAAGGCGAACCAGCTACAGGGGGTGAAAGAGAAAGGGCAAGAGAATGATATGAACACAGGAGTGAAGATAGTTGCGAAGGTAGAGAGAAAGGAAAAAGAACAAGATACACGGGGTGATGTAGAAAGAGTGAAGAGAAAGGTGAACCAGTTACAGGGGGTGAAAGAGAAAGGGAAAGAGAAAGATGTGAACACAGGTGTGAAGATAGTTGCGAAGGTAGAGAGAAAGGAAAAAGAACAAGATACACGGGGTGATGTAGAAAGAGTGAAGAGAAAGGCGAACCAGCTACAGGGGGTGAAAGAGAAAGGGAAAGAAAGATGTGAACACAGGTGTGAAGATAGTTGCGAAGGTAGAGAGAAGGGAAAAGAACAAGATACACGGGGTGATGTAGAAAAAGCTGGAGTTAAGTGGATAAGAGATGGGGATTAACTTTACAATTAAATTCCTGGAGGTTGTAACCGTCAGGAAAGCAAGTATATGGAAGGGAGTTCCATAGGCGGGAAGCGCGAGAAAAGAAGCTGATGGAGTAGAATTGTCGGCTGCATTTGGATAGGACCTTGTTGCCAGTCTGGTTGCACGAGTAAATTCTTGTGGAGGGGGCATCAGTGATCCATGTTCGTCAGAGCAGAAGCCATGAAAATATTTATAGAAGAGACAGAGGAAAGCTACATCCGCCGGTGAGAAAATGGCTGGAGACGAGCTGCCAGGTCGGGACCAATCGTCTTAAATTTCAAATTTGGCACCTAAATCAATCATCCATATTCTTTTCCCTACCTCTCACTACTGTTCTTCCTCCTACTACTGCCCAGTGTAATTGTATTTAAACTCCAGCCCTATTTCTTTATTAAGCTTTGACGGCGGTTAAAAGTAACATGCTTCTACTTTCTCACTAGCTTGATATGCTGACTACCCCATTATTAAATTTATGGCTAAGAAATCATTTTATTATTTTGCATGAAGTTTGAGGAAGATAAAATAATGCTTACAAGCAAGATAAAGCCATCCTATTTACAGATGGACCCAGACTTGTACTTCGCCTAAATCAATGCACATTCCGCGGTTCACAAAATAATAAGTTTACCTTAACAGTGTATGTGCTACCACACATTAGCTGCTGATATATTATTATCTCCTCACCAGCAGACAGTCAGTTGAAGGAAGAATTGATTGTCAGAACGTATATCTCTCCCCGGAGAAAATTGCTGCAGCTGTTAAATTAAGAGATGATAGCAGATAGTAACCCTTCGTAATTCCATTGCATTTCACAGCATCCGTATGGATGACTAGATGGTGACGGAATTGTAAGTTAGATATTTTTCTATCTTCTTCCAAAATAATTCTGCACTGTTTAAACCTCAGTTAAAGAGAAGATACTCGTGCAAATTTACAGGAGAAGGCAGACAACATCGCGGTTTTAACGTCGACGACACAAGCGCCTTCCGTATAAAGCGTCCGTAATTTTGAGCCAGAAACCCTGGAAGAAAAAAAAAAACGGGAAAAGCTAGAAGATCAGTTGTCCAATAGATTGAACAAACTCTTCTTCAACGGTTCGTTCCACACGGTGGGGGGGGGGTGCTTACGGCCATATCACCGATGACGATGGACAAGAACATTCTCTTTCGAACGTCATAGAAGACGTTTTCCGAAATATAACAGGCTTACGGCCTATCACGTTGAATACACCGGTTCTCGTTCGATCACCGAAGTTGAGCCTGATCAGTACTTAGATGGGTGACCGCTTGGGAATACCAGGTGCTGTTAGTGTTTAGTGACGGATGTGCGTTGTGGTGCAGTGGATATCGGCTCGGAAAGAGAAATCGGTGAGCCGAGTTCGAATTTCAGTTGAATATCCTGCATTCACTTAAGCACTGGTACCCTTGGGAAAGGTATTAATTTCTCCCTTCCCTCCAGTTATGGGTTAAATAACAAGGTAAGACTTGGAGACCCAACCCTTAAAAAAATCCCAATGAATCTTGATACTCGAAAAGAAAAAAGTATTACTAGTCACAAAACAGCAATAAATAAAATTTATTTTTCAATAAATGACCCGCTGAGGTTGATATGCCATAAAAACAAATCAACCAACCAATCGTTCCACTCGGAAGTCGAGTTAAAGAAATACGAATCCTCTACACAAAAATATGGTGATGTGATCTGTTCTTGCAAACTGTCCTGTTCTTTTGAAAAATCCAAGTTGTACAGTGAGAATATTTTGAGGACCCTAGAAGTTATGCCTGGATTCGTCAACGGAGGCCACAATTTAAACAACTTAAGGTACGAAGATAATACAGTGCTGATAGCAGACACAGAAAGGAAACTACAAGACATCCTACAGAAGGTTGCTAAAAAGAGTGACAAGAAAAGACTATAAATAAACTGCAAGAAAACCAAATACATGGTCAACAGTAAAAAGGGCAGCCCAATATGCCAAATCCAAACCGGGGATACTAAAACCAAGCAGGTACAAAAATCTAAATACCTGGGAAGTGTTATAACAGAAGACTGACAATGCGACACACAGATCCGAAGGCGAATTGGCATGGCGAAGGAAGCATTCCAGAAGTTGAGTAAAGTATTAAGAAACAGGACAATTTCGCTAGAAACAAAGAAGAGAGTACTGGATTGCTATGTGATGTCAGTTCTTCAATATGGCAGTGAATGCTGGACAATATCATCGAAGATGAAGAAAAAACTTGAAGCAACTGAAATGTGGTTCTACAGAAGGATGCTGCGGATATCATGGATCAAGCATGTGAGCAATGATGAGGTTTTGGAAATGATGGAAACGAAAAGGGAATTAATACTGAGCATCAGAAAGAGACAACTAAATTTCCTGGGACATGCAATGAGGAAGGAGGGCTTGGAAAACCTGATACTTACAGGCCAGATAGAGGGAAAAAGAGACAAGGGAAAGCAGCAGATAACATATTTGAAGAACCAAATCAGGTGGATGATGGAACGAGGGTTGTGTGGTGTAACAGGAGAAAGCGTGCTAAGAACCACCAGGGATAGGGAGATGTGGAAAGCCATGATCACCTACGCACCTGAAAGGACAGAGCACATAAAAGAAGATATATGCCAACTGTTTATAAGAAATTAAATGTGGATATAAAGTGGGGGATCAAATCTATATTATAATCAATCTATAAACTGATCCCTCATTTTATGGCCATGCTAGTTTCTATACATTTATATTGTAGATTTATGGGCTTGAGCTAGCGGATGATGGAACGAGGGTTGCGTGGTGTAACAGGAGAAAGCGTGCTAAGAGCCACCAGGGATAGGGTGATGTGAAAAGCCATGATCGCCTACACCCTGAAAGAACAAGGCACATAGAAGAAGAAGAAGCGTAACGCTAAAGAAGAAGCTTATCGTCTCTTAGGTGTATATGTTAGATAAGTGGGACTAGTTTTCCTGCAAACAGCGACACCCTGATTTCCTTAATTCTTGCTACTAATACAGAGCGAAAGGAACTCAGGAATTTACACTTCAAATAAATAACACGCCTTTTATATACACTTATAAAAAATGTGTCGTTTAATTTGGCTTACGACGAGTTTTCATCCCCTACTACTTTTTAATTGCGGACATAAAAAAAAAAGCCATCTTGACTTTTTTGTGTACAAACATGGCTTTTTAATTGATGTAGCCATACGTTGTGTGATGGAGACAACATTATGTCGGTGGGTCATATATCTTCGCGTTTTCTTTTTTATAGTGGCTAAAACCGTGATTAATCCTCTTTTGTAGATTTTTAGATATTAGTTTTCTAGGCTGTCATATTAGTTCAGTTTGTATTTCTCTTTCTTCTTCAAAGGTAACAGCTATTTCTAATTTTTCTATACCTAACGGCATGAAGATGTGCGTTGTGGTGCAGTGGATATCGACTCGGAACGAAAAGTCGGGTTGCCGAGTTCGAATTCCAACCGAATTCGTTGCATTCACTTACGCGCAAATACCCTTGGGAAAGGTATTAATCCGTCTTTTTCCTCCAGTTATGGGTTAAATAATAGGACAGATTAGGTTCTATAGCCTTGGTCGGCAACCAGTCTACAGCAGACAGCAATGGCAACCTACTGCGGGATAATCTTTTGCCCAGTTAGTCATGTCTCCTAAAGCGTGTATCAAGTATGGGACTTAACTGACTGAATATAATAGTTGGAATCATGATTAAGATTTCAACTGGTCATAAAATGGGGGGTCGGTTTTCTATTGTTATGAATTCATAAATTGATCCCCCACTAATTACTATGTAATAATATAAAACACCTATTCTTCCTCTAGCTATGAGTCAAATAAGAGGACAGATTGGGTTTTATAGCCTTGGCTGGCAACCGCAGAAAGCAATGGCAACTTACTGCGGAATAATCTTCTGCCGAGTTAGTCATGTCTTTTTTGAGACATGATCGCCCAAAGAGTGTATCACGTATGGCTCTTAACTGACGAACGGCATGAAAAAACTGGGCCAATTCTTTGGGCTGATTAATTTCTATTTATATGACTAAGGATAATTCGCAGACGCAATGATGACCATGTAAACTTACTATATTAGACTTAATTCACTTCTCTTTTTCATGTCTACAAATACCTTTTTTTTCACATCTACAAATACAAATTTCTACAAATACTTTCACAGCTTCTGCTTCGAAAAACTTAGCTCACTGGTATCCCCTATATATAAATTTACTCGAGCCACAAGATTATCAACTAGGTCCAACCCTTTTACTGTGAAACCAAGAAATTGTAAATGCAAATTCTACTCTCAGATTATTTTCTCGCACTTCCCGCCTGTGGAATTCTTTTCCATTTACTTGCTTCCCCGACAGCTATAATCTCCAAGAATTTAAATGTAAAGTCAATCATCATCATTTATCCATCGCACTCAGATGGTGCACAGGGCAACAACTTTTTGTTGCTATTTCTGTAACAAACTGTTTTTTACGGGGCAGGAGTTGTTAGCCCCGCACCCAACCCCCAAACCTGGAGGACCAATGGACCATTTTTGGTCCTTACGTTTACAACACCTGGTATTACCAAATGGTCACCCATTAAGTACTGACCAGGCTCGATGTTGCTTAACTTCAGTGATCGGACGGGAACCGGAGTATTCAACACGATATAGCCGTAGACATACAGTCAATAGTCATCTCCTATGTCACTAACCTGCATTCTCTCTCTCTCATACTCCTTTCTCCTTGCACTCCACTCTCATCAGTGTTCTTATCCGTCTCTTAACCACTTCCTGACACTCCCTATAACCTGTCATTCTTTCTCATAATTTTCCTTCTATGTAACCACCCTGCAAAACAGTGGCAGTAAAATGCGTTGCTTGGGGTGATATGATTATTAAAAAAAATTCTATACTATTATAATGTGGGTATAAAGTGGGGGACCAATTCTACATAACAGTCATCATATAAACTGATCCCTCACTTTATGGCAACATTCATATTTCTCTTACCCACTTCCTGACACCTCCTATAAACAGTCACTCTTTCTCATAACTTTCCTCCTATGTAACCCCCTGCAAAACAGTGGCAATAAAATGCCTTGCTTGGGGCGATATGATTATAAAAAAGAATTCTCTGTGATTATTACGTGGATATAAAATGGGGGATCAATTCTACAATACAATCAATATATAAACTGATCCCTCACTTTATGGCCACATTCATCTTTCTCTTATCTGTTAATATGTGGGTCTCTTTCACTGCTATTGTTGAATTATTCTGTACGCTTCAAATTAAAATGCATATCTTTTCTGTTTTTCTCATGAACAAAATAAACATAATACTCATACTGAGCACTTAGCGGTAGTGTAATGGTTAACAAGCTCGTCTCGTTTTAATCATTACAATTGAGTAGTGAGTTCGATCCTCACTGGGTATCCCTTACTTTCGGCCGTGAGTCACGTCTAAGCTACGCTTAGAAAATCACCTTCTTCCATGTTTGAGGGTTGGGCGCAGGGCTAACAACCCTGCCCCATAAAAAACAGTTTGTTACGGAAACAGCAAAAACGCTGCCCTACACACCATTGGGTGTAACGAAAACGTTTATTATTATTTAATGCTCATACTATTTCCGCTAGTCTTTCTAATACCTTTTAAGCACTTCTTTCAATCGTTTGTATCTTGGAATCATTTTTATCATAGAATTTCGATATTTTTCTTTTCTTCTTTATAGCAACTCTTTCACTTTTCACAGAGCTGATGCATAGGAATCTAACATTTCGAATTTTCTCAAAATTTAGTCTAGACTAGACATGCTGTTGTATTTACACTTGATGCCACTAATGACATTTGAATCTCCTCTAGTAGCCATAGCTACGAGTAAAGATCAAGAAAATATATCAAACATTTCAACAAAACTCAGGAATTAACGCATAATGCCTGGTATAGATCTTTGAAACGTCAGATCCGTTTCTGCAACACGGCTGCGGGTGGCTGCAACACGGCTGCCACCCGAAGGTGCAATTTAATTTTTTTGTTTAAAAGTTATCTCATGTAATTTTAGTCAAAATTTGTTGCGGTTAAAAGCTGTATTTGCATTTAGGAGACAAAAGCTGAATTTGCATTTTGAAGACAAAGCTATATTTGCATTAAGGAGACAAAAGCAGTATTTGAATTTTTGCAGACAAAAGCTGTATTTGCATTTTTGGAGATAAAAGCTGTATTTGCATTTTTGAAGACAAAAGCTGTATTTGCACTTTTGGAAACAAAAGATGTATTTGCATTTTTGGAGACAAAAGATGTATTTGCATTTTAGAGACGAAAACTTTATTTTCATTAAGGAGACGAAAGCTGTATTTGCGTTAAGGGGACAAAAGCTGTATTTGCATTTTGGAGGCAAAAGCTGAATTTGTATTTTGGAGACGATAGCTGTATTTGTATATAGGAGACAAAAGCTGTATTTGCATTTCGGAGACAAAACCTTTATTTCCATTTGAGGGACAAAAGCTGTATTTGCACTTTGGAGACAGAAGCTGAATTTGTATTTTGGAGACGATAGCTGTATTTGCATTTCGGAGACAAAACCTTTATTTCCATTTGAGGGACAAAAGCTGTATTTGCACTTTGGAGACAGAAGCTGAATTTGTATTTTGGAGACGATAGCTGTATTTGCATTTCGGAGACAAAATCTTTATTTCCATTTGAGGGACAAAAGCTGTATTTGCACTTTGGAGACAGAAGCTGAATTTGTATTTTGGAGACGATAGCTGTATTTGCATTTCGGAGACAAAACCTTTATTTCCATTTGAGGGACAAAAGCTGTATTTGCACTTTGGAGACAGAAGCTGAATTTGTATTTTGGAGACGATAGCTGTATTTGCATTTCGGAGACAAAACCTTTATTTCCATTTGAGGGACAAAAGCTGTATTTGCACTTTGGAGACAGAAGCTGAATTTGTATTTTGGAGACGATAGCTGTATTTGCATTTCGGAGACAAAACCTTTATTTCCATTTGAGGGACAAAAGCTGTATTTGCACTTTGGAGACAGAAGCTGAATTTGTATTTTGGAGACGATAGCTGTATTTGCATTTCGGAGACAAAATCTTTATTTCCATTTGAGGGACAAAAGCTGTATTTGCACTTTGGAGACAGAAGCTGAATTTGTATTTTGGAGACGATAGCTGTATTTGCATTTCGGAGACAAAATCTTTATTTCCATTTGAGGGACAAAAGCTGTATTTGCACTTTGGAGACAGAAGCTGTTGGACTTTATTATTCTTCATCATTAATTTTACAAAATCTATCATTAGTTTTTACTGCTGCAACTGATGTAAATATCTCAATTACTTGTCATTCTATCAATTTTTTTAGATCTCATTTATGACACACTTTGCATACCGACAAGTTTTGTCGACTTTTTCAAAATAAATTATTGTTTTTCAGCAAATTTCATATTTCAACTTTACTCGCTTCATGTACCTATAGAAATCGCTTATATTTTTATTATTATTGTTATTATTATTATTCTGTGTGGTATCATCTTGCCAGAGAGTGTCTAATTATGAAATTGTCTTTGTATTTCTTTCAGGCATGGATTGCCAGGGATCTCTCTAATGTACATCAGAATATTTTCCAAACAAATTTAACTACAAGTAGAACTATTGATGTCTTCATGTGCCACAAATTTTAGATTTCCACTTCAAGTATATTGGTAGTTTTTTCTTAGGATATTCAAGGATGCATAACAGTTTGGAGGAACCGCCATGTCAGTAAGAAAACACATTGTATTTTTTGGTATTTTGTCATTATGCCTTCACGATTAGCTTTGATTGTTCTGTTTTTGTGTCTTGCAAAGTTTCATAAAATTGTTACATGCCATATGTGGGCTTACGGCCTATCACGTTCAATACACCGGTTCTCGCTCGATCACCGAAGTTAAGCAACATTGAGCCTGGTCAGTACTTAGATGGGTGACCGCTTGGGAATACCAGGTGCTGTAAGCGTTTAGTGACGGATGTGCGTTGTGGTGCAGTGGATATCGGCTCGGAAGAGAAATCGGTGAACCGAGTTTGAATTTCAACTGAACACCCTTCATTCACTTAAGCACTGGTACCCTTGGGAAAGTTATTAATCCGTCCCTTCCCTCCAGTTATGAGCTAAATAACAAGAGTAGGTTTGGGGACCCTGCCCTTAAAAACAAATCCCAATGAAACTTGGTACTCGAAAAAAGAAAAAAGTATTACTAGACACAAAACTTATATAAAAATCAACAATAAATTGTTGAAAGAAAAAGTATTACCAGAAATAAATAAATAAAATTTAGTTGGCAATAAATGACCCGCCGAGGTGTTGATTTGCTATAAAAACAAAACAACCAACATGCCATATGTCTGTAATTGGATTTGGGTAGTGTTCAAACAGTTTTCTTGTATTTTTTCTGTAAAAGTTTCAGATTTTTACAGTGCAAGTATTAAGTCACACTTTCCCGCTGCATTTGAGGTCGATACATTTTTTTCAGTAAATTTGCTTGTTAATTTCTAATTAGCAAGCATTGGTTTTGTGCAACAAGAATAAAATATCGGTTTCAAATTTTAATCCTACACTACACGACGTCAACTTGTTCGGCATGGGCAAAGTATTCACTATGATGAGGATATTTTTTTAATTTTCAGCATTTGGCCCATTGCATTTACTTTGCCTTTGTTTTCACTGGAGCAGGGGAATTATAGCTTACTTGCTCTTCTTCATCTATTTCAATGCCTCTTTGGAATTTTTTGCCTTCTCTTTTTAATAAATAAAATTTCTCATGTCTTTCATGATCTTTGCCACAGATCATCATCCAGTCTTCCGTAATTTTAAGCATCTTTCAAGACCGACTTTTGTAGTTTCGTAAGAGATTTCTAGTTATCCTCTGCCTTCTTTGGATCTGGACACATACAGACGACCAGACACGCCTTTATGATGATGCCTGAGGGGGCAAGGGAGAAGCTTGACATTCATTTGCTTAATACCAGTTATGGTCTAGTTAAGAAAACTGTATTGTACTCCAGAAACAGCCAAAGGGTTCATGGCTGAAATTCAATTCGGTAACAACACCCGATGCACACGTCTGTAGTATTCTTTTCTGATTTTTTTCCTTCATTTGGGCTCAATGCATTCCTGGATGTGCGTTGTGGTGCAGTGGATATCGACTCGGGACGAAACATCGGGGAGCCGAGTTCGAATTCCAGTTTAATTCATTGCATTCACTTACGCGCAAATACCCTTGGAAAAGGTATTAGTCCATCTCTTCCTTCCAGTTATGGGTTAAGTAACAGGACAGATTGGGTTCTATAGCCTTGGCTGGCAACCAGTCTACTGCAGAAAGCAATGGCAACCTACTGCAGGATAATCTTCTACCCAGTCAGTCATGTCTCTTTCGAGACATGATCGCCCAAGCGTGTTTCACGTATGGCACTTAACTGACTGACTGAATATAATAGTTGACTAATGCTTCAACTGAGCATAAAGTGGGGGATCTGTTTTCTATTGTTATGAAGTAATAGACTGAACCCCCACTAATTACTACTTAATAGTATAATACAACTCTTCCCCTCTAGCTATGAGTCAAATAACCGGACAGATTGGGTTCTATAGCCTTCGCTGGCAACCAGTCTACTGCAGAAAGTAATGGCAACCTACTGCGGGATAATCTTCTGCCCAGTCAGCCATGTCTCTTTCGAGACATGATCGCCCAAGCGTATTTCATGTATGGCACTTAACTAACTGTATTCTTTCTCCTTCACCGACTCCTATCTATCTCCAGTCCCATAATCGTTGTTATAATCTCGAGATCGATTGAGTGTGTTTCTCTAATTCTTTCTTGAATTCTACTTTTGCACATTTAACTATTTCGATGTCTATACCGTTATAATCTTTCACTCATTGTCGCCTTTGGCAAAAAGTTTGAAGTCATCCGTTTAAATTAAGTGATTAAAAATCTTTGCTGTTTATTTTGTATCCCTAATTATTACTGATTAGTTTATGCACAAAGGGAATTAGGGACAAAATATGAAAAATTGCATGGGATTTCCTTGAAAGAAATCTTTCTCGGATATTCAAATACTTAGAAATGACAGGGTCTTTGGTGAGATTTAGGTATAATGTAGTTTTCCACAGTCCCATAGCAAAAGGTGCAACCCAAAATGCCAAAAACAGGTGGGGGATACTGGAATCAAGTAAGTACAAAAATTTAAATACCTAGGAAGTGTTCTAACAGGAGATGGAAAGTGCGACACAGAGATCCGAAGGCAAAGGACGCGTTCCAGAAGCTGAGTAAAGTACTAACACACAGGAAAATTTCACTAGAAACAAAGAAAAGAGTGCTGGATTGCTATGTGATGTCAGTTCTTCAATACGGCAGTAAATGCTGGACAATATCATCGAAAATGAGGACAAAACTGGAAGCAGCGGAAATGTGGTTCTACAGAAGGATGCTGCGGATATCGTGGACTGAGCACGCAAGCAACAATGAGGTGTTGGAAAGAATGGCAACAAAAAGGAAATTGATATTGAGCATCAGGAAGAGACAACTGAAGTTTCTGGGGCACGCAATGAGGAATGAGTGCCTGGAGAACCTGATACTGACTGGCCAAATAGAAGAAAAGAGAGACAGGGGAAGGCAACGGATAACATATCTGCAGGGCCTGATCAGGTGGCTGACGGAACGGGGGTTGACAGGAGTAACGGGAGCAAACATACAAGGAGCCACAAGGGATAGCTAACAGCCACCAAGGATAGGGAGACGTGGAGAACCATGATCGCCTACGTCCTGAAAGGACAGGGCACATAGAAGAAGAAGAAGAAGAAGAAGGAGGAGGAGGAGGTTCTTAGAGTACTGGATTGCTATGTGATGTCAGTTCTTCAATATGACAGTGCAAAGATTAAGGAAAGACTTGAAACAACCGAAATGTGGTTCTACAGAAGCATACTGGATAAAAAGTGGGGGTCGGTTCCATATTACAATCGATATATAAACTGACCCCTCACTTTGTGATCACAGCAGTTTCTATACATTTATATTCCTGAGAACCAAAAGCACAAGGATGCATTCCAGGAGTTGAGTAGAGTATTAAGAAACAGAAATATTTAACTGGAAACAAAGAAAAGAGTGCTGGATTGCTATGTGATGTCAGTTCTTCAATACGGCAGTGAATGTTGGACAATATCATCGAAATTGAGGACACAACTGGAAGCAGCGGAAATGTGGTTCTACAGAAGGATGCTGCGGATATCGTGGACTGAGCATGCAAGCAACGATGAGGTATTGGAAAGAATGGCAACAAAAGAGAAATTAATACTGAGCATCAGGAAGAGACAACTGAAGTTCCTGAGGAAGGAGAGCTTGGAGAACCTGATACTGACTGGCCAGATAGAAGGAAAGAGAGACAGGGGAAGGCAGCGGATAACATATTTGCAGGGTCTGATCAGGTGGATGATGGAACGGGGGTTATGAGGTGTAACAGGAGCAAACATACTAAGAGCCACAAGGGATAGGGAGACGTGGAGAACCATGATCGCCTACGTCCTGAAGGGACAGGGCACATAGAAGAAGAAGAATACTATCACAGAAGAGATCTTGTACATTTTAACATCCTTAAGAATCCAAGAAAGTGGTACACTATCAGAGACTTTACGGTTATCTACCGAAGATTTATTGAGATTTTGCCATTCTTAACTGCAAATTTTCAGGATCATTTTATTGATAAGTATTTGATCGTTGCAACCATATGAACCTTTTTGGTATTCTTCATTTTTTTATACAGTGTAACCCGGATATAAGAGTGTTGTCAGGACCGAATAAAAGTTCTCTTATATCCGTGTTTATCTTATATCAGGGTTTGGCCTATTTTATATACATTACAACAGGCTCTTATTTGGAACCAGAGAAAATCTATTCTGGAATTTCATTGGGATTATTCAATAGCATTGATAAAGTTTGCAAAATGTTTTTATTGATTGACTATCAGTATAGCCCGGCGTTGCTCGGGTGTAATGAAAGCTTTAAAACTAATCCATGGTCCTGGAGCTCAGACTCTTTGGACGCTGGCGCGAAAGACTAAAAAGCAATAGTTGTTTCCAGTTAAAGCGAAACCGTAGACTGAAAGAAAAATGAATGGATGTAAGTCAAATTTTGATTTCCTACTGTCGATATCAAATAAGGCTTTTTTCGTTGTAAACTTAATTTTGAAGGCTAAATAAGTCCTCTGAGTAATTAGTTTCATGGCTGAGACTAAGAACTACAAGTATACTTACTTAGAGCCAAACCCGAAGCAAAAACTAAAATAAAAGTGCTAAAAAAATACAGACATACAGGCAGATAAACAGACACACACACAAACATCTTACCTTATATATATATATATATATATATATATATATATATATATATATATAAATATATTATCGATTTTCTGCACTATTGTAAGAACTGCAACCTTGAAACCTCTGAATATCGTTTCTTATGTCTTGGTCTATGAGTGTATCAAATTTGATTAAAATCGGACCACTCCTTCTATAACCCGATTTGTTCGATTATCGATTTTCGATATTTATCGGGGGTACCTCGACACAAAACGTAGTTAAGAACACTCGCAGACGCTTATAGTACAGCTGTGTAAATTTTCAAGAAATTCGGTTCAGCTGTTTCGGAGTCTATAGGTAACGGACACACACACACACACACACACACACACACAAATAAACACACACACAAAGTTCCATTTAAAAATAAGTTTAGATGACAGGTGATAAATCCAAAAGTTGTTTGCCTTGTCATTTCCTGAATATTTTCATTTCTGGAATTTTATCAGTGCTGCCTTATTCTTGGCTGTATTTTTCTATTCTTTTACATGTTCATTCTTTCTTGTTCTCTTTTGATTCCCTCTACATTTATATATATACTAGCATCATAGCCCGGCGTTGCCCGTGCAACTCAGAACATTTTAGTAGTAGAAGATGCCACTCTTTTTTTTGCATATTTTGTTTTTGTTTGAAAAAAAACATTTAAAAAAAAAAACATTTTTTGTTTCAAAATTGTGGGGAAAATATTCACATTTTTTTGTTGTTGACCAAATTAATTTTTAAAACGTCGGAATAAAAATTAAATATAGAGGCTCATTTTTTTTTTTAATAAAAAAATATTTTAGTCGAGTTTAACACGTGTGATTTGATTTCTGTGGTGTAAAATGTCAGAATAAAAATTAAATATAAAGGCTCATGTTTTTTTTTAATAAAAAATATTTTAGTCGCGTTTGATACGTGTGATTTGATTTCTGTGACGTAATTCAGCAACCATCTTAGATCTTAGATGTTTTACGGAGCAATGGCCAAAAAGTGCGAAAGGGAAAATTGCTGCACTTAAACTCAAAAAGTATGTGTCGACCTGGTTTGATATGTGTCCCTAGAAAGTTTGAATGGCGTAGCTTAAAAAATGTAGGCGTGCATAGGGAACAGTCACACACAGATTGCCTTTTATATATATATAGAGTCCTTTGGGCTGCTCCAAATATTCTCTCAAAATTGTGACACTTCTTAAATAGATAGCGTCATTTTTACTTCTACAATTTCTCTTCGAATTACCCTGTAAAATGTCTTGAGGTCATTTGAAATAATCTGTTTGAAATAATCTTATTCTCTCGATATAACCTACAACACTTTTCATACCATCTTGTTTTCTGTGTCTTTAATTGCGATTATTTGACTGTTGGAATTTCATTTACTACTTTAATTTTATATTTCCGCTTGATCATCCTGCTTTCCGTGTCGAAGCATTCGAATTTCTTTAAATCTCATCTAGTATCAATAATTCACATCAGATTTCCTTCAATGCCTTGCTTTAATTTTGCCTTACGAGCAGGTTCTTTCTGTCTGTTGTTTGATATTTTATTTGTCTTGACATTGATTTTTAAAGCAGTTGCATTTATTAGATTAGATGTTTCTGTTTTCCAATGGTCTGTCCGTTAATATTTGCAGTGGAGCGTTATATTCTGATATATGTGCTCAAGTTGCTTTGCTAATTATTTTAATGGGATGGTTTTTCGCTTTGATGATTTCAGCTCTGCTGTTTCCAAGGAATTTATTATTATTATTATTATTATTATTATTATTATTATTATTATTATTATTAATCTAACCTCTTCCTCTTCCTCCTCGTTGTCACTTCATTATTTTTTTTTTTAATATTTTCACTAGAGAGGTTCTTCGCTGGGACGAGTTAGGAACAAATTTGGGCGAACTTTTCCTTCGAATTTTTAAATCTCTCTCTCTCTCTCTCTCTCTCTCTCTCTTTCTCTCTCTCTCTCTCTCTGTGCCTTTATTCTTAATATTTTGCATTCTTTACTTCTCCTCTTTGCTAGTCTTCTCCCTATTTTCTTAGAACTGTCGAACATTATTTGAAGTTTTTCTTCTATGTGCCTTGTCCTTTCAGGACGTAGGCGATCATGGCCTTCCACGTCTCCCTATCCCCGGTGGCTCTTAGCATGCATTCTCCTGCAACATCTCGCAGCCCCCGTTCTGTCACCCATCTGCTCAAGCCCATAAATCTAGAATATAAATGGATAGAAAATAGCATGGCCACAAAATGAGGAATCAGTTTATATATTGATTATAATGTCGAATTGATCCCCCATTTTATATCCCCATTATAATTTCCGATAAACACTTTACATATATCTTCTTCTTCTATGTGCCTTGTCCTTTCAGGACGTAGGCGATCATGGCCTTCCACGTCTCCCTATCCCTGGTGGCTCTTAACACGCTTTCCACTGAAACATCTCGCAGCCCCCGTTCTGTCATCCATCTGCTCAAGCCCATAAATCTAGAATATAAATGTATAGAAAATATCATGGCCACAAAATGAGGGATCAGTTTATATATTGATTATAATATTAAATTGATCCCCCATTTTATACCCACATTATAATTTCTTATAAACAGTTTGCGTATATATTCTTCTTCCATGTGCCTTGTCCTTTCAGAACGTAGGCGATCATTGCCTTCCACGTCTCCCTATCCTTGGTGGCTGTTAGCAATCTTTCTCCTGTTACACCACGCAAACCCCGTTCTGCTATCTACCTGCTCAAGCCAATCAAGTACGTTACACGCTGTTTTCCTCTGTCTCTCCTTCCTTCTATCTGGCCTGTTAGTATCAGGTTCTCCAAGCCCCACTTTCTCATTGCATGTCCCAGGAGCGTTAGCTTTCTCTTCCTGATGCTCTTGCTTTGCTAGTTCTTGTCTTAGTATTTCAAATCTCTCACTAGCTTTCTTCTTTATCTGTTTTCTACATATTTTCTCGCGCTAACTTAATGTCAGATTTGCTTGTTTTTTTCTTGAAATTTAAAAGAAAGCGAAAAGAAAGAACTGATCATCAAATATAAGAAAAGTTAATGTATTCTGAAGACCTCAGATTCAAGCAAGTGTAAAAATTTAACTATCAAGGAAGTTATAGTGAACAAAACAAGTTCTAAATTTAAAAATTCAAATCTGACTCATTGTTAAAAATAAAGGAATGTTCTCGAATTTACAAACTTTACTTGACAGACACAAAATTTCACGAATTTTCACACCTCGATACGAAAAGTTTGTCGTCAAATGGAAAGGCAAGAATCAAACCCGGGAGTAAATTCCCAAACGAAATAAGAATAAATACGGACAAAATTTTACCCTAGACAGAAAGAAATTAAATGAGCGTAGTTAACACATAATCTTGACAAACGTCAAACGATCGTATTATTTTTGTCTCTCTCTTTCTCTCTCACCTCCTTCAGCGTATTTGTGCATAAACGAATAGAAGGAATTCAACATTTTTGGGGAATCGAGTTCGAATTCCAGTTGGATTCCTTGCATTCACTTACGCACAAATACCCTTGGGAAATGTATTAATCCGTCTCTTTCCTCCAGTTATGGGTTAAATAATAGGACGGATTGGGTTCTATAGTCTTGGTCGGCAACCAGTCTATTGCAGAAAGTAATGGCAACCTACTGCGGGATTATCTTTTGCCCAGTCAGTCATGTCTCTTTCGAGACATGATCGCCCAAAGCGTGTATCACGTATGACATTTAACTGGCTACAAGGGATGGAAAGTCATAAAGTGCAATTAGCTAGTATATTTCTTACTAAATCTTTTCTATGTTTTCTTAGCATTTTTCAGCTGTATCAAGTACTAGCAGTATAGCCCGACGTTGCTCGGGTGTAATGAAAGCATTAAAACTAATCCATGGTCCTGGAGCTCAAACTCTTTGGACGTTGGCACGAAAGACTAAAAAGCAATAGTTGTTTCCAGCTAAAGCGAAACCGTAGACTGAAAAACAAAAAATGAATGGATGTAAGTCAAATTTTGATTTCCTGCTATCGATATCAAATAAGTTTTTTTCGTTGTAAACTGAATTTTGAAGGCTAAATAAGTCCTCTGAGTAAATGGTATCATGGCTGAGACTAAGAACTACAATTATACCTACTTAGAGCCAAACCCGAAGAAAAAACTAAAATAAAAGTACTGCAAAAAAATACAGACATACAGGCAGATAAACAGACACACACAAACATCCTGCCTTTTGTATATGTATATTATCGATTCTCTGCACTATTGTAGGAACTGCAACCTTAAAACTTCTGAATATCGTTTTCTATGGCTTTTGTCTATGAGTGTATCAAATTTGATTAAAATCGGACCACTCCTTCTATAACCCGATTTATTCGATTATCGATTTTTGATTTTTATCGGGGGTACCTCGACACAAAACCTAGCTAAGAACACTCGCAGACGCTTATAGTACAACTGTGTAAATTTTCAAGAAAATCGGTTCAGCCGTTTCGGAGTCTATAGGTAACGGACACACACACGCACACACACACACGGACACAGACAAACTTCCATTTGTAAATAAGTTTAGATATATAATTCTATTTTTCTTTCGAATTAGCTTCCTTATTTCCTGATGTTTTTATTTTCTCGTTCTAGTTAGTTCCATTTTTGTGCGTTTTATTCTGAACATTTTCTGCTTTTGTTTTATGTATTATCGAGTTTTTCTCTCCTCTTTGCTAGTTTTCTTGTCAGTCGTTGTTCTTTTCTTTCTTACTCTTTTCGCTGTTTTATAGCAGGAGCTTATATCCCACCTTTGATATTTTTTTTTTATCTTTGTATTGTCACTGACTTCTGCAGTGCTCTTTTCTGAAGTATTTCATTTCTCGGAACCTATATAATATATCTAGAGCGAAACCGTTTGGAGTTCCAACTTCTGTAGGACTGTCTATGGCGGTAAGGTCAAGGAGGATGGAACAGATTGAACACGACTAAGCCGGAAGACGCCAGCGTCGGAATAGACAAACATCTACACAATTTCATTGGACAAACAGTCGGGCTGGCCTAATCAAGGTGGGTGTTGACAGATCAAACATCTGACAGCATGCTGCAACCAGATTTGCCAGATCTCGCCTGTTTCAGTCAACTTTGAGCTGCAAGCAAAGCATTTCTGGCTAGATGTGTGGGCTTCTCTGTCACGCTGAATTCTTCCCCCAAATCAAATTCATGCGAATGGCCTTCTCAAAATCTTTTTAACTTCGCTTTCTTCCACCCTCCAGCGAGTCCAACGGCAAGAGTTCCGTGGACGACTCGTCTAGCACCAACAACCATGTGTGAACCTTGCTGACAACTTTTCAGGAGTAGACTGGACCTTCACAACCATCTCCACCACCGCCACCAGGGGAAGAAAGGGAAGAGAGAGAGAGAGAGAGCAGATGATGATCCCGATGGCCGAATGTGAGCGGCAGCTAACGATGTTATATGTAATAAAAATATACTCCTTTTTTACTACACGGTATAAAATGAGTACATTTTTATTGAAACCGATAAAATGCAGCCGTAACTTCTACTCCAACAGTTTCTTTCCTCGCACTTCCCGACTGTGGAATTCTCTTCCAAACGATTGCTTCCCCAACGGCTACAATCTCCAGGAGTTTAAATGTAAGGTCAATAGACACCTCCTAACACACTAACCTGCTCCCATTCTATCAAGCACTCTTCCCATCTGCCCAACCCTCATCCTCGCTATCCTTACTCATCTGTCACCTTCCTCCTGACATTCCCTATGTCTAACCACTCCTTCTCTTTACCTTCCCCTATGTAGCCCCATGCGAAATAGTGGCAGTGGAATGCCTTGCTTGGGGTGAGATGATTAAAAAAATATATATATATATATATCGAAATGAATATATCGAAGTGTAAGCAGCCGTTGTAAATATTTTTAGATAAGCAAATCTAGCGCTCAGACACCTCCTCTCCTCCAGCTGGCCTTTCAGAACTACCCTCCAAAATTATTTTCACATGGGTAGTTAAAATTTCAAACAAGCATGCAGAGGTAATTTATTTCTGAAGTCAATCTTAGTACAGGTAAACAGTAATTACATTCATAATTTAATCCTTATAGCTTTTCCCCTTTATCTAAATATCTTCATAATTTAAGATAAAAATTAGTGTTCTAAAATCCCCCGTTGAATTTCCACAATTGACTTGCACAACAATATGACAAACCCTAATGGCGTGAAGGGGATTAAGCCGAAGGACATTGATTCCTCGCCTGGTAAGGAACGACATGCGCTACAGGTATCACCGGACCTTCATCCTCCGAGTGTTAGAATTAACGGCATAAAGGGGACAAATTTCCTCAGAATTAATCCTTTGCCAAGAATGGAAAGACATGAGCGACTGGTGTCACCGGACCGTTAACCTGCAACTGTTAGAATTAACGGCATAAAGGGGACAAATTTCGTCAGAATTTATACCACGCCCGGAATGGAAAGACATGAGCGACAGGTGTCACCAGACCGTTAACCTGCGACTGTTAGAATTAACGTCATAAAGGGGACAAATTTCCTCAGAACTTATACCACGCCCGGAATGGAAAGACATGAGCGACAGGTGTCACCGGACCGTTATCCTGCGACTGTTAGAATTAACGGCATAAAGGGGACAAATTTCCTCAGAACTTATACCACGTCCGGAATGGAAAGACATGAGCGACAGGTGTCACCAGACCGTTATCCTGTGACTGTTATAATTAACTGCGTAAAGGGGACAAATTTCCTCAGAACTTATACCACGTCCGGAATGGAAAGACATGAGCGACAGGTGTCACCAGACCGTTATCCTGTGACTGTTAGAATTAACTGCGTAAAGGGGACAAATTTCCTCAGAACTTACCCCTCGCCCGGAATGGTAAAAAAATAAAGGAAGTAACAGGACAAAAGACTTGCTCAGTAACAGGATATATAAAAGCAAAGGACAGTCCACTCATACTAAAAAAAGGGAAAATAGTTCAGAGATGAGATGAGTACATTGCTGATCTCTTTCAAGACAAGAGAGAGCAACCAACAATACATAAAATACAGATGGACCAGAAATATTAAAAACCAAAGTGGAATCGGCAAATGACCAAACTGAACAGGAATAAAGTAGCAGAACCCGATGGGATTGCAATGGAAATGTTGATGCCCTTAGAAGGCTTTGGTATAGACAGGTTCACTGAAATAATAATTGAATATACCGGAGGACCTAAGCAGATCAATTTTCATAGCACTTCCTAAGAAGCCAGGTGCAAAGGTGCAAAGGAATGTGAACTCCACCGAACAATCAGCTTAATGAAGCACATAACAAAACTCATCATCCGGATTCTGATGAACAGAGTGGGCAGCAGAATCGCCCAGAGATAGGACAAAAACAGTGTGGCTTTGTTAAAGATACTGGAACAAGGAATGCGATATTAATGCTCAGAATACAACCCGAAAGAGCAATAGAAATGCAGAAGGACCTCTATCTGTGCTTTATAGACCACGCAAATTCGTCTGACAAAGTACTCGAAACAGATTTGATAGAGATGCTCGACAACCTCGACATTTTCGGAAAAGATGTTTGGATAATCAAGAACATATATTGGCAGCAAACCGCTTGCATACGGATAGGATCTGAATTCAGCAGTTATACAAAAAATAGAAAAGGGCTTAAGACAAGGATGTGTTTTCTCGCCGGATCTATTCAGTTTATACAGCGAAACAATTCTGAGAGAAATAAAACCATTGCTATGATTCGTCCTTGACGGCCACAATCTCAACACCGTAAGATACGAAGATGACGCTATGCTGATAGGCACGGAAATAAGAATGCAGAACCTTCTACAGAAGGTAGCAAGAGAAAGCGAGAAGAAAGGACTAAGCATAAACTTCAAGAAAATTGAATGTATGGCTATCAGCAAAAAGAAAACCACAAAATGCCAACTACAGGTTGGAGAATCTAAAATAAAACAAGTAAAAGAAATTAAATACCTGGAAAGCGTTCTGACAGAGGATGGAAATAGTGACACCGAGATCCGAAGACACTTTGGCATGACTAAGGATACATTTCAAAAGCTAACTGAATGACATGAAAATCTCATTGGAAACAAAGAAAATAATACTGGATTGCTATGTGATGCCTGTCCTTCCGTACGGCAGTGAATGCTGGAAGATCTCTTCAAGGATGAAGGAGAGGCTTCAGGCATCAGAAATGAGGTTCTGCAGAAGGATGTTGAGGATACCATGGCCTGAGGACTTGACTAACGACGTGTTGGAGAGGGTAGAAACGAGGAGAAAACTCATACTTAACATGACAGATGAGGTTTCTGAGACATGTCGTGAGGAAAGAGAGCCTGGAGAATTTAATACTCACAGGACGTATAGAGGGAAAGAGAGACCTGGAAAAGCAACGCCAGACCTACTTGTTATGTCTGAGCAAATGGATGGCAGAACGGGGTTTGGGAGAAGATACCAAGAGGAATAATATTGAGCGCAAGAAGAGACAGAACCAAGTGGAAGTCCATGATTGTCTACGTCCTGAAGGGACACGACACATGAAGAAGAAGAACAGCTATTTATTATTATTATTGTTGTTGTTATTGCTAATAATAATAATAATAATAATAATAATAATGTGCGTATTAAAGGAGGCGTCTTTTATGACTTTTCGTCTCCTTAGTTCTTTTCTTAATAAACTTAATGTCCTGAGAGCATTTTCATATTCAGATTCTTTTTCATTGTTAATTTATGGAACTCAAGAACTAAAAAACTCAGCGGTAAAGACATTACTCTTAGATTTTTATTAACTTTCTTTCTCCTTTCAAGTGTGCCATATGGCACATTCAGTCAGTTAAGTGCCATACGTGAAATACGCTTGGGCCATCATGTCTCGAAAGAGACATGACTGACTGGGCAGAAGATTATCCCGCAGTAGGTTGCCATTGATTTCTGCGGTAGACTGGTTGCCAGCCAAGGCTATAGAACCCAATCTGTCCTGTTATTTAACCCATAACTGGAAAGAAGAGACGGATTAATACCTTTCCCAAGGGTATTTGCGCGTAAGTGAATCCAATGAATTCAACCGGAATTCGAACTCGGCTCCCCGATTTCTCGTTCCGAGTCGATATCCACTGCACCACAATGTACATCCGTAATGGCACATTACTTCAGTTTTTTGTATTCTTCAATTATTTTTTCTTTAGAATTATTATCTTTTCAAAGTAAAAGACGTTCGTATTATTTTTAAAGCATTAAGATTTAGTGATGTTTGCACAAATACAAAGGCATGCAAAGAACACCTGCGTATAATTTAATTTTAGTTTAGCTTTTTATATCAATATCTATTTACGTATTAGTCGATTTAACTGTTTGTGTGCATTTCACTTTCTCCCTCTTTCACTCTGTTTCTATGCATGGGGATGTGCGTTGTGGTGCAGTGGATATCGACACGGAACGAACAATCAGGTAGCCAAGTTCGAATACCGGCTGAATTCTTTGCATTCACTTAGGCGCAAATACCCTTAGGAAAGGTATTAATCCGGCTCTTCCCTCCAGTTATGGGTTAAATAACAGGACAGATTTGGTTCTATAGCCTTGGTTGGTAACCAGTCTACCGCAGAAAGTATGGCAACCTACTGCGGGATAATCTTCTGCTCAGTCAGTCATGTTTCTTTCCAGACATGATCGCCTAAGCGTGTTTCACGTATGGCACTTAACTGACTGACTGAATATAATAGTTGAAAACATGATTAAGGCTTCTACTGGGTATAAAATGGGGGATCGGTTTTCTATTGTTATGAAGTAATAAACTGATCCCTCAATAATTACTACTTAATAATATAATACATCTCTTCCCCCTCTAGCTATGAGTCAAGTAACAGGACAGAGTGGGTTCTATAGCCTTGGCTGGCAACCAGTCTACCGCAGAAAGCAACGGCAACCTACTGCGGGATAATCTTCTCTTTCGAGACATGATCGCCCAAGCGTGTATCACGTATGGCACTTAAATGACTGATATTTCTCAAGGATTTGAGTGACCATTTTACGATTTCTCGTGCATTTTCACTTATTTTTAAATTGAACTATGATCATTTGCGATATCTCGGTCATAATATGTAAATGCATATGCATCAGCAAACTTAGACATACCAATACATTTTCTTACCAACTATCAGTCAGTTAAGTGCCATACGTGAAACACGCTTGGGCGATCATGTCTCGAAAGAGACATGACAGACTGGACAAATATTATCCTGCTATAGGTTGCCATTACTTACTACGGTAGACTGGTTGCCGACCAAGTCTATAGAACCACATCTGTCCTGTTATTTGCATGTCTTTTAGATATATTTACATTTTCTGGAATGTAAATGTATAGAATTTTTTTTTATAATCATATCGCCCCAAGCAAGGCATTTTACTGCCACTGTTTTGCAGAGGAGGAAAGTTATGAGAAAGAGTGACTGTTTATAGGAGGTGTCAGGAAGTGGGTAAGAGAAGGATGAATGTAGCCATAAAGTGAGGGATCAGTTTATATATTGATTGTAATGTAGAATTGATCCCCCACTTCAACCCACATTATAATAGTATAGATGTTTTTTTTTATAATCATAACGCCCCAAGCAAGGCATTTTACTGCCACTGGTGAGCAGGGGGTTACATAAGAGGAACGTTATGAGAAAGAGTGACAGGTGATAGGAGGTGTCAGGAAGCGGGTAAGAGAAGGATGAGAATAGTGATGTGAGTGGAGTGGATGGAGAAAGGAGTATGTGAGAGAGGATGCAGGTTAGTGAGATAGGAGATGAATATTGACTTTACATTTAAAGATAGATAGATAGATAGATAGATAGATAGATAGATAGATAGATAGATAGATAGATATTTTACTGCCATTGTTTTGCAGGGGTTACATATAAGGAAAGTTATGAGAAAGAGTGACAGGTTATAAGGTTATAGGTGGTGTCAGGAAGAGGGTAAGAAAAGGCCATAAAGTTAGGGATCAGTTTATATATTGATTGTAATGTACAATTGGTCCCCCACTTTATATCCACATTTTAATAGTATAGATTTTTTTTAATAATCATATTGCCCTAAGCAAGGCATTTTACAGCCACTGTTGTGCAGGGGGTTACATAGAAGGAAAGTTATGAGAAAGAGTGACAGGTTACAGGGAGTGTCAGGAAGTGGTTAAGAGACGGATAAGAATACTGATGAGAGTGGAGTGGACGGAGAAAGGATCGTAAGAGAAAGGATGCGTGTCAGTGAGATAGGAGATAACGACTGACTTTACATTTAAATTCTTAGACATTGTAGCTGTCGGAGAAGCAAGTAAATGGAAGGGAATTTCACAAGCGGGTAGTGCGAGAAAAGAAGCTGAGGAGTAGAATTTGCGTTTACATTTTATTGGTTTCACAGTAAAAGAGTGGGACCTAATTGCTAATCTTGTGGCTCGAGTAAATTCATATATAGGGGTCTACAGTGAGCTAAGTTTATCGGAGTAGAAACCGTGAAAGTATTTGAAATATGCTTTATTTCCAACTTCTTTTTTATAACCGTTCTTTTATCTACATATAACTAGCCCCACCGCAAATCTGTCTCTGTCTCTGTCTCTGTCTCTCTCTCACAAAGATGGTAACATTATCCAAACTCTTTAATGTTTTTATCGGCTTTTTTCAGTAACTGCTTCGCTTATACTGTATTAGAGATAATGGTGAGAAAATAGCAGAGTCACAAAATATCACTAGTCTATGTCACCCTCTGTCTCTGCCTCTCTTTCTGCCCTTCTCACTCTCTCTTTGTCTCTCTCTCTCTCTCTCTCTCTCTCTCTCTCTGTATATATATATATATATATATATATATATATATATATACTGTGATGGTTGTTACAATGTTTTTATAATTTCATAGTATCACTACACAAAAATTTTCGCGTTTTGAAGCAAACGTGGTCTGCTTCATCTTCAGGTGATTTTTTAGAAATGATACTATGAATTTATAAAAACATTGTAACAACCATTACAGTATAACGGTCTACACTTGTATCGAGCACTCTTTATAAAAGTAAATGCATGAACAAAATGTTAAAAGTCCTACGAGTTCAACAACTTAGTTACAATACAACACTATATATATATATATATTTATATATAGTATAGGGTAGGTTTGAATGGAATTATATTCCGTATCCAAAGAAACGCTATTATTAAAAAAGTGCTCAATACAAACTAGAGCTAATAATATTTATTCGGATCACTACAAAAGTAGCTACTACTTGTGACTTATCAAGTTGTGTCGAAACATAAAAGCTACTTTTGTCGTGATATTATAACATATTTATGTTATAATTTCTGAATATATATTTCGATACATTTCAGAGCAGATATGGTTTTATGACGTTGAATTCGAAAATTGTGTTATAGGCTTAATTTGACTTCGTCTAGACTGACCGTCATTCGTGGTCGAGAGGTCTAAAACGCACCAGATCACTTGGTGTTTTCCCCTATGTGGATAGGGGTCGCAAGTTCGAATACTGCCAAATGGCACACATTTTTGTAACAGAAATTTATCGTAAATAATCAGGCTGGCAGAAATAAATATATAATACTGATTGATTATAAACAGAATATCTAGTTAAATACGAGTATCGATGAAAAATAATATTCAAACAAACCATTTCAAATTGTCGGTTGTTTCTAACCATTTTTCGTTAAAATTCGTTAATTTCCGTAATATGATGATTATCGTAAATAATCAGGCCGGTAGAAATAAATATATAATACTGATTGATTATAAACAGAATATCTACTTAAATACAAGTATCGATCAAAAATAATGTTCAATCAAATAATTTCATATATATAGTCTGTCATTACGTATTATGTATATCACATAAAAATCAATAATTAGAATGTTTTTAAAAAATTTTAAACTGTAAATTTAGACTGCCAAATGATACTCGAGTTTAATTTTAGGTCATTTCAACGTTTTTTTAATCTTTGATTTATTATAATAACCTGCAATCTAAAGCCATTATGCAGATGAAACTAATATTAATCTGAAATTTAGTGAAAAATATATTTTTTCTTTTTTTCTCTGATGTATCTTGAAACCTATGTAAATAGAAATGATCTAACAAATGCTGAAAAACTGAAAATAATACAGTTATTGATTTAGAGAATGTCCGCATTAGGGATATCTAAGGAAATTCATGTGCGTTGTGGTGCATTGGATATCGGGTCGGAACGAGAAACCGGGGAGCCGAGTTCGATTTCCAGCTGAATTCATTGCATTCACTTACGCGCAATTAGCCTTGGGAAAGGTATTAATCCGTCTATTCCTTCCAGTTATGGATTAAATAACAGGACAGATTGGGTTCTCTGGCCTTGGTTGGCAACCAGTCTACCGCAGAAAGCAATGGCAACCTATTGCGGGATAATCTTCTGCTCAGTCAGTCATGTCTCTTTCAAGACATGATCGCCCAAGCGTGAATCACGTATGGCTCTTAACTGACTGAAGGAGCTTCATAGAGATAATTGAACGATAAAGAAGACTGTTGAGAATATAAATAAGTTGAGAACAACTAGAAAGGAAACAAAGTGGGGCTTTATAAATTTGTCACCTAGCCAGGAACATAAGCGGAAGCGGGTTATAGCGAAATAATCATTTTTTATCAGTGCTTAATTCTTTGGATTGGTTGGAATTGAAGAAGTCATGAAGAAGTAGAATAATTCGCAAATTGGTATCTGTCAAGAAGTCACCGATGAGACTCGTCTCAGTAAACCAACTATTTTAAATTGTCAAAATTAGGCCAAAAAATACATAAAAATTTAGTTTTTTAAATTTTATTTTCAGAGAAACACTCGATGGATCTAATAGATAGACCCAATAATCGATTTACCCAATGCAGTAAGTGGGTAGCAGTGTGATATCAACTGGAATTATCGATAAAGCCATTATTAGATCATTCAAAATTTATGAAGAAGATAAACTGAACAGTACTAATTACTGCGATTTCATAGACAACACTTTCTTCGAATGGTACAAGTTTTAGTTAACCTGAAATTTAATGAAAAATATTTTTTTCCATAATATATGTTGAAACGTAGGTAATAGAAAGGATCTAACAAATACTGAAAAACTGAAACTAACAAAGTTATTGATTGAGAGAATGTCCGCATTAAAGATATCTAAGGAACTTCGTAGAGATCATTAAACGATAAAGAAGAATGTTGAGAATATAAATAAGTTGAAAATTAGAAGCAAAAGAAAAAAGCTCCAAGCACTTGTCTCCTTCCCGGGAATGTAGGCGAAAGCGGGTTATAGCGAAACAATCATTTTTTACCAGTGCTTAGTTCTTTGGATTGGTTGGAATTGAAGAAGTCATGAAGAAGTAGAATAATTCGCAAATTGGTATCTGTCAAGAAGTCATCGATACGACTCTTCTCAATAAACCAACTATTTTAAAGTGTCAAAATTAGGTCAAGAAATACATGATAATATATCTTTTTAAAGTAATTTTCACAGAAACACTTCTTGAATCTAATAGATAGACCCAATAATGGATTTATCCGATGCAGTAAGGAGGCAGCAGTGTAATAATATCAACTGGAATTATCGATAAAGCCATTATTGGACCATTCCAAATTTATGAAAAAGATAAACTGGACAGTACTAACTACTGCGATTTCGTGGACAACACTTTCTTTGAATGGTATAAGTTCTAGCCTCGCAATTTCAAAGTGAAGTGTGTATTTATGCACAACAATTCTCTTTCTCATGTATCTAAGGTTACGCGTCAATTTTTTAGTGTGAAAGATTTACTGGAGAAAAAATAATGGAATAGCCACTATCAAGTCTCGATTTTAATTCGATCGAAAATCTATGGTCAAGATGAAAATATATTAAGATGTTAAACAATATGACAATAGATCTTAATTATGCGAAGTCATTAAAACTACCATATCGGAAAGTAAAAAAAAAAGATACAGAAATAATAGATAATAGAATGCCGACTGTTATTAAGAAGGATCATTATATTAAGATGTAATTTCTTCAAAGGCTTACCATATAATTTTAATATTTGTTATGAACAAAGAGGAGAGTACTGGATTGCTATGTAATGTCGGTTCTTCAATATGGCAGGGAATGTTGGAAAATATCTTCGAAGATGAATGAAAAAAACTTGAAGTAACTGAAATGTGGTTATACAGAAGGATGCTGCTGATATCGTGGACCGAGCATGTGAGCAATGACGAGGTTTTGGAAAGGATGGAGACGAAAAGAAAATTAATACTGAGCATCAGGAAGAGACAACTAAAGTTCCTGGGACATGCAATGAGGAAGAAGGGATTGGAGAACCTGATACTAACAGGCCAGATAGAGGGAAAAGGAGACAGAGGAAAGCAGCGGATAACATATTTGAAGGGCCTGATCAGGTGGATGACGGAACGAGGGTTGCATAGCGCAACAGGAGAAAGCGTGCTAAGAGCCACCAGGAAAAGGGAGATGTGGAAAGCCATGATCGCTTACGTTCTGAAAGGACATGGCGCATAAAAGAAGATGATAGGTTTTGATGAATTGTTGATAATTTTCTTTGACTTGTTATTGAAGTACAAAACGATTTTCTAGTTTTGCATAATAACTATAATTTAAAAATTAATAATAATGGTTTAAATCAAACTTTGTTTTAACGCCTAAATTAATCGTTTAAATCTTGCTAAAAAAATTTAAATACAAATCCGAGTTGTTTTGGTTTTATATGATTTCCTAACTTCAGACCGGTTGCTGCATAAATATTCATTTAATATTTAAACATAAAAAAATACACATTATTTCTACATAAATTGGAACATACCTATTATTAAAAATAGTTTCAAATTTTCCGTAAACCTCCTAACATTTTTTTGTTTTATTGTTTACAGTTTAATTAAATATCACGATTGAAACAAAACGTTATCAAATTGTATCTTTGAAGAACTAATAGGTGAAGAAACAGTTGAATGTTTGTAGAAAACAGTTTTTAATGTGTGGAATAAAGTTTCAAAATAAGAAAATAACCTCGTCAAACTTAATTACAGGAAGGAAGTATTCAGTTCATATCAGGAGAATTATTTGTAGCGTGGGGGTGCGTGTTCCTTGAACGTCGGGATTCACCAGTGTAGCGTAGGGAGCTGGTTAATGTTTCTTTGATTCGGCCTTGTGTCAGACTTAACCGAACTCCCTACAACTTACAGGATTTATGCAGAAGTATCATCAGAATTTTTATCAGAATGTTTTCATCAGAAGGTTGGTCGTCAGCAGTTGGAATATGTGGATTAGTGTAGAAGAGTGGAATAATGAAATATACATTTTGAATGTTAAAATAGGAATTTATTAAAAGAAAGAATAACAAGAATTCGTAGAAACTAATGTTCATTGAGAAAGTTAAGTGTATCAAGAGTTAGTACAAAATGTTCGAGTAGTACATAGATAAGAAGAAAGGGAAAGAGGACAATGTCCGAGTCGCTTGAATTTGAAAGTTACATTTTTCATGTGTGTCCCTCTTTCGCTGCTCTCATCCCTGACTCTTGACTGATGCCGAGGTCATTTCTATAGTCCTTTTGAATTTCACACTGGATCGCCAAGTCCTTCCAAATCTTACAAGTCGCTCCCATTGGTCAAAAATCATTTTAACACCTACTTGCGAAATCTAGTTTCGACTTTTTCGTTAAGCAGATGGTCAAGCCTTTTTCTATTTGGGAAAATCAGGATTTCACACGTCGTTGTTAATTTTTGTAAAAGTGAAGAAGAAGGGTGTTGATTTTAATTAATTTCTTATCCGTTACACATTAAACGGATGTGCGTTGTGGTGCAGTAGATATCGGCTCGGAACGAGAAATCGGGGAGCCGAGTTCGAATTCCAGTTGAAGTCATTGCATTCATTTACGCGCAAATACTTTTGCGAAAAGTATTAATCCGTCTCTTCTTTTCAGTTATGGGTTAAATAACAGGGCAGATTGGGTTCTATAGCCTTGGCTGGCAACCATTTTACTGCATAAAGCAATGGCATTCTACTGCGGGATAACCTTCTGCCCAGTCAGTCATGTCTCTTTCGAGACATGATCGCACAAGCGTGTATCACGTATGGCACTTAACTGACTGACTGAATATAATAGCTGGAAACATGATTAAGGCTTCTACTGGGCATAAAGTGAGGGATCAATTACCTATTGTTTTGAAGTAATAAACTGACCCCCACACTAATTACTACATAATAATATAGTACATCACTTCCCCCATCTAGTTATGAGTCAAATAATAAGACAGATTATGTTCTATAGCCTTAGTCGTCAACCAATCTACCGCATATAGCAATGGCAATCTACTGCGGGATAACCTTCTGCCCAGTCAGTCATGTCTCTTTCGAGACATGATCGCCCATGCGTGTTTCACGTATGGCACTTAACTGACTGACACATTAACGCCGTCTAGAAGAAATAGAAGAGAAAGATATGACGGAGAACGTGGAAGATGGAAAAAAAAAGCAGGATATTTCGGCTAAATTGCAGTGAAGGACTGTGAAAGAGGATTTAAAGATAAAGCCATACAAGATTCAATGACAACAGCTGCTCTTAAGTACCTCAAAACAAAACAGCATGACAGAGGGACGAAAATGTTGGAGGAGTTTTCACCAGGAAATATTGCCAAAGATTTCAGAATCCATTTCAAATGACAGAAACCAACTTGTATCATGGTTTTGGGTGTTGTTGATACTAATGTTTTAAAATCGCAATTGAAGGAGGAAAAGTGAATAGCCAAGTTTAGCGGAGAATGTTGGAAAGTTGTGTTGCTTTGATTGTCAGCCACATTTGAAAGACTTTATTCAAGACATGGACAATTTGACACACATTGCCAGAGATTTTCCCGTGTATTTTTGAGAAGACAATTTGAACTCAATCAAGCCCTGATATTAATCCTTTGAACTTTGTAATATGGCACATATTAATGAGCGATATTTTATGTAACTCAAACTCAAATGTGTGATACCTGAATGTTATTCTGATGATAAAAATGAGTAATGGATAGAGGTACATGGTACACTGGTATATATATATATATATATATATATATATATATATATATATATAGCAAAATCTACTGCTAAGAAGATTGGGTCACTATGTCGATCCAGGATGTTTTTTCCACCTGAATCCTTCCTGCATATATACAAGTCAACCATCCGTCCGTATTCTTGACAAGCTCCAAAGGAGAGTCTGTAATGTGATAGGTACTGATCTGGCGACTCGACTGCAGCCACTTTCCCATCGTCGAAATGTGGCCTCCCTCTGTCTCTTCTATAAATACTTTCATGGCTTCTGCTCGGATGAGCTTAAGTCACTGGTGCCTCCTCAACAGGTGTTTACCCGTGCAACCAAACTGGCAACTGGGTCCCACCCATTCACAGTCAGGTTAGCCAAATGCAGACGACAATTCTACTCCTGCAGCTTCTTCTCTCGCACTTCCCGCCTGTGGAACTCACTCCCGTATAATTGCTTTCCTGACGGCTACAACCCCCAGAAATTTAAATGCAAAGTCAATACTCATCTACTAACCACTGGCCTCTATCTCTCTCCCCTCCCCTGTATAACCTTCCCTTTCTCTCCACCTATGTATCTGCCATCGCACCTGCTTTCTCAGCTTTCTATTGTTCCTTTCTAACTAGCTTGTACTCCTCGCTCTTTTCTAATTAATCTTTATACATTTATGTAACCCCCTGCACATCAGTGGCGTTTCCGCCTTGCTCGGGGTGAAATGATTAAAAAAAAAAAAAATATATATATATATATATATATATATATATATATACACGCAAAAAAGTCTTCCTTCTTCTATGACAACAGCTGCTCTCAGTCGGCGATTCTACCCAGAGGTAGAATCGCCGACTGACGCCAATTCGGTCGGGTTTCAGTCCTGGGTTAAAAAGCAATCGGAGTCTAACCGTACTGATGAGCTGTGATCTAGCGAAACAGATCATACTATCACTGAGCATATACACCAGGCCCTCGACAAAAACGGTGAAGCCCGAACTGTGGCCCTTGACATCTCCAAAGCGTTTGAGAGAGTCTGGCATGCTGTCCTTCTATGCAAGTTGCAGGGCTATGGCATAACTGGACAATTGTTTGACCTAATCCAGCCCTTCTTTTCAAACCGTACAATAAGGGTGGTATGAACGTACAAGCCTCTCAATATTATCACATGAATGCGGGTGTCCTTCAAGGCTCTATTCTAGGTCCTACGCTTTTCCTTATCTATATTAACGATTTCCCTGATGTAATAAGATCCCAAGTGGCCATATATGCTGACGACACTACGGTTTGTTATTGTCTCGATCAAAAATCTACCGAGGCTGAAAAAGCAAACCTCGCTGCCTGGAAAGGACCCCAATCCGTGGTGGACTGGGGTAAGAAATGGCTCGTAAATTTAAATGCTTCCAAAACGAAGCTGCTATCTAATAACCACGACAGACAATCGTTCTTCCCGTCCATTAACATGGATCAGGCTTCTCTCCCTGAAAGCGAAACACTGCGCCTCCTCGGGTTAACTCTCACACCAGACCTCAAGTGGAATAACTATATAGAATCCATAGCTAAATCCGCTGCTACCAGCCTGATTATTACGAAAATTGTTTTGGTATAAAAATGTGGATCATTCGGCAGAATTGGAACCTGCGACCCCTAACAACATAAGGTAAGGTACATTTGATCTGGTGCATCCGAGACCGCTCAACCTAGATTATTCCACAGTCTAATTGAAGTTAAATCAAGCCTTCCGCACACAACTTTTGATTTTTCGTAAATAACCATCTCTCTATTCTGAAATGTATCGTAATATAAAAAAATGTAAATAATGTTACTGAAAGTAAAAATCAGGCCAGTAAATATATATATATATATATATATATATATATATATATATATATACTATTTAATTAAAAACAGAATATCTACTCAAATGCGAGTACCGATTAAAATAATGTTGAAAACAAATAAATTAAATATGTCGGTTGCTAACTCCATTTCGTTAATCTCAGGAACTTTCCGTTACATTGTCTGTTTACATTTGATTAAATTACGATTAATCAAAAAAAGAACATTTACTCAAATACGAGTATCGATTTAAAATAATGTTCAAAACAAATAAATTAAATATGTCGGTCGTTAATTCTATTTCGTTAGTCTTTGGAACTTTCCGTAACATTGTCTGTTTACATTTGTTTACATTACCATACTTTTTATACAGACATGTTTATTTACAAAAAAAAAAATCGGTAATTGTGTATATAAGGCTTGATTTAACTTTGCTTAGACTGTGAAATCATTCGTGGTCGAGTAGTTTAAAACACACCATATCCATAGGTGGCTGCCCCTATGATGTTAGAGGTTGCTGGTTCGAAACCTGTCGAATAACACACATTTTCGGAACAAAAAAAATTATCGTAAATAATCAGGCTGGTAGAAATATATATATATATATATGTACCTATATATATATGTGTGTGTGTGTGTGTGTGTATATATATATATATATATATATTAGTTATCCGCAGACACATCTGTTTCGCTGTATCACAGCTCATCAGTACTGTTATAGAGCCGATTGCTTTTTACCCAGGATTGAAACCCAACTGAATTGGCGTCAGTCAGCGATTCTACCTCTCATATATATATATATATATATATATTATCACAGGTTTGTGATCCTTAAATATATTTTTTGGTGTGATTACAGATGGACATTAATTCTGGTCTTTCATTTAGTAATAATTTCCAGGTATAATCACACCAAAAAATGCATTTTAGGATCACAAACGTGGATGAAAGTGTTTTGAATTCTCAAGAAACTGCTCCCTAATTTTGAAATTTCCGTTTATTTTAAACTTCTAGTCGCGCGTTCGTACAAATCGCTATTGTACGTTTGAAAAGTTTGAAAAATCAGTGATTATAAATAGCCTGACGATAACTAAAGTTTGAAACCAAGCTTGAAACCAAGGTTGAAACCAAGGTCGCGTAGATAACCGGTTTCTAAATTAAAAATATCAGAGAAGGAGAGAGGGGTGTTTTTAACAAACGTATGCTATGGTGCAGTTGATAAATATTTGGGGCACCTCTTTTTTATAATTCTAACGTATTGATATTTCCTGTTTTCAAAGATTTAACATTGGCTATTTGGATTTTACAAATAATGAAATAAGCTGAAAACTACTTGCGTTTACTCAAACAAATGCCGCTTCTCTTTAGTAAGCCACTGAATCTGGTTTATTTTGTTTCTTCCTAAGTTTGACTTTTACCTCATGAGACAGGAAAGAAATTGAAAATGCGAAGATTTCTAAAATGAACTATAAAAATGTATTAGCATAAAATAGACTGACACGATACATTTATCACATTGAATATGCAATAAATTCTTGCTGAATCTACTACAGTCGGTTCGAATAGGTATATACCATTCAATTTTACGTTAATAATAAAAATACCTGTTCCGCCATTTTGTCGTTTACTACATTTATTTTCTTGGGTTTTAAACAAATCTTGCACAAAATTAACATTATAGATGCTGATTAAAACAGTAAGATTGGTTTCTTTTTCAATGATTTGGTTGTTTTGTTTTTATGGTATATCAACCTCGGCAGGTCATTATTGCTGGTAATACCTTTTTCCTTCCACAATTTATTGTTGTTTTTTTTATATAGGTTTCTGTGTCTAGTAATACATTTTTCTTTTCGGATATCAAGATTCATTGGGATTTTTTTTAAGGGCAGGGTACCAAGTCCTACCATTGTTATTTAACCCATAACTGGAGGAAAGGGACGGATTAATACCTTTCCCAAGGGTACCAGTGCTTAAGTGAATGCAGGGTATTCAACTGGAATTCGAACTCGGCTCACCGATTTCTCTTTCCAAGCCGATATCCACTGCACCACAACGCTTACACCACTAAACGCTTACAGCACATGGTAATCCCAAGCGGTCATCCATCTAAGTACTGACCAGGCTCAACGTTGCTTAACTTCGGTGATCAAGCGAGAACCCGTATAGTGAACGTGATATGGCCGTAAGCACGCACATCCGTAACTAAACGCTTACAGCAACTGGTATTCCCAAGCGGTCAGATGGGTATCTAAGTACTGACCAGGCTCAAAGTTTCTTAACTTCGGTGATCAAGCGAGAACCGGTATAGTCAACGTGATATGGCCGTAAGCACGCACATCCGTAACTAAACGCTTACAGCACCTGGTAATCCCAAGCGGTCACCCATCTAAGGCTCAACGTTGCTTAACTTCGGTGATCAACGTGATATGGCCTCTTTTCCAATGAAGAAACAGCCATATTTTCCTTCAGCGATTTAGCATTCATTTCAATTGTTACCTGGAGACAAATTGCAAGTTATTGAAACAAGATTTTTCTGTAAAAACATACGTGTTATTATTCTTGCAAAAATGATTATCATTGGTTTTTTGCTTATCTGTTAAAAAGTTAGACATATTTTTATTTAATTTCTTTATGCAAATGTAAAGTGTTTAAAATTCCTACTCAAATCCCACCTTTGAAAATACGTATTTATAAACAATAGAAGATTGTTTTAATGCAGTGTTATTGTTTTCTTAGCTTTTATGTCTGGCAATAAAGCATCAAAATGATCGTTTCCATTTTGTATAATCAATTCTAGATCATTCTTGATGTTCTTATCGGGTTTGAGAATGGAAAGCAAATGCCTTTGTAATTATTCTAATAAAAAGCAATGTTAATTTACTGTTTGATAAAATTGATATACGACAGTAAACACAAACGCACATATAGATGAGAAAATATCGGCTCTTTATGGTGTTATTTTGTGGTGATACCGACCGAACAAAAGCGATGAACCGGATGTGTGCTCTCTCACAACTAAAAGGCAAATGAATAAAAATCGTCGCGCGCATCCGAGTTCGCGCAGATGTTCCGGTTGAAAAATAAAAATTAATCAAATATCAAATTACCATTTCGCGAGCCTTCACGAATTTTATTTACCAGCCAATGGGAAGCCCGGAATCAAATACAGGGATGAAATTCGAAATTAGCTGCGTTTTGATCCAAAATGTCGATATAAAAAGCGAAGACACAAACGCTTCGCCAGACAGAAGGACGATAGAATAGAGTCACCTGCCTCCCCTTGACCTAAGTCGAGCGGCTGACCTCTTCCTTTCTTCCTGTTCTCATAAGTACTATTCTGACCTTTTACTTTCTCCCTGTTCTCAAAAGTACTGACCGACCTTTTTAAAGACATTCCACACAAACCAACTTGCTGACCTACTGACCTTAGAAACCGCAACTTAAAAATGAACATTAATCATACGACTAAGCCTTTTACCTTTTCATCGTGATATCTTCCATGAACATTCTTTTATCTCTTTCAGCTTATTATTTTGCCACGAACTCTTTTACCTCCGTTGGACTTTTATTTCAAGCATTACTGAATCCATCCTGCATATATACAAATCAACCATTCGTCCATGCATGGAGTACTGCTGCCATATATGGTCAGGTGCCCCCGCTATCCATCTCGGTGTTCTTGACAGGCTCCAAAGGAGAATCAGTAATGTGATAGGTACCGACTTTGCGGCTCGACTACAGCCACTTTCCTACCGACGGGATGTGGCTTCCCTTTGTCTGTTCGATAAATACTTTCATGGCTTCTGCTCCAACGAACTTAAGTCACTGGTGCCTCTGCAACAGGTGTTTACTCGTGCAACCAGACTGGCAACTGGGTCTCACCCATTCATAGTTAGATCAACCAAATGCAGATGACAATTCTACTGCTGCAGCTTCTTTTCTCGCATTTCCCGCCTGTGGAACTCGCTTTCTTATTCTTGCTTTCCTGACAGCTACAATCTCCAGAAATTTAAATGCAAGGTCAATACTCATCTCTTAACCACTTGACTCTAGTTTTTTCTTCACCACCCTGTATATCCTTTCCTTTCTCTCCACCTTTTCAACTGTCATCACACCTGTATTCTCATCCTTCTCTTGTTCCTTTCTAACCGGTTCCGTCTTGCTCTTCAATCTCTTCACTCTCTTCTATCTAATCTTTTTACTCTTATGTAAGCCCCCTGCACATCAGTGGCGTTACCGCTTTGCTCGGGACGATATGATTAAAAAAATCAAACAGTATTATTTATTTATTTCTACCGGCCTCATTATTTACGAGAAATTTTTGTTACGAAAATGTGTGTCATTCGGCAGGATTCGAACCTGCGACTCCTATCCATATATGGGAAGCCTCCAAATGATCTGGTGCGTCTTAGACCTCTCGACCACGAATGACGATGTGGATAGGGGTCGCAGGTTCGAATATATATATATATATATATATATATATATATGTGTGTGTGTGTGTGTGTGTGTGTGTTATACAATCAAAAATTTAAAATACATTGCAACAAGGAAATGTTATATGTTAGTTGGGATTAGTTAAATGGAACACACTCATAAATTTTATGCCTTCCCACATCTTTAAATAACAAACGTATTGTTTCTTGTATCTAAATGAAAATCATTTGCTCAACTAACATCTAACATTGCCTGATGACGAAATAGAAATCTCGGAAAAATACTAATTTTCGTGTCGCAATGTATTTTTTTCATTCTTTCATTGATGAAACTGCAATATACGTAATTATTAAATATTCATAAATTCATTTGATGCACATGTTGTTGTGCAGTATTATCAAAGGAACCATTCTATTTTCATTTACAATTATTCACTTGGCAATAAATACTAGAAAATAGTAAGAAATACATAACATTTTTAAGACTCTCTGGGGTTGCCTAATAATTTTGTCCGATAGTGCATATATATATATACATATATATATATATATATAATCTGCAGAGTGCGATGGATAAATTGTCGCTATTTGCCTTGTAAAATTTTGCAAAATACTAATAACAAAAGAACCATTCTATTTTTCATTTACAATTATTCACTTGGCAATAAATACTAAAAAATAGTATGAAATACATCATTTTTTTAAAACACTGGGGTGGCCTAATAATTTGGCCGATGGTGCGTGTGTTTACCGTCTTTTTCAGTGAAATAAAAAAGTTGTCAATTTCAAATGTTTTTATTTGAATTCCCTTAATTTTTTCAATGACGACCAACAGTCATATTTATGATTTCAGCTCAAATATTTAACGACATGATAGGGGAATTTCTACAGATGTTACATTGTCGTGGAACTCACCATGAGCGCAATGCCTTGCTGGTCTGTAATTCTTTTTCCTCTTCAGATCGCTGCAGATATCTTCTCACGACAGCTGAACTTAAGCATGCCTAATTATGTTATGTCATTTTCGAAAATTCTCTGCTCTAGAATGGCAACAAAAAGGAAATTGATGCTGAGCATCAGGAAGAGACAACTGAAGTTCCTGGGACATGCAATGAGGAAGGAGAGCCTGGAGAACCTGATACTGACTGGTCAGATAGAAGGAAGGAGAGACAGAGGAAGGCAGCGGATAACATATAACAGGTGGATGACGGAACGGGGGTTGCCAGGAGCAACAGGAGCAAACATACTAAGAGCCACAAAGGGATAGGGAGACGTGGAGATCCATGATCGCCTACGTCCTGAAGGGACAGGGCACATAGAAGAAGAAGAAGTTTTATAGTCATAAGAATTTAGCCTTCATCAAAGTCGCGCAGATATTTATTCTAACACAAAACTGCGGAATTGAATACATCAGAATGAAGTATTCCGGACCAGCTTGACCTCTGACAGCCCCCCGTTTCTTTCTTTTTCCTTTTTTTCTTTCTTTCTTCCTTTCTTTCTTTCTTTCCGTTTCTTTATTTATTTCTTTGTTTTTCTTTCCGTTTCTTCCTTTTTTACTTTCTTTCTCTCCCTTTGTTTGTTTGTTTCTTTCTTTCTTTCTTTCTTTCTTTCAAGTTTTGTGCTTTTCTTTCAGGTTCTCTAACCTCTTTCTCTGCCGGTTTATTTTGGAAGGTACAGTTTTTTTCTTCTTTTCATTTTTTAAAACATTTTATGTTTAATTTCTTTGTTCCTTTCTTCTGCCTACATTCCATTTTTTTCCTTTATTTTCATTTTATTAACTTTTTCACTCACACTTTATTGTCTTTACTTTTTAGGTTCTTTTTTCCTTGACCCCTGACACACCGCTGACACTGACACACCCCTTACACTGACATATGCAGCTGTTACGAGGCAGTAGCTGTCGTTTTTGCCCCATTCCATTGCTCGTAATGTTTAATTCATCAATATATATGTATAGAATATATATATATATATATATATATATATGTATATAAACATATATGTGTGTGTGTTTGTGTGTGATAGATTACATAAACACATATGTCCATTTGAAAATATTCCCTTTATTATTCCCTTAGATAGATAGATAGATAGATAGATAGATAGATAGATAGATAGATATGAACAAACAGATAGATAGATAGATAGAACAAATTGAGATAGATAGATAGATAGATAGATAGATAGATAGATAGATAGATAGATATGAACAAATTTAGATAGATAGATAGATAGATAGATAGATAGATAGATAGATATGAACAAATTTAGATAGATAGATAGATAGATAGATAGATAGATATGAACAAATTGAGATAGATAGATAGATAGATAGATAGATAGATAGATAGATAGATAGATAGATAGATAGATAGATAGATAGATAGATAGATAGATAGATAGATATAAATAAATAGATAGATAGATAGATAGATAGATAGATAGATAGATAGATAGATAGATATGAATGAATGATAGATAGATAGATAGATAGATAGATAGATAGATAGATAGATATGAACAAATTGAGATAGATAGATAGATAGATAGATAGATAGATAGATAGATAGATAGAAATGAATGAATGAAAAGAGAGATAGATAGATAGATAGATAGATAGATAGATAGATAGATAGATAGATAGATAGATAGATATGCACAAATTACATAGATAGATAGAAACAAATTGAGATAGATAGATAGATAGAAAGCACTGAGATAGATAGACAGATATGA
>JBBBDQ010000299.1:3205000-3325000 GCA_037127315.1 Ascarosepion bandense | reverse complement strand
ACGGTCGACAATCTTCTCCTATTGCTATTGTAGTGAACAAAACAAATTGTAAATTTAAAATTAAAATCTGACTCATTGATTTTGTTAAAAAAAAAAGAACAAAAAATAAAAACGAATTTTCTGAAATGTACAAACTTTGTACATAAAACTCGCGAAATTTCACATCTCGATGTGAAATGTTTTTCAGCAAATACCAAACTAGGAAACATCTAAAAAAATAAACAAAAATTCAAATAATCTTTATATATATATATATATATATATATATATATATATATATATATATATATATATATCAAATTCCTTTTACGGACCCTTTTCGCGAGCCGACGCGAAGTTTGTTTATCACCCAATGGGAAGCCCAGAATTATATCCGGGTGTGAATTACCAAATGACCTGTTTGGAGCCCCAGAAAATGAAATAAAAGGACGAGACAAGAAGACGGTCGCAGTAGAGTAGATACGAGCATAATTAACACGTCCCTTGACAAACGTCAAGTGATCGTATTATTATAGCGTCTGTTTCTCTCTCTCATCTTCTTTTTCTTCATTGTTCACCAATCTACTTAATAACTAACCGGTACTCGAAAGACTGAGCGAAGGCTTCAAAGACACTCCTCACAAACAAAAGGTCACACATACATACGCATATACTCTTTCAGCAATTACTACTATGAACATTTTTAACGACCTTGTACCAACCAAAAGACGTCACTGTTATTTGTAAAAACCTTAACTGATATATATATATATATATATATATATATATATATATATATATATATATATCAGCATGCGGTGTAGATATAGAAGAATCCAAAGGAGTATCCTGTACATACAGTGCTAGAATAACTCTCTAAGAGAGCTCTAAATATATATGTATATAAATACATATAGACCAAATATAAGAAAAATTAAGGCAGATACGCTATTTCATGGCAAATCGGAAGTATAGGCCTATTTCAGGCGAACCATTATCAGCTTGCATCTTTATAGTACAAAGGATTTTACACAAGAAAATTATATATCGAAACAACATATGTGTGTGTGTGTGTGTGTGTGTGTGTGTGTGTGTGTGTGTGTGTGTGTGTGTGTTTCTATATATAATTTTCTTGTTTTATACCCCTCTTATAGAGGGCTATCTACTAACAAGGCCAAATCAAACTAATCCGTTTCAAAACACAGGCACTTCACTATAACGGATAACTCTCTATACTATAAGACTGATGAAGCGTTGCAAACAAATGCTGTCTCTTTATTTTTGTTGCTTAAATATGACTTAAAGAAACACAGAAAGGAAAAAGTACTTTGTAGGAATAAGAAATTAAGAACTAAAAGCATCGTGGAAAATCCCAACTAAAAAAAATTCACAAGTCAGTGCGAAAAGCAAATTTTGAATCCTGATTGGATTAAAAACAGAAAATTCATAAGGACATGGGAGCGGTTAGCTGGAACCTCGTAGCAATGTAACGAAAGAAAATTCAAGAAGCCGACATGGACGAAGGGCACGTCACAGTTTCATTCGACCTCTTCTTCCAATTCTCTTTTCTTCTTTTCACTCCACGCCGAGAACAAATGGACACGTTAAATCAGTCAGTTAAGTGCCATACGTGATACACGCTTGGGCGATCATGTCTCTCTCGAGGTATGACTGACTGGGCAGAAGATTATCCCGTAGTAGGTTGCCATTGCTTTCTGCGGTAGACTGGTTGCCGACCAAGGCTATAGAACTCAATCTGTCCTGCTATTTAACCCATAACTGGAAGGAATAGACGGATTAATACCTTTTCCAGGGGTATTTGCGCGGAAGTGAATACATTGGATTCAACTGGAATTCAAACTCGGCTCGCCGGCTTCTCGTTCCGAGCCGATATCCACTGTACCACAACGCACATCCTTTATTTGTTTTGCCTTCTCTTTCTCTCAACCTGTCGCGGCCTACTAAAAAGAAGAAGGAACAAAGACTTTACATTCGGCTACTACACAACCGTGAACTCTAAACTTCTGCGGACATTTTAATAACTACATTACTACTACGAACATTTTCTACAGCTCTTGATATCCTAAACTTTCTAAATGCACATTAATTTCTACGAAATTCTTATTATTCATTTCTTTTAATAAATTTCTATTTTAACATGAAAAATGTATATTTTATTCTTACACTATTCCATGCATTCCATCCTGCCGACAACCAACCTTCTGATAATTCTGATGATGATAATTCTGTAAGCTGTAGGGAGTTCGGTTAAGTCTGACACAAGGCCAAATCAAAGAAGCATTAACCATCTCCCTACGCTACAACTTTTAAGTATGTTGCATTCAACAGGTTATTGAAATCATTTGCGTAATTGAATACAATAATTAACAAAGGTGTATCTTTGGTTATGACAGAAGATTTGCACGCATTCTATATAATTCGACTTTTCAGACTATTTTTATCGACTTCCGTTGCCCCTCTTTTCCTATATGAACAGTCAGTTCCATCAAGATTATTAATGTCATCATTCATGCATTTTGTGTTCAACTGTCAGTACAAGAATTACATGCTTTGGAGGAGGTCTTGTAATTTCGCATTAGTTGTCATGACAGACAGGAATCATAAAATACATATGTAATATCTGGAGTATAATTGAGTTTGCTATCTTTGTGCCATAGAAGCAAGACGTCAGATCCGACAGATAACGTGAGATACCGAAAGATACCGAATTTTCACGGAGAATACAGCGCCAGTAGTTCATAATAGCTCTGAGCTCCGTTCAGCCAGAAGATATCACACAGCACCCGTCAAAAAATTTCTAAGAAATGATGACTCCCTAAAAACCAACATCAAATACCAACCGAGTCTAATGTTCAAGGAAACCCAGAAAATTATATATAGGAATAATAAAAAGATCTCTGGAAACGGAATCTATTAACAACAGGCATTAGACATCATCTAACACTAAAAATAACACATCACTCTCAAAACAAAAATACAAACTCAAAACCCCAAACCAAATGCAAATGAAGAAAAAAAAATAACTACATCACAAAAACTCTGAACAAATGTCTTTTGTCTAAAGAAAAAAATAGTGATTATATTCTCTATAGAACAATATAAATAACAATATGTTATAAAAAAAAAATTCATCAGTATTCTCATCCTTCTCTTACTGACTTTCTGACACCCCCTATAACCTGTTACTCTTTCTCATAACTTTCCTCCAATGTTACCCACTACAAAACAGTGGCAGTAAAATGCGTTGCTTGGGGCGATATGATTATAAAAAAAAAATTTCTATACTATTATAATGTGGCTATAAAGTGGGGGATCACTTCTGAATTACAATCAATATATAAACTGATCCCTCACATTTCCAAATGTAGACATGTAAATAAGTGACTAATATGTTACCTCCAACCACATCAAAACCCTAAATACTAAACAACTAATAGTCCCAAAAGCTAAAGGTTAGAAAGCTTCTTTCAAAGAAAATACCACCTTTTAGAACCCTTAAAAATCTACAAAAGTAAAATCATGAATAGGTTAAAAAAAAAATAAAACAAAATGAATATAAATTGCTGTTTGATTTTCTGGAATGAGGAGTTATCATTATTTATATTATTTTCATTCTGAGTACCCCTTTTTTTAATCATCTCACCCCAAGCAAGGCATTCTACTGCCACTGTTGCGCAGGGGGTTACATAGGGGAAAGTGATGAGAAAGAGGGGTTAGTGATAGGAAATGTCAGGAGGAAGGTAACAGACGGATGAGAATACCAAGGATGGGAATGGAGTAGATAAAAAAAGAGCTTGAGAGAATGGATTCAAGTTAGTGTGATAGAAAATGTCTATTGACCTTACATTTAAATTCCTGGAGATTGTAGCTGTCGGGGAAGCAAGTATATTGAAGTGAATTCCACAGGTGGGAAGTGCGTGATAAGAAGCTGTTAGAGTAGAAATTGTGGTTACATTTTAAAATGTAAAAGGATGGGACCTAGTTGCTAATCTAGTGGCTCATGTAAATTCATAACTAAGGGGCACCAGTGATCTAAGTTCATTGGAGCAGAAGCTGTAAAAGTATTTATAGAAGAGGCACAGGGAAGTCACGTCACACCGGTGAAACAGCGACTGCAGCCGAGCTGCCAAGTCAGTATCGATCACATTACATATTCTTCGTTGGATTCTGTCAAGAAACCTGAAGTGAATAGCAGGGGCACCCGACCAGATGTGGCAGCAGTATTCAATACACGGGTGGATGGTAGATTTATATATGTGCAGGATGGACTCAGTCGGGAAAAACTTCCTGGCCCTGCACAGTGAACCAACCTTCCTTGCAGTGGGTTTACCAATGGATTCAATATAGTCATTCCACTTGAGGTCTGCTGAGAGTGTGAGGCCAAGGAGGTGTAGTGTTTCACTCTCAGGGAGGCTAGCGTGTTCCATGCTAATGGTGGGAAGGAATATCCTCATCATTGTTGTTATTACCAAAACATTTTCTGCAGAGGGCACAGTGACCAAAAAGTTGCAATTATAACTACTAAAAAGAAGTTTTTATTCCAAATTCAAATAAAGTGAATTAATATAAACAAAATACAAAAAAAAAAAAAAATTGTCAAACATAAAGACATAATAGTAAATAATTTACAGACATTAGTCCTAAACATGTGCATTGTGGTGCAATGGATATTGACTGGGAATGACAAATCGGGGATCCGAGTTTGAATTCCAGTTGAATTCATTGCATTCACTTACACACACATCCCCTTGTGAAAGTTATTAATCCATCTCTTTCCTCCAGTTATGGATTAAATAATAGAACAGACTAGGTTCTATAGCCTTGGCTAGTAACAAGTCTACTGCAGAAAGCAATGGTAACCTACTGTGGGAAATCTTCTGCCCAGTCAATCATGTCTCTTTCAAGACATGATCGCCCAAAAGTGTATCACATATGGCACTTAACTGATTGACTGAGCATAATAGCTGGAAACAATTAAAGCTTCTACTGGGCATAAAGTGGGTGATCGGTTTTCTATTGTTATAAAGTAATAAACTGATTCCCCACTTATTACTATTTAATAATATAATACATCTCTTCCCTCTCTAGCTATGAGGCAAATATCATGACAGATTGGGTTCTATAGCTTTGGCTGGCAACCAATCTACTGCAGAAAGTAAGGGCAACCTACTGCGGGATAATCTTCTGCTCAGTCAATCATGTTTCTTTCCAGACATGATTGCCAAAGTGTGTCTCACATGTGGCACTGACTGACTGAATACAATACTTGGAAATATAATTAAAACTTCTAGTGGTGATAAAGTGGGGGATCGGTTTTCTATTATCATGAAGTAATAAACTGATCCCCCCTAATTACTACTTAATAATATAATACACCTCTTCCCCCTCTAGCTATGAGCCAAACAGTAGGACATAATATGTAACCCCTGCAAAACAGTGGCAGTAAAATGCCTTGCTTGGAGCGATATGAGTATAAAAAAATTCATCAGTATTCTCATCCTTCTCTTACCTACTTTTTGACACCCCCTATAACCTGTCAGTCTTTCTCATAACGTTTCTCCTATGTTACCCACTGCAAAACAGTGGCAGTAAAATGCCTTGTTTGGGACGATATGATTATAAAAAAAAAATTCTATACTATTATAATGTAGTTATAAAGTGGGGGATCAATTCTGAATTACAATCAATATATAAACTGATCCCTCAATTTATTGCCATAGTCATCCTTCTCTTACCCACTTCCTGACACCTCCTATAACCTGTCACTGTTTCTCATAACTTTCCTTCTATCTTATCCCCTGCAAAACAGTGGCAGTAAAATGACTTGCTTGGTGCAATATGAGTATAAAAAAAAATATATATATATATATTAACAAGTGCATTTGCTGATTGAAACAATAAAACAAGTTTTAAATGAAAAGTAATCTTGTCGGAAGGGCAAACATATTTTTTGTGACACAATATCTTCCTTCCTTTATGTTATACATGCAAAAAGAATCTTTAAATTAAACACTTATCATTTGGTTGGTTGTTTTGTTTTTATGGCATATCAACCTCAGCGGGTCATTTATTGCCAACTAAACTTATTTATTGCTGGTAATACCTTTTTCTTTCAACAATTTATTGTTGTTTATATAAGTTTTTGTGTCTAGTAATACATTTTTCTTTTTCGAGTATCAAGATTCATTAGGATTTGTTTTTAAGGGCAGGGTCCCCAAGTCCTACCCTTGTTATTTAGCCCATAACTGAAGGGAATGGACAGATTAATACCTTTCCCAAAGATACCAGTGCTTAAGTGAATGCAGGGTATTCAACTGGAATTTGAACTCAGCTCACCGACTTATCTTTCTGAGGCGATATCCACTGCACCACAACGCACATCCATCACTATACGCTTACAGCACCTGGTATTCCAAAGCGGTCACCTATCTAAGTACTGACCAGGCTCAACATTGCTTAACTTTGGTGATTGAGCAAGAACAGGTGTATTCAACATGATATGGCCATAAGCCCTTTAAAAAGATGTGATATTAAAGATTGGGGGTTCAAATGCAAGTTGCTTCTTGTTAATTCTTCTGTAATTACCCATAAGTTTATGTTTTCTTTTCTAATATCTGACAGGTAAAATAAAACATTCAAAGTATTATAAGTTTTTTAATTCTACAGTATTTACATTAGTCGGACTATTGTCCTCATCTTTGTTGTCATTTGTATAACGTTTCGGCTGTTGTACACTCCAGACGCCTTCAGGTGCTAGGAATTTCAAACCGAACCCTTTATTACAATTACTGGGGTATATCATTCTTATTTCTTGCCTAGAGCCTCTTCTGGTAGTCATGAGTTATTTCCCTCCAACACTGTAAGTTACTTGTTCACCACTGGTATATCTTGGTATTGAACTCACAACACATGGCCCAGTGGATATAGACGTTGGTTAGTTTCTGCGACTTGAGCCAAAGAGTTGTAATCTCAGAAATATAGATAAATAGAATGATCTATTATTAAATGTCGTACAAATGGCAACAAAGATGCAGACAATAGTCCAAATAATGTAAATACTGTAAATACTACCTCATCTCAGAAATATAGATAAATAGAATGATCTATTATTAAACGTCATACAAATGGCAGCAAAGATTAGTGCAATAGTCCAAATAATGTAAATACTGAAAATTCTACCTCATCTCAGAAATATAGATAAATAGAATGATCTATTATTAAATGTCGTACAAATGGCAGCAATAGTCCAAATAATGTAAATACTGAAAATTCTACCTCATCTCAGAAATATAGATAAATAGAATGATCTATTATTAAACGTCGTACAAATGGCAGCAAAAATTAGTGCAATAGTCCAAATAATGTAAATACTGAAAATTCTACCTCATCTCAGAAATATAGATAAATAGAATGATCTATTATTAAACGTCGTACAAATGGCAGCAATAGTCCAAATACTGTAAATACTACCTCATCTCAGAAATATAGATAAATAGAATGATCTATTATTAAACGTCGTACAAATGGCAGCAATAGTCCAAATAATGTAAATACTGAAAATTCTACCTCATCTCAGAAATATAGATAAATAGAATGATCTATTATTAAACGTCGTACAAATGGCAGCAAAAATTAGTGCAATAGTCCAAATAATGTAAATACTGAAAATTCTACCTCATCTCAGAAATATAGATAAATAGAATGATCTATTATTAAACGTCATACAAATGGCAGCAATAGTCCAAATACTGTAAATACTGTAAATACTACCTCATCTCAGAAATATAGATAAATAGAATGATCTATTATTAAACGTCGTACAAATGGCAGCAAAAATTAGTGCAATAGTCCAAATAATGTAAATACTGAAAATTCTACCTCATCTCAGAAATATAGATAAATAGAATGATCTATTATTAAACGTCGTACAAATGGCTGCAATAGTCCAAATACTGTAAATACTGTAAATACTACCTCATCTCAGAAATATAGATAAATAGAATGATCTATTATTAAACGTCATACAAATGGCAGCAAAGATTAGTGCAATAGTCCAAATAATGTAAATACTGTAAATACTACCTCATCTCAGAAATATAAACAAATAGAATGATCTATTATTAAACGTTGTATAAATGGCAACAAAGATGAGGACAATAGTCTGAATAATGTAAATACTGTAAATACTACCTCATCTCAGAACTATAGACTAAGACATTTTAATTCTTTGTCAATCTAGTTATGAAATCGGAAATTTGATGAACATAAGTCTGTTCCAGTAAATATAGCTTCTTTGATTAGTCACTGATCAATTGATTTGATAAGCTCATAGGTAATTTGATTAATATAATTAGTTGCACGTATTACTTCGCTGAGTATTTGCTAAAATCTTGTTGGTTTGTTGACTGGTTAATTAACAATTGCAAGTAGTGCTTTTGGCCAAAGTAATTTCCCAATTTTAATTTCTAATTAAGTAAAGTATAATTCTGAGAATCTGAAATAAGCAGGGATGATTTATTGTTTACTTTGTAAATTTAAATAGAAAGAAATATAAATATTATATATACCGTCCTGCATATATACAAATCAACCATTCGTCCGTGCATGGAGTACTGCTGCCATATATGGACAGGTGCCCTCGCTATCCATCTCGGTGTTCTTGACAGGCTCCAAAGGAGAATCAGTAATGTGATAGGTACCGACTTGGCGGCTCGACTACAGCCACTTTCCTCCCGACGATATGTGGCTTCCCTTTGTCTCTTCTATAAATACTTTCATGGCTTCTGCTCCAACGAACTTAAGTCACTTGTGCCTCTGCAACAGGTGTTTACTCGTGCAACCAGACTGGCAACTGGGTCTCACCCATTCATAGTTAGATCAACCAAATGCAGATGACAATTCTACTGCTGCAGCTTCTTTTCTCGCACTTCCCACCTGCAGAACTCGCTTCCATATTTTTGCTTTCCTGACAGCTACAACCTCCAGGAATTTAAATGCAAGGTCAATACTCATCTCTTAACCACTTGACCCTAGTTCTTTCATCACCACCCCGTATATCCTTTCCTTTCTCTCCACCTCTGCAACTGTCATCACACCTGTATTCCCATCCTTCTCTTGTTCCTTTCTAAATGATTCATCCTTCTCTTCTATCTAATGTTTTTACTCTTATGTAGCCCCCTCGGGGTGATATGATTGAAAAAAAAAATTTACCAGCTCCCTACAAAAAGTATTAGAATGGAAAGTTGTATGTTTACATGACATTTGTTGTAATCAATGGTAGACTGTGTAGAGAGCAACTTCCTCTAAAATGTAGATAATTCAATTCTCTATAATTTTATAACTTTTTTTTTAATAACATAAGCAATGGTGTTACAAACTGATGACAGAAGAGTATAATTTTGTGCTTGAAGTTAAGCAACAATAAGAATGTCTATTTGAATAGATTTTATTCATTTTAACCATGAAAACTCTTTCTTTCTGAGTAAGCTTTAATAAAAGCAAATCATGTTAAATTTATAAATGTTTCCTATTTATTCTTTCTTCTTGAATAAATTTTATGAATATTTAGAAATTTTAGAAATTTTAGAAATATTTATTCTTTCTTCTTCAATAAATTTTATACATTTTAATCATAAAAATACTTTCTTTCTGAGGAAGCTTTAATAAATGCAAATCATGTTAAATTAATAAATGTTTTCTATTTATTCTTTCTTCTTGAATAAATTTATAAATATTTATAAATATTATAAATATTTATAAATTTTATAAATATTTATTCTTGAATAAATTTTATTCATTTTAATCATGAAAACACTTTCTTTCTGAGGAAGCTTTAATAAAAGCAAATCATGTTAAATTTATAAATGTTTTCTATATATTCTTTCTTCTTGAATAAATTTTATAAATATTTATAAACTTTATAAATATTTATAACTTTTATAAATTTTATAAATATTTATTCTTTCTTCTTGAGTAAATTTTATTCCTTTTAATCATGAAAACACTTTCTTTCTGAGGAAGCTTTAATAAAAGCAAATCACGTTAAATTTATAAATGTTTCCTATTTATTCTTTTTTCTACTTCTATGTGCCCTGTTCCTTCAGGACGTAGGCCATCATGGTTCTCCACGTCTCTGGTGACTCTTAGTGTGTTTGCTCCTGTTACACCTCGCAACCCCAGTTCCATCATCAACCTGATCAGGCCCTGTAAATATGTTATCCGCTGCCTTCCTCTGTCTCTTTTTCCTTCTATCTGGCCAGTCAGTATCAGGTTCTCCAAGCTCTCCTTCCTCATTGCGTGTCCCAGAAACTTCAGTTGTCTTTTCCTGATGCTCACTATTAATTTCCTTTTCGTTGCCATTCTTTCCAACAGCTTATCATTGCTTGCTTGATAATCCGCAGCATCCTTCTGTAGAACCACATTTCCACCTCTTCAAGTTTTGTCCTCATTTTTGATGATATTGTCCAGCATTCACTGCCGTATTGAAAAACTGACATCACATAGCAATCCAGCACTCTTTTCTTTGTTTCTAGTGAAATTTTACTGTGTGTTAGTACTTTACTCTGCTTCTGGAACGCGTCCTTCGCCATGCCAATTCGCCTTTGGATCTCTGTGTCGCACTTTTCACCTCCTGTTAGAACACTTCCTACGTATTTAAATTTTTGTACTTGTTTGATTCTGGTATCCCCCACCTGTATTTGGCATTTTGGGTTGCACCTTTTGCTGATGGCCATGCATTCAGTTTACTTAAAGTTTATTTGTAGTCCTTTTTGTCACTCTCTACTGATACCTTCTGTAGGAGGTCTTGTAGTTTCCTTTCCGTGTCTGCAATCAGCACTGTATCATCTATCCAGTCATATATACGTGTGTGTGTGTGTGTGTGTGTGTGTGTGTGTGTGTGTGTGTGTGTGTGTGTGTGGAGAGAGACAGAGAGACAGATAGAATTGTGGATTTTATTAAAGGCCACAAACAAGAAATCTTTATAAATTTAGTTAACATTTCTTTTTTACATACAGGAAAATACAATATTTCTCTTATTGTGAATGGTATAAGGTGGATTATTTGTTTTATATACTCATTTCTTTGAGTTTTTCTTTAGTGAGAGTGCTGAATATTGTATTTGAAATGTGCTTTTAAAAATCAGTATCTACTCGGGTACTGTCAAACTTAGCAAAATCTTTAATAGACTAATTTTTTAAAAAACCACTCTGTACATATTTATGAATCATGTATATTTAAATTGAAAATGCAAAGTTCCTAAAAAATGCAAATAAAAGTCAAAACCAACAAAACAAATATCTAAAGAATTAAACAGAAATAACTCATCAACTGATTTTAAGAAAATTTATATATATATATATATTTTAATTGTATCACCCCGAGCAAGGTGATAACGCCACTGATGTGCAGGGGGCTATATAATAGTAAAAAGATTGGAAAAGAGAAAGCCGGAAACCACATCCTAAACAGGAAACAAGGGATGAGCCTCTTAACCTGTTCAATAGATGTGGGTGGAGTGTGAACCGGGCGATAGATAGATCTATCTACTCCAATTAAATATATATATATATATATTCATTTGGAAACAATTTATTTCATAACCTCAGTTTCTACCATTCAGTGTCTTCAAGCGATTTACATATATATATATATATATATATATATATATATATATATATATATATATATATATATTCTCAGGGGAGAATAACCTGAGAGAAAATAACCTTAGAGGAAATAGCTAAATATTTTGACATCATTTTGAATGGCTGAGAAACATATACATGAGTATAAAATGAATATCTTCTTCTATGTGCCCTGTCACTTCAGGACGTAGGTGATCATGGTTCTCCATGTCTCCCTATCCCTTGTGGCTCTTAGTATGTTTGCTCCTGGCAACCCCCGTTCCATCATTCACCTGATCAGACCCTGCAAATATGTTATCCGCTGCCTTGCTCTGTCTCACCTTCCTTCTATCTGACCAGTCAGTATCAGGTTCTCCAGGCTCTCCTTCCTCATTGCGTGTCCCAGGAACTTCACTTGTCTCTTCCTGATGCTCAGCATCAATTTCGTTTTTGTTGCCATTCTTTCCAACACCTCATCGTTGCTTGCATGCTCAGGCCACGATATCCGTAGCATCCTTCTGTAGAACCACATTTCGGCCGCCTAGGCCATAAAGACGAACATATAAGAACTGCTTCTCAGATTCAAGTTCTGTTCATGATAGAAAATGCAATATCCTAAAAAATGCATTTAAAAGTCAAAACTATCAAAAACAAATATCTGAAATATTAAACAAATAATAACTCATCAAGTGATTTTAAGAAAACTTGTTTATATATATATATATATAAACAAGTTTCCTTAAAATCAGTTGACTATTTATGCTCTCACACTCTGGAAGAATGGTAGACTTTGAAAAAACAGTAGCTACTCTAGCACCTACTCATCGTTCATTCAGTATGAATTAGAACACTCTCAGCTACTGGCGAATGTTTACATGCTATATCACACACTAAAATGTCTACCTCCTTCTATCGAGCTCAGAGGTAGAATCACCGACTGATGTCAATTCGGTCAGGTTTCAATTCTGGTTAAAAGCAATCGGATGTATAACCGTACTGATACAGCAAAACAGATCTGTCAACGGATGACTATTTACACACTCACACCCTGATTGAGCACTCTGGAAGAATGGTAGATGTTGAAAAAACAGCAGCTACTCTAGAATCTACGCATCGTTCATTCAATAATGAATTAGATCACTCTAACTACTGGCGTATGTATACATGGTATATCACATGCTAAAAGTCTGCCTCCTTCTACTGAGTGACCATAGTGCAGAGGTAGAATCACCGACTGACACCAGTTTGGTCGGGTTTCAATCCTGGGTAAAAGCAATCAGATGTCTAACCATACTGATGAGCTGTGATACAGCGGAACAGATCTGTCTGCAGATGACTATATATTTATATATGCATATATATATATATTATTGTTATTTTGTGCGCGTACAGATATTTGACATGTATCCATACTTTTCATTTTTGAAAACAGTGAAATTAATAATTTTTTTTTTTTATTATTTCACCCCAAGCAATGCATTCCACTGCCACTATTGCGTTTGGGGCTACATAGGGGGAGGTAAATAGGAAGAGTGGTTAGATATAGGAAATATCAGAAGTGGGGTGATAGATAGTTGGGTGGGTGGGAAGAGTGTTTGAAAGAATAGAAGTTAGTTTGTTGGGAGGTGTCTATTGACCTTACATTTAAACTCCTGGAGATTGTAGCCGTCGGGGAAGCAGTCATGTAGAAGAGAATTCCACAGTCGGGAAGTGCGAGAAAAGACACTGTTGGAGTAGAAGTTGTGGTTGCATTTTATCGGTTTCACTGTAAAAGGGTGGGATCTAGTTGCTAATCTAGTATCTCGTGCAAATTCGAACCTAGGGGGCACCAGTGATCTAAGTTCATCAGAGCAGAAGCCGTGAAAATATTTATAGAAGAGACACAGGGAAGCCACGTCGCGCCGGTGAGAGAGAGACTGCAGGCGGTATCGATCACATTACAGACCCTCCGCTGTACCTTGTCTAGAAGCCCAAGGAGAATAGCAGGGGCACCCGACCAGATATGGCTCCCAATGCATTCTTCTAAATAAATCCTTTTCCCACCTGTTCAGACTGACATTTATTTCTGAAATTGTCGTCAGGTGCATTATTTTGAACTACTAGTGCAATAAATTGTTGTTAGGCAGCATATCTATTTTACAGTATTTCTTAGAAGTTATTATATGCTTTGCTAATGTTGGTTGGTTGTTTTGTTTTTATGGCAAATCAACCTTGGCGTGTCATTTATTGCCAACTAAACTTTATTTATTTATTGCTGGTAATACCATTTTTCTTTCAACAATTTATTGTTGTTTATATAAGTTTTGCATCTCGTAATACATTTTTTTTTCTTTTCGAGTATCAAGATTCATTAGGATTTGTTTTTAAGGGCAGGGTCCCCAAGTCCTACTCTTGTTATTTAACCCATAACTGGAGGAAAGGGACAGATTAATACCTTTCCCAAGGATACCAGTGCTTAAATGAATGCAGTGGATTCAACTGGAATTTGAACTTGGCTCACCGATTTCTCTTTCCGAGCCAATATCCACTTCACCACAATGCACATCCGTCACTATACGCTTACAACACCTGGTATTCCCAAGCGGTCACCCATCTAAGTACTGACAAGGCTCAACGTTGCTTAACTTTGGTGATCGAGCGAGAACCGGTGTATTCAACGTGATATGGCCGTAAGCACGCACATCCACCACTAAACGCTTACAGCACCTGGTCTTCCCAAGCGGTCACCCATTTAAATACTGACCAGGCTCAACGTTGCTTAACTTATATTCCAGTCTTTATCCTTGTCTGCTGCTAACTATACTTTTTATTGCTTTAGAGGTGGTGTTGATTAATTTTAGACTAAGGTTGAATGAGTTATTTTCAATGGAAGTCATTATGGAGTTAGTAGGTAGGATTATATGCCTACTTTCGTCATGGTTGTTGGAATTATCTGTAAATTTGTCTTTTTTTTTTGTGGATTTTGTAGGCTTTGCATTTGGCATTGTACAGGTAATAATTCTGATATTGGAAGAGTTTTCAATTTTTTTCTCGTTCTCAGGCAGCAATTGTGGTTTACAGATTCTAAGAACTAAGTAAAAGCCTATGATTACTCCAGATTTAATTTTATTGTGATGGAAGTCAGTCAGTTAAATGCCATACTTGACACACGCTTTGGGCGATCATGTAGTCGAAAAACACATGAGTGACTGGGCAGAAGATTATCCCGCAGTATGTTGCCATTGCTTACTGCAAGCATTAAGAAATTTTTAAAAATTCAAGGGATGTGATAATGTGATCGCGTGCAGGCATGAAATTATCACTTCCCTTGAATTTTCAAAAATTCCCTAGCGTTTATTTAGTTCTTCAAAATGTTGCAACATGTTTCCACTGCAAAGAAATTGTTGATGGCAAAAAGATTGTAAAACCTTAAAAGATTTGACCCTGATGATGAACGACGACATTTGAAAGTACTCAGTTAACACATGGACAATATTTGTATGAATATAATTTGGAAATATAAAACCTCATTAGAAAATATGAGAAAATACAAAAGAATATCTGCAAGACTTAAGTTGTTTTTAATGTTTAATACAATGTGTTTAAAAGAAAGGATGCTGCCTAAATACACCTATATTCACATTTATATATGACTAGCTGTATAGCCCGACATTGTGTGGTTTTTTTTAGTGGTTATGTTAAAATAGAAAGGTCAAATGTTTATTCAAAAAGCTCCAGTATGAGGTTGCTGTGAGGCGTAAGTTAAAAAAAATGTGAAGTGTTGGTTTTTGTTGTATTTGTAAAACGGGATTCATGCTTGGCCAATATTGCCAATAAATTTGAATGTTGTAAGAACAATTGAAAGAATGAGAGCGGGTATTACAAGAGCCTGTAATGTGATGGGATGATGTTGTGATGCAGAAGTGTATACATTGTCCCTGTAACATCAGAAATGTTGGCACTGTAGAAAACATGAAATTGTTATGGTAAATGATAAGGTAGAAATTACAAAAATCTCCCAATCTTTGTTGGAATACAACTAAGAATTTTGGAGAAATACTCTGTATGACAACTGAATTTTTTTTTTTTTTGTATATCAAAGCATTAGACTTTGATTTACCAGCGACTCAATTTTCGTTGAGTTTGAGTGAAGCATCTTGGAGAAATGTGTAAAAGTGCGCAAAAGACCACATGAAATTATGTTTGTTTTTTATTTTTGACAAACTGTACACTGATACAAAAATTTTTTGTACACATCAAAGATTCGGACCTTGATCTACAAGTTAACTGATTTTAGTCGAATTTGTTTAAGGCGTCTCAGAGGAGAAGAATTCATAAATTCTAAGCATTTGGCAATTTCTGCCATACCATGTAAATCGATTTGAAAAATTTTTGCATACGTCAACAAGTGACCCACTTTTAGTTGAAATCAGACTAAGAGTTTCAGAGGAATAGGGTTTGTTAGAATGGAGACACACAAACACACAGACAGGCAGACATATGATAGTGGACTCTCTCATTGATTTTGATGTATGTATTTGTCTCATGTGACACTTCAGTTCTGCTAGTGACCTGCCTACAAGTCCACATATTGTGCAACAGCAAAGATCTTGGGACAAAGCAACAGGAATATTTGCTGACATGTTTCTCTTTTGTGTTTCTTGTAATTTCTGATACCACTCTGGAACAAATATCTTGAGTTATTTTTATCCAGAGCAGTTCACTCAAACTTAGTACAAGGCATATTGACAGCTGAGAGGTTGTTCCTTAGTTTGTCTTTACACCTGAGAAATGGCCATTCAACAGTCTTTTGTCCGTTGTCAAGCTGGCTATTTATGAGGACCTTAGGTATTCTGTTGTCACTATTTTATATATATACTAGTAGTATAACCCGGCATTGCTTGGGTGTAATGAAAGTTTTAAAACTAATCCATGGTCCTGGAGTTCAGACTCAGCCTAAAGAATATTTGAAATAATAAATTAATTGCGACAATTTACCATCGCACCTAATATATATATATATATATAAATTAGAGAAAATTTTCAAAATTCAAAGGTGTCGGATGTACATTTCGACATAGGATCTCTAATAGAGATTCTACGTCACGCCAGCAACATTGTTTTGTTCCAAATGGCGAAGGCCCTGGGCTAAAGTGTGGAATGGTTTTAGAACAGTAGAACAGGACAGAGCTGGTAGTGGCGGGGTTACAGGGTGTAGAGACAAGAGATAGACGGGGTATCAAATATCAAATGGTAGAGGCTAGTGAATGTTTACAGGGGTTTGAAACGGTATATTTAGGAGGGGGAGGAATAGATTTAAATGTAATATCTTAAAATTTTTAATTAAGTTTATCCATTACAGGAAGTCATGAATTTAAAGTTATTAAAGAAATATATGTATATATATATACATATATATACACACACATATATATATATATATACATATATATATATACATACACATACATACATACATGTGTGCGCGTTAACAAAGGAAAAGAGGGATTTGGTAAAAGAGTTCATATTTTATAAAGATAGACAACTAAAGGAGTTAAATTACTTTTTAAGGTTAAGATTTTGAGCTGTTTGAAGAGGTGTATTTAAAGGGGAAGGAATGGGTTTCAATATAAGATTTTAAAATTTTTTATTTAAGATTATTTAATTAAACCTTTTAGGTAGATGCGAGCTAAATGCCAATTACAGGAAGTTATCAGTTTAAAGATTATTAGAGAAAAAAACATTATTAGAGAAAAAATATATATATAAATATACATATCCAGAATCTATATTTTCTAAAGATAGGCAATTAAAGGAGGTTGGGATAGGAAGGTAGGGGGGTTAAAATACATTTTAAGGTTGACGTTAAGGTAAAATTAAGATTAAAAACTTAAATTGAATCCTTTTAATTTATATTCTAACATCTAGCCAACGGGGATTTAAATTCTAAATTTAAGTATTCAAAAAGTTTGCCTTGTGGCGGCACTTACTGATGAATTCCCTCCTAAGATTCAGTAGCCGGTCTTGATGGGGGTATTTTAATATTGAATTTTTTTCCAGTAAACATAGACAGCACCTATCACGAAAATTCCTCGGAATACGGGCTGAACCTATTAATTTCCAGCTAATTTCAGGATCCAGCCCTTCCTCTTTCATTTTCCAGAATGCCCGCGAAAGGGCTGTCTGGTAACTCTGACCAGGGTTCGAAAAAGAGTATCTGTGGTTATACAGTCTTTGTTTGAAAGGACCGGCGGACATACCGATATATGTCCGGAAGTCGGTTATTTTGTTTGATGGAGAAATGCGGGCTTCATAAATCACCTGAGTGGATTTGCATATATATATATATATATATATATATATATATATATATATATATATGTGTAACATATATATATATATATATATATATATATATATATATCTGTCTGCGGATGACAATATATATATATATATATATATATATATATATATGTAACATATATAAATATATTGATTGCTTAACACTTAGTTTTTGGTCATAATATGGTTAGACCAGTGCACATTTGTATTAAAAAGTGTTCAATACAATTATATTGTAGAACTTTTGAATATTTTCCATTTGTAAACGAGTTATTACGTGACCTAAGTTTCTGCCATTAGTGGTGTCTTTAGGTGATTTTTCATAACTGATTTTACCGTTTACTGTTTTACTTTTTAAGAACGATCACGTAACAGTGTTTTTTTTTTTTAATGCTCACGTGGCAGGGAATTTTTGAACGCACAATTTCTAAAATTAAAACGAATTATGGCATTTTCATTCATGGTTGTATGAACCTAAGACGTATTTCTTAGTATGGTTACACTTAGTCATCATTTCTGTTCTTTCATTCAACAGTTCGTTTTTGTTTGGAAATAGCATAATCTATCTACCTATCTATATATTCAGTATTGTTATATATATATATATATATATATATATATATATATATATATATACAATACTGAATAGATAGATAGATAGATAGATAGAAATATTTTTAGTAATATTTTAACATGCATGGGTTTACTTATTTAAGCATGAGTCAAAACTTTATAAGTTTACATTTATTTTTAGCAGACTCATTCTTAAAGAGGACATGTTTCTATAAGAAAGTGAAATTTTTGCACCATTGGTAGATAGGTGAGTTAGTAAATTTATTTTGAATCAGAGATTTAAACATTTCACCTTATAATTCAAATCTTTTTATAGTTTGCATATCTTTATTCATTTCTTTGATTTTAAAATCTTCATATTATATTTGAATATTTTTCAAACAAAACTGTATTATTTATTGCATATGAAAACTGGCCATAACATTTCAACCAGTAAGTTTTCCCTTTCTACTTATTATTTTAAAAAGCCACTTCACTATATTAAAATTTCTATTTCTTTGCTATTCAAACATCTTTCATTTTTCCCATCAATTAAAATTTTTGACATTTCAATAATTTGTTTACTTCTTCTTCCAGTCTGACTTTCATCTTTCTCTCAGTGGGAACTCTAGTAACATAATTAGCTCTCTACTGCACTTTTAACAAACTCCCTCAGGTAACAAACAGAAAACCTAGGTTAATTAACTGAAAAGCTGTTGCTATGGTAGCACATTTTGCCATCTTTTTCTGTCTTTTTAATTTCCTTTCAGTTAGCCGAATAGGAAGGAGTCAGCTTTCAGTCGAAGATTACCAAGTTCCTAATATTTTGGGTATGTTAAGTGGATTAGCAACTGATATAGCACGATTATAACCTTCAGTGCGAAAACTACTCCACAACACAAACTAAGGGTGAAACTCTAAAGACTGAAGGAGCCTAGTGCATCACCCAGAATGCAATAAAACATGCTCATGAATGACCTCAACCTGCAGAAAAAATGCACCGCCAGCATAAGAAACAAATACGAAAAACAAATTGGGAAAGCAAATTGGAAATGGGACTCACTAAAGGAAGTTCTAGTGACATCAGCAAACAACGTTGTCTCAAAGAAGACCAGACATGAAAGAAAAAACGAGTGGATGACTAAAGAGATTCTTGACATGATGCAAAGGAGACAGAAAACAATGCCAAGACATGAAACGGAATACAGGAAAATATACAAAGAAATAAAAAACAAATGTAGACAGGCGAAAGAGGAACGGCTCAACAACAAATGCGAAAATGTGCCGAAGTAGCGAGATTGAACAGTACTAATAAAGCAGACATGCATAAAGAACTAAAAGAACTGACAGGACAAAAAACACGTTCCTCAGTTTGTCTAAAATCCAAGGAGGAAACAATCATATTGAAGAAAGAAGAAATATTTCTTGTTCTCATTTGATCCTCTCTGCCTTAGGATTAAATTCCTTTTGGTTTGCTCCAAATATTCTCCCAAAATGTTTGCACTTCTTCAATAGATGGTGGCTTTTTGACTTCTATAACTTCTTTTATGTGCCACATCCCTTCAAGACCTCCATATTTTCCTCTCTTTGGTGGCTCAGCACATTTGCTCCTGTTACCCCACCCAAACCCCATTCTGTCATCCATTTGCTCAGGCCCATCAAGTACGTTACACACTGCTTTTTTCTGCCTCTCTTTCCCTCTATCTGACCTGTGAGTATCAAATTCTTCAAGTCCTCCTTCCTCATTGCATGTCCCAGGAACTTTAGCTGTCTCTTCCTGATGCTCAGTATTAATTTCTTTTTCATTTCCATCTTTTCCAAAACTTTATCATTGCTCACATGCTTGATCCATGATATCTGCAGCATCTTTCTGTAGAATAACATTTCAATTGCTTCAAGTTTTTCCTTCATCTTTGATGATATTGTCCAGCATTCACTTCCATATTGAAGAACAGGCATCACATAGCAATCCAGTACTCTTTTCTTTGATTCTAGCAAAATTTTCCTGTCTCTTAATACTCTACTCAACTTCTGGAATGTGTCCTTTGCAATACCAATTTGTCTTTGGATCTCTGTGTCGCACTTTCCATCTTCTGTTAGAAGACTTCCCAGGTATTTAAATTTTTGTACCTGCTTGATTTTAGTATCCCCCATCTGTAAATATCCAGAAACATCAGGTTGCACAGTGTTAGCGCACAATGAATATAAAAATTGACGATAGATTGGGCCAATAAATGTGCAAGAAAATATGATTGCAATTAATTCTGAAAGATCTTAAAAAAAACTAAAATCCAAAGATCTTGTATTGGAAATCTCAAAAATGTGGCATATGATGACATCATAATTCAAGTTGGAATTGGATCCCTCAGATTTCTTGGAAAATGAACAGATCCCTGTTAAGCCATGCCTTAAAGAAATACAAAGAAATTGTGCTCACACATCTGGCTCACACATTACAAAGAACTTTATCTGTGTAAAGTGTATGTGATCTTAGAATTCTTTTCTTTTTTTTATAAAATGATTAATGGAAAATGTCAGAAGTCATTTCTGATTCAGTCACTGGTTGGGACCCAGAAGAAAATGTATATACAATGGAAATCAATGGAAATAATAATGATAATAATAACAATAATAATAATAACAAAAAATTCTTAACTTTTGACTTTATTATTTATATACAGCGCACAAAAAAACTAACCAAAAAACTTCAAGAAATGGTTGAGGATTCTAATAAAGTTATGACATGGATAACTAAAAGAAATTACCTTTCTTCTACCCAAAAATGGTGACACAAATATCCGGAAAAATTACAGACCAATTACATGTCTTCCCAAAACTTACAAACTATTGACAACCATTTTGACAAAACAGACATATTTCTTCTTGTAAAGAAATCACATAGAACAACTTGAATAAAAAGGGTGCAAACATAGCTTTTATGGATGTAAAAACCAACTACTTATTGTTATGGAGAAACAGTTATTCCTCAGATAATGGATTCTCCCTCCTATATTAATAAGAGTTAACAGGAAGTACTTGGGAAGTTAATAGGAGTTCTTTAGACTATTGGAGTTCAGTAGAACTACTAGGCAGTTGATATTAGTCAGCAGTTAGCCGAATACTAAAGTGTCAGCTTTCAGTGGAAGATTACCAAGTTCCTAACATTTTGGGTGCATTAAGTCAATTATCAACTGACATAGCAGGATTATAACCTTCAGTGTGGAAAACACAACACTTATTAATAGGATGATCTTGAAAAACTGCTTCAGTGCAAAGAAAAAAGTACTGCCTGGATAGATTATCATAAGGCATTCAATAGTGTACAACATTCCTGGATCATAAAGACTTTAAATATGTACAAAGTATCACCCGTCATCATCAATTTCATCAAACAATTTATGTCAATATGGAAAACAACCCTTTACCTCAATCATATAAATGGAAACTATAAGTCTGGTGAAGTAAACATCAACAGATGTGTATTTCAAGGTGACAAGGTGACTCTTTGTCTCCCTTACTATTTTGCATATCAGTAATAGAATTAACAAGTCAACTTAACAAGAGAGAATGTGGTTATAAAATAGCTAAAAAGAAAATAAGCCATCTATTTTCTATGGATTACTTAAATTTGTATGCTAAGAATGACAATGAACTGGAAGGTCTTCTGCAAACTGTAAAATACTTCAGTGATTACATTGGAATTAAATTCAATTTTAAAGCCACAGTTTTACGAAAATCGCTACAACAAACATCCTCTGTTAGCTTAGACCTTGCTATAATAATAAAAGATTTAGAGCAAGAAGAAGCTTATAAGTACCGAGGTGTAAATGGGAGTGAAAGAATTCACCATAAGAAAATGGAAAAAATAGTGCATCAAGAGTACTTTAGAAGGCTACAACTGATATTAAAAACTGAATTAAATTCTCAGAACAGAATTATGACCATCAATAACCTTGCCATCCCAGTTGTCCAATGTAGTTTCAACATTTTGAACTGTACTCTAAATGACATCGGACGAATGGATTCTAAGACAATAAAGCTTCTTTCTAAGCATATGATGCATCATTTAAAGGCTGATGTAGTCAGTCTATACATACCTCGTATAGAAGCTGGAAGAGGTCTTATTCAGCTAGAATTGTCATACAAGACAATAATTATTGGCTTACTAGCATACATGGAAATAACAAAGGACTGAATGATACAATCCGTCAAACAACATGAAAACAGAAAGAAAAATATTCAATAATGAAAGAAGGCAGTAAATACAAAGAAGATTTATATCTAGTAGATTCTGTAGAAAACCAAAATAGAAGCCAAGAACCAACTATTGCGGCAAAAAATATGAAAAAGAAAGCCAAGGATAAAGCTCTTAAACAGATGAAACAATGCTGGCAATATATATTGTATGGCTATATTCAGAACATGCTAATAAACCAAATGTTGATAAAGTTAATACTCATTGATGGTTACATGCATCTGGATTAAAGTCTGAAACTGAAGGCTTTATTCTTGCAGTGCAAGAATCGAGTCTTTTCACTAAAAACTTTCAGGTAAATATTATACATAAGAATGTGAATCCAAAATACATGTTCTGAGATAAATACCGAGAAACACTAGACCATCTAATCTCGGGATATTGTGTACTTGCCCTAAATGAATATAAAAACCGTCACAATAGAGTGGGGCAATATTTTCACTGGACAATGTGCAAACTCTATTGAAAATATGTAAACAAACACTGGTATGAACATCCCCTAGCACCAGTTACAGAAATAGATGTCCTCATTCTATGGAATTACACCATCTACACAGACAAGAAAATTGAAGTAAATAGGCAGGATATTATTGTCAAAAAACAAAAAGAAAAAATTAGCCTACGAATTAATATGGCTTGTCCAGTGAATTGTAACATAGCAACCAAAGAATCTAAAAAACTATCAAAATATAGAGACTTGAAAATTGAAATAAAAAAAATGTTGAAATTGAAAACAAGAATCGCACCAGTGATAGTAAGTGCACTTGGAAGAATATAAAATGGTCAAAAAACAACACATTAAAAGAATCCCTAGAAACTCCAGCTTTAGAAATATACAAAAAATTGTCTTGATAAGTATAGCCCACACACTAAGAAGAACTTTGTCCAGGTAATGCTAATGATGTTAAGGTAGATCCAAAAACAAGTGAATAGTAGCCATTACAACACACCACAACATGCCTTAGGTCTTTTGGTAGATTTAGGCAGGTAATGTGACCATAGTAAAAATCAAATTATGATGAAAATGACATAATAATAATAATAATAATAATATAGCTCACTGGTGCCCCCTATATATAAATTTATTCGAGTAACAAGATTAGCAACCAGGTCCCACTCTTTTACTATGAAACCAATAAAATGTAAATGCAAATTCTACTCCAGCAGCTCCTTTTCTCGCACTTCCCGCCTGTGGAATTCCCTTCTGTTTACTTGCTTCTCTGAGAGCTACAATCTCCAAGAATTTAAATGTAGTCAATAGTCATCTCCAAAACACTAACCTGCATTCTCTCTCTCTTTCATGCTCCTTTCTTTGTCTACTTCACTCTCATCAGTATTTTCATCCTTTTCTTACCCACTTCCTTACACCCCTTATAACTTGTCACTCTTTCTCACAACTTTCCTTCTATGAAACCCCCTGCACAACAGTGGCAGTCAAATGCCTTGCTTGGGGCAATATAATTATAAAAAAAACAAAATAATAATAATATATAAAGAAAATTTATAATAAAGAAAAATAGTCACAAAAATATTATTGTAATAAAGAAGACAAGAAAAATTGAGTGGATAATTTCCTATTTTAATGGTGGTAGCAAAGATAAAATTTATAAGTATGATATTAATAAATGCTCCTTTCTCTGTCCACTCCACTCTCATCAATATTCTCATCCTTCTCTTACCCACTTCCTGACACCCTCTATAACCCGTCACTCTTTCTCATAACTGTCCTCCTATGTAACCCTCTGCAAAACAGTGGCAGTAAAATGCCTTGCTTAGAGCGATATGATTATTTAAAAAAAAAAATCTATACTATTAAAATGTGGATATAAAGTGGGGGGATCAGTTCTACATTACAATCAATATATAAACTGATCCCTCACTCTATAGCTTTCTCTTACTCACTTCCTTACACCACCTATAACATGTCACTCTTTCTCATAACTAACACAGTTCCCGCCTGTGGAATTCCCTTCCGTTTACTTGCTTCTCCAAGAGCTACAATCTCCAAGAATTTAAATGTAACGTCAATAGTCATCTCCTATCTCACTAACCTGCATCATCTCTCTCATGCTCTGTTCTCCGTCCACTCCACTCTCATCAATATTCTCATCCTTCTCTTACCCACTTCCTGACACCCCCTATAATCTGTCACGCTTTCTCATAACTTTTCTTTACGAAACCCCCTGCACAACAGTGGCAATAAAATGTGTTGCTTGGGGCAATATGATTATAAAATAATTTATTATAATAACATTTTTGTGACTATTATTCTTTATTATTTTCTTTAACATATTAATATTATTATTATTATTAAGAAAAAAAGAACAATTGATAGCATAAGTTCTTATTCTAATAGTAGTAGCAGAGATCAAATGTATAAGTATGATATGAATGTAAGAAAACTGAATGCATGGTCATCAGCAAAAGGTGCAACCCAAAATGCCAAATACAGGTAGGGGATACCAGAATCAAGCAAGTACAAAAATTTAAATACCTAGAAAGTGTTCTAACAGGAGATGGAAAGTGTGACACAGAGATCCGAAGGCGAATTGGCATGGCGAAGGACGCATTCCAGAAGCTGGGTAAAGTAATAAGACACAGGAAAATTTCACTAGAAACAAAGAAGATAGTGCTAGATTGCTATGTGAGGTCAGTTCTTCAATATGGCAGTGAATGCTGGGCAATATCATTGAATATGAGGAAAAAATCATCATTGACAATATCATCAAAAATGAGGACAAAACTTGAAGAGGTGGAAATGTGGTTCTACAGAAAGATGCTGCATATATCATGGACCAAGTATGTGAGCAACAATGAGGTTTTAGAAAAAAAGTCATCGAAAAATAATTAATAGTGAGCACCAGGAAGAGACAACTGAAGTTCCTGGGACATGCAATAAGGAAGGAGGGCTTGGAGAACCTGATACTGACAGGCCAGATAGAGGGGGGAAAAGAGACAGGGGAATGCAGTGGATAACATATTTGAAGGGCCTGATCAGGTGGATGATGGAACGGGGGTTGCATGGTGTAACAGGAGACGGTGTGCTAAGAGCCACCAGGGATAGTGAAATGTGGAAAGCCATGATCGCCGATGTCCTGAAGGGGCAGGGCACATAGAAGAAGAAGAATATGATATGAATAAAACAGAAACTGATCACTTGCTCTGATAAAAACGATTATCATAATCTTTATACATAAAGGCAATAAGTTCTATAAAAAAAAAGAAATTTTTCTTCTTGAGATTTGGTCCAAACTGATCAATATTTTAGTCAGAAAAAACATTATATTTTCTAAAAAAACAAACCAGTTAATAAGCAAACCACTTGTTCTAAACAAAAGTAACAATAAAAGCAACCTAAAACTCTATACTAATTTATTGATATTGTGATTCCTACAGAATTAAAATGATGGGAAACAAAAGATTATGAATATTTTCTTTATGAATTAATTAATACATAAACTGGGAAATATGGAAAATTGATTTGCAAATGTCATTGTTATGAAGGAATGTAACAAATTCTATGTACTTTAAAAGGAAAAGACAACAAAGATTTTATAAATATCAAGGAAAACTCATGTACCCTTCAACTTATGTGTATATGTCTCACCATCTATTTATCTTGTGTCCTTACATAGATAAATAGTTTGATAGATCAGAAAGTGATGTTGATTATTTTAATTTTTAATATTCTTTTATAAATAAAGTGTCAAACAATGAAATGAACAAAGATTACAATGAATGAAATATGAATAGAAATGAAAAAGGAATCTTTATCATTTAATGTTTTATTCTTTCTCCTTAGAAATAATCAACTGGAATTACTTTTGTTCACATTATGTAAAGGATAATGTGAACGAGCACTGGAATTTTTTTTTTAAACATCTCATCCCAAGCAAGGCATTCTGCTACCAACCACTGTTGTGCAGGAGGTTACATAGGGAAAAGTGATGAGAAAGAGGGGTTAGTTATAGGAAATGTCTGGAGGAGAGTATAAGACGGATGAGAATACCGAGAATGGGGGTGGAGTGGATGGAGAAAAGAGCTTGAGAGAACGGATGCGAGTTAGTGAGATAGGAGATGTCTATTGACCTTACATTTAAATTCCTGGAGATTGTAGCTGCCAGAAGCAAGTATACGGAAAGGAATTCCACAGGCAGGAAGTGCAAGAAAAGAAGCTGTTAGAGTAGAAATTGCAGTTACATTTTATTGGTTTCACTATAAAATAGTGGGAGTTAGTTGCTAGTCTATTAGCTCATGTAAATTCATACATAGGGGTCACTAGTAAGCTAAATTCATTGGAGCAGAAGCCGTGAAAGTATTTGTTGTTGTTGTTTTGTATATCAACCTCAGCGGGTCATTTATTGCCAAGTAAATTTTATTTATTTATTGCTGGTAATACCTTTTTTCTTTCAACAATTTATTGTTGTTTTTATATAAGTTTTGTGTCTAGTAATACATTTTTCTTTTCGAGTATCAAGATTCATTAGGATTTTGTTTTTAAGGGCAGGGTCCCCAAATCCTACTCTTGTTATTTAACCCATAACTGGAGGAAGGGGATGGATTAATACCTTTCCCAAGGGTACCAGTGCTTAAGTTAATGCAGGGTATTCAACTGGAATTCGAACTCGGCTCACCGATTTCTCTTTCCGAGCCGATATCCACTGCACCACAACACACATCTATCACTAAATGCTTACAGAACCTGGTATTCCCAAGCGGTCACCCATCTAAGTACTGACCAGGCTCAACGTTGATTAACTTCTGTGATCGAATGAGAACTGGTGTATTCAACATGATATGGTCGTAAGCGAAAGTATTTGTAGAAGAGGCACAGGGAAGCCATGTCATGCCAGTGAGAGAGCAACACTTGTTAAATGATGAGTTTTTCAAGTTACATTCATCATTTACCTTTTAATATTTTTACAACAGTTTTTGTATTTACAACCCTTTTTATATCAGCTTTTAGATTTACACCCATCAGTACTAATATCTTCCTGATGATTATCTTTCTTCTTCTTCTTCTTCTTCTTCTTCTTCTATGTGTCTTGTCCCTTCAGGAAGTAAGCGATCATGGCCTTCCACGTTTCCCTATCCCTGGTGGCTCTGAGCATGCTTTCTCCTGTTACACCCTGCAATCCTCATTCCGTCATCCACCTGATTAGGTCCTTCAAATATGTTATCCGCTGCTTTCCCCTGTCTCTTTTTCCCTCTATCTGGCCTGTTAGTATCAGATTCTCCAAGCCCTCCTTCCTAATTGCGTGTCCCAGGAACTTCAGCTGTCTCTTCCTGACGCTCAGTATTATTTTCCTTCATTTCCAAGACCTCATCATTGCTCACATGCTCGGTCCATGATATTCGCAGCATCCTTCTGTAGAACCACATTTCAGTTGCTTCAAGTTTTTCCTTCATCTTCAATGATATTGTCCAGCATTCACTGCCATATTGAAGGACGGACATCACATAGCAATCCAGTACTCTCTTCTGTGTTTCTAGCAAAATTGTCCTGTTTCTTAATACTTTACTTAATAAATTCTCTTCACAATTCTGCTGATTCTTCTTCTCCTATATGCCCTGACCCTTCAGGAAGTAAGCAATCATGGCCTTCCACGTATTCCCTATTCCTGGTGGTTCTGAGCATGCCTTCTCCTGTTACACCATGCAACCCTCGTTCCGTCATCCTGATTAGGTCCTTCAAATATGTTATCCGTTGCTTTCCCCTGTCTCTTTTTCCCTTTCCTTTATCATCAAAAGCAGATAAAAATGAAGAAAGCGGCAATAACTTTTAAGATGCTGAATAATAATATCGGAATTTCTCTTCGTCATTACACTTTGATATTATTAGGCACCATTGTAAGTATAAATACAAATTTACTAGTTCAATAGATAATTTCAGCTGCCTAATTTTTGCAACATACATCATATAAATAAACGATGAGAAACTAAAAAAGTTAATTTTGGTAGGATTTTGATATGGATATTTGAATAGAGCTTCAAATGAAGACATGTGCAGTTTTAATCTAGCATGAGAGAAAACAGACCTTAAGAGAAAAATAATGATGTATAGTTAAAAATTTAATTAGGAAATTGAATGACCGATAGAAATATTTTCAATATTAGAAAATGATTGCTTAAAACAAGATAACATATAAGATAAATTAATCAAAGTGTGTCTTAAAAGAATAAGGAGTATTTTGGCAACAAAGTAATTCAATAAAAAGAATTAACACACGAACAATATGAATAATTAGATACTCTGCAGCCTTAAAATGAATAACCCTAACCCTAACCCTGCAGTCATTGGACTGGCAGAAAAGGCAATCAATATCTAAACATATTTATAAATGAAACTTTGTCTGTGTGTGTGTGTGTTTTTTTCTTTTTTTTTTTAATCATATCACCCCGAGCAAAGGCGGTAATGCCACTGATGTGCAGGGGGCTACGTAATAAAAGTGAAAAGATTGGAAAAGAGAAAGCCGGAAACCACATCCTAAACAGGGAACAACGGATGAGCCTCTTCACCTGTACAGTAGACATGGATGGAGTGTGAACCGGGCAATAGTTTAGTCTATCTACTCCAATTGAAAAAAAAAAAAGAAAAAGGAGTGAAAAGATTGGAAAAGAGAAAGCCGGAAACCACATCCTAAACAGGGAACAAGGGATGAGCCTCTTCAGTGTGTGTGTGTGTCCATTACCTATAGTCTCCAAAATGGCTGAACCGACTTTCATGAAAATTTACACAGTTGTACTATAAGCGTCGGCGAGTGTTCTTAGCTAGGTTTTGTGTTGAGGTACCCCTGATAAATATCAACAATTGATAATCGAAAAAATCGGGTTATAGAAGGAGTGGTTTGATTTAAATCAAAGTTGATAGACTCATAGACAAAGATGTAAGAAACGATATTCAGAAGTTTCAAGGTTGCAGCTCTTACAATAGTGCAGAAAATCGATTATATATATATATATATATATATATAAAAGGCAAGATGTTTATGTGTGTGTCTGTTTATCTGCCTGTATGTCTGTATTTTTTTCAGCCCTTTTATTTTTGTTTTTGCATTGGGTTTGGCTCTAAGTAGGTATAATTGTAGTTCTTAGTCTCAGCCATGATACCATTTACTTAGAGGACTTATTTAGCATTCAAAATTCAGTTTATGATGAAAAAACTTATTTGATATCAATAGCAGGAAATCAAAATTTGACTTACATCCATTCATTTTTCTTTCACTCTATGGTTTCGCTTTGACTGGAAACAATTATTGCTTTTTAGTCTTTCATGCCAATGTCCAAAGAGTCTGAGCTTCAGGACCATGGATTAGTTTTAAAGCTATCATTACACCTGAGCAATGCCGAGCTATATTGCTAGTCAGTGCATAAAGCTCTACACTCTATAGAGAATGAAGCATTGTGTTTAGCTTAGAAGATAATGTAGGCAAAATATTTTATCATCACCATTTTTATAGTGTTAATGAAATCTAAAGTACGTTCTAGAAATTTACTCAATTTATCATTGCTTGTACAATTTGTTAGAAACCTTAGAAAAATTTTGGAACTTGCAAAATTGGTTCCAAATGCAGTTACAGAGATGGACATGAGTCAAAATTGAAACACTTGTCTTTAACTTGCCTGACACAAAAAAATATTATTTTTGGACAAGGTAATGATTGGCAATAATTTCTTTTTTTATGATAATTCAAACCAAGAATTGTCGTAAAATCCAGTATAACCTCCAACATTTTAATTTAACCAGAATTGATGATGGAAGTTCTTGTTAATGATTGGTGGGCTTTAAACAAAATTATTTTTATGAATTGCTAAAACCTGAGCAGATTGTCTTGCTGCAGGCAACAATTAGCTTTTTTGTATAGTGCATTGAAATTGAAAACACCTTTTTCCTGAACAAGCAAGCTGAGTGGTAATTTTTCCATAATAACAACACCTGCTCTCATTTTGGAAATATAATACAGGAGACGATATGGAAATTAATTCAGATTCAGATTCTCCAAAACCTGTTGCATTCACATGATCATTTATTTTTTTTCCAGACACTACTTCTTGTATATTCAATGGTTCCAAAAATTTCAAGCTAGGAAAAATTCTCCAAAGAATTTACAACTGGTATCATTTTTTTTATGATGGAATGCATAATTTACCAGGAAGATGATATACGGTCATAGAAAATTTCATATATGGTCATAGAAAATTTCATATATGGTCATAGAAAATTTCAGAAAATACTTGGATAAGTGAATAATGATTCTATGAATGAATATAAATAAAAGATTGATTCAGACGTATACTGGAAACTTTCAATTATATTTACAATGACTAATGAAAATACAGAATGAAAACTGAAAATTAAATCTTTTTAATCATTTCACCCCAAGCAAGGCAGTACCACCACTGATGCGCAGGGGGCTACATAAGAGAGTTAAAGTTTTAGGCAGAGGAGAGTGAAAACAAAGACAAACTATCTACAGGGGGTGAGAGAGAAAGGGCAAGAGAAGCATGATTTCTTTAAATTGTTTCACCCCAAGTAAGACAGCACCACCACTGATGTGCATGGGGCTACATAAGAGAGTTAAAGTTTTAGGCAGAAGAAGAGTGAAGACAAAGACAAACCAGCTATAGGGGTGAGAGAGAAAAGGCAAGAGAAGGATAATTTTTTTAATCATTTCACCTCAAGCAAGGCAGTACCACCACTGATGTGCAGGGGGCCACATAATAGAGTTAAAGTTTTAGGCAGGAGGAAAGAGAAGACAAAGACAAACCAGCAATAGGGGGTGAGAGAGAAAGGGCAAGAGAAGGATGATACTTTTTAATCATTTCACCTCAAGCAAGGCAGTACCACCACTGATGTGCAGAGGGCTACATAATAAAGTTAAAGTTTTAGGCAGGAGGAGAGTGAAGACAAAGACAAACTAGCAATAGGGGGTGAGAGAGAAAGGGCAAGAGAAGGATGATATTTTTTAATCATTTCACCCCAAGCAAGGCAGTACCACCACTGATGTGCAAGGGGCTACATAAAAGATTTACAGTTTTAGGCAGAGGAGAGTGAAGACAAAGACAAACTAGCTACAGGGGGTGAAAGAGAAAGGGCAAGAGAATGATGTGAACACAGGAGTGAAGACAGTTATGAAGGTAGAGAGAAAGGAAAAGAACAAGATACACGGATTGATGTTGAAAGGACAAAGAAAGGACCAGAATCAAGTGGATAAGAGGTGGGAATTAACGTTGCATTTAAATTTCTGGAGGTTGCAGCCGTCAGGAAAGCAAGTATACGGAAGGGAGTTCCACAGGCGGGAAGCGCGAGAAAAGAACCTGCTGGAGTAGAATTGTCACCTGCATTTAGTTGTTCTAAAAGAAAAATAAATAAAAGCTATAATGAAATCACAGCCAAAAATAGAAAAATCAAAGACATGTAATGGGTAAAATAACCTGGATATGGCAATGCAAATGAGATCTTAATTTGGAAACAGAGAAAATAATAATAAGAATACAAAACTAACTACATTATGTTAGAAGCAGATAAAAATTTTGGAAAATAGTAAATGTTACTTTTGTGAGTAGAGATAAAAAATTTCAAACAGATTATATGTCATGGTTGGATGAGGTTAATGTTTCACTAAGATTTCTACAAATGATTTGATTTCAAATATCCAGACAAATTGCATGTGTACAAAGAAAAAACTACCACTGAAATATGAAAAGAATCTTTAAAATTTTCAAGTAAAATTATCACTCGGGGTCAGATAAATCCAAGAAGAGAAAACATGAAAATAAAATGAATTATTCAATTCAACAAAAACATCTGTAAACTACACTACCGGCCATAATTACTAGGCCACCCCAGTTTTTTAAAAGAAACGACGTATTTCATATTATTTTTGGTATTTATTGCCAAGTGGATAATTCTAAATGAAAGTAGAATGGGTCTTTTGTTATTATTACTTTGCAAAATTTTACAATGCAAATAGCGACAATTTACCTATCGCACCCTGTAGATTTTATATATATATATATATATATCACCAAGCCATCTATACACTTAAAAACAACCAAAACATAATTATTGTACCAGCTGATAAGGGAGAGGAGCTACAACCATCTTAGACACCAACAACTATATTAAAGAAGCAGAATCACAACTTCAAAATAACAGGTTCTATGTACCCTTACCTCTAGATCCGACTAGCACTTACAAAACAGAATTATCACTTCTCATTCAGAACCTGAATCACAGCATAAAAAATAAAATAAAAGCTCTTATTCCTGAGAACCCCAAAACAGCAACATTCTACACTATCCCAAAACTACATAAACTCCCCAAAATCATTTCAGAAAAACACCCTAACACCTCTTCATCCAACCCACATCATACTAAACAATCAAACAATGAAGAGATCTATAAAATTTCAAAAGCCCTTAAAATCACACCACCTGGCAGACCCATAATATCAGGCATTGGTACCCTCACAGAACTTATATCTGGATACATAGACAATATCCTAAAACCTTCATTGCCTGACATACCTAGTTATATTACAGACACTACTGACTTTCTCAACAAATTACAAAACATTAACTTAGTCCGCGATGATAATATCCTAGTAACGATGGATGTTGCGTCTCTGTACACGAACATTCCACATGTTGAAGGAGTATCAGCTTGCCATGAGTTCCTTAAAAGCAAACTACCTAACAACCAAATCACAGATATATGCCAATTAGTAAATTTCATCTTAACACAATAATTTTAAATTCAACAACAAACACTATTTACAGATCAGTGGCACAACAATGGGCACGAAAATGGCACCTAGTTATGCCAATATCTTTATGCACATTCTAGAAAGAAAGATACTAGACAATTCACAATACAAACCATCACATTATTTTAGATACATTGATGACATTTTCTTAGTATGGACTCATGGAGTAGAAAAATTAAAAACCTTTTTTACTTTCTGCAGCAACTTCCATAATACAATTAAATTTACCATGGAGTACTCAAACACATCCGTCCCTTTCTTAGACATCATGATAAAATTGAACAAACATACACTTTCCATCAGTCTATACAACAAACTCACAAACCAACATAAATTCCTACACTTTAACAGTTGTTATCCCCTTAAATTAAAAAAATCTATCGTATACAGCTCATTTCTAAAAATCAAACGCATATGCTCAGACCATCCAGATTTTCTAAACAACATTAACAACCTAACAAAGCAATTTCTAAAATGTAAATACCCAATAAAAATAATAAAAGAAGCACTAAATAAAACCATCCACATAAATCGTAACACACTTCTCACATACAAGAAAAGAAAAAACAACAACCGAATCCCCATGGTTTTTAACCACAATCAACATTCACACACACTTATCAAAAATTTAAAAAATGATTACAAGAACCTCCAATCAAACAAAAAAATCAAAGACATTTTTGATAAACCATCCATAAATGCAATGAAACAAACACCCAACCTATCAACTATCCTCACTTCTAACAAATATCTAAAAAACACAAACCTATCAGGGAATTTAAAATGTCAGAAACCCAGGTGCCTAATTTGTAAACATTTGGTAAACGACACAATATTCTCCGTACCCAACACCAAAATCAAATTGCAGCCACCACGCCTCACTTGTGACAGCGAAAACATTATATACGTCCTCTTTTGTTCAATATGTCCCAATAGTGGATATATTGGCAAATCCGGTAATAGCTTTAGATTTCGCTTCAATAATCACAAACTCAATATACGCCAAAATAATCAATATTCCCCAGTAGGAGCACATTTCAATCAACTGTGTCACACCTTAGAAAATTGCAAATGTTTACTAATAGACTCCAATTTTAGTTCTACATCCGCACGCAGAAAGAAAAAAAATACTGGATTTTAAAATTAAATACACACAAGCTAGGGTTAAATAGGGACTTAGGTGCTTTGAATCTTTACAAATACTTCCATAACTAAACGTTTTTAGATACATTTAAAAATATTTTTAAAACTTTTTTAGATACAATTAAAAAATTTTTTATCTAAAACAAATTTACAAGCATTATTAAAGATAGGTTTACATTTACAAACATAATTTTTTTAAAAATTCTGTCACTTTCGTCACTTGATGTAAAAACAAAAACTCTCTCAACAAACGCGTCACGTGATGTAAACAAACGCGTCACGTGATGTAAACAAACTCACTATATATATATATATATATATATATATATATATATATATATACTACCACCCATAATTATTAGGCAAATTCTGCAAAGTAATAATAACAAAAGAACCATTCTATTTTCATTTACAATTATTCACTTGGAAATAAATACTAAAAAATAGTATGAAATACATCATTGTTTTTAAAACACTGGGGTGGCCCAATAATTATGGCCGGTAGTATATATATATTGGAGAAAATTTTCAAAATTCAAAGGTGAAAATTTTCTCTAATTTATATTGGCTCTGTATTCTTAATACATTGAGCTCTCTGCCTGCATCACTTTTTAATGTTAAAAATTTTTTAATATTGATTAGGATCAGGTTCTTGGAATTTATCTTCCTACTCTTCCACTTCGGATTAAAGAAAAACAAAAATATATATATATATATATATATATATCCAATCTACAGTGTGCGATGAATAAATTGTCGCTATTTGCCTTGTCAAATTTTGCAAAGTAATATTAACAAAAGAACCATTCTATATTCATTTACAATTATTCACTTGGAAATAAATACGAAAAAATAGTATGAAATACATCATTTTTTAAGACGCTAGGGTTGCCTAATAATTATGGCCAGTAGTGTAACTTCTGTTTCTATTTCTTCTACAACTATGCTGTGAAGATTATTCGCAGCTGTTAAGTAATTCATTGTCAATAGGATTTCAATTCATACGTTCTTATAATAAGGCTTGAGCCTAAACAAAGCTATAATAACATTAAGCAAAATCTGTCAAAGTGCCATTTCTATAAACATGAGAGACAGAATCAGAGAAGATTAGAAAATAGACAAATATCAATATTCTGAACGTAATAGTCATTCACCGGATCCTTGGAACAATTCCAAAGACCCCTGCAAAATAACTAGAGCATTATAATTACAGTAAACACTGTTGAGATCAGTATGAATACTAAGCATATTGCAGAAGATTTGAGGAAACTTTAGTGCTTAGTTTCAGTAATGATCATCAGATAAAATTTGGTATAAATATACAACCGATAATAATAATATCTGGTCGGGTGCCCCTGCTGTTCTCCTCGGGCTTCTCGATAAGGTTCAGAGGAGGGTCTGTAATGTGATAGATACCGACTTGACAGACCGCCTGCAGTCTCTCTCCCACCGGCGCAACGTGGCTTCCCTGTGTCTCTTCTATAAATACTTTCACGGCTTCTGCTCCGATGAACTTAGATCACTAGTGCCCCCTAAATATGTATTTGAAAGAGATACTAGATTAGCAACTAGATCCCACCCTTTTACAGTGAAACCGATAAAATGCAGCCATAACTTCTACTCCAACAGTTTCTTTCCTCGCACTTCCTGACTGTGGAATTCTCTTCCAAAAGATTGCTTCCCTGATGGCTACAATCTCCAGAAGTTTAACTGTAAGGTCAATAGACACCTCCTAACACACTAACCTGCTCCCATTCTATCAAGCACTCTTCCCAACCCTCATACTCGCTATCCTTATTCATCTGTCACCTTCCTCCTGACATTCCCTATGTCTAACCATTCCTTCTCTTTACCTTCCCCGATGTAGCCCCATGCTTAATAGTGGCAGTGGAATGCCTTGCTTGGGGTGAGATGATTAAAAAATAAAAAAATTAAAAAAAATAATTAGTATGCTAAAAGGTGATAATAACAACAAAGAAAGTCAATGACAACAATAAAATCATGAAAACATATTTCGATAAGAAAAAAATAAAACACTTGTTTGAAAGACTTTTTTCTTTTTTTAATCATTTCACCCCAAGCAAGATATTCCACTGCCACTATAGAGCAGGGTGTTACATAGGGAAAAGTGATGAGAAAGAGGGGTTAGTTATAGGAAATGTCAGGAGGAGAGTATAAGACGGATGAGAATACCGAGAATGAGGGTGGAGTAGATGAAAAAGAGCTTGAGAGAATGGATGCAAGTTAGTGTGATAGGAAATGTCTATTGACCTTACATTTAATTCCTGGAGATTGTGGCTGTCAGGGAAGCAAGTATATGGAAAGGAATTCCACAGGCGGGAAGTGTGAGAAAAGAAGCTGTTAGAGTAGAAATTGCAGTTATATTTTATTGGTTTCACTATAAAATATTTTATTGGTTTCACTTTAAAAGGATGGGACCTAGTTACTAGTCTAGTAGCTCATGTAAATTCATACATGGGGGAACCAGTGAGCTAAGTTCATTAGAGCACAAGCAAGGCAGTTTTACTGCCACTGTTGCACAGGGGTTTACATAGGGGAAAGTGATGAGAAAGAAGGGTAGGTTATAGGGAATGTCAGGAGGAGAGTAAAAGATGGATGAGAATACCAGTGTAATGGGTGTGGAGTAGATGGAGAAAAGATCTTGAGAGAAAGGATGCAAGTTAGTGAGATAGGAGATGTCTATTGACCTTACATTTAAATTCCTGGAGATTGTAGCTGTCAGGGAAGCAAGTATGTTGAAGGGAATTCCACAGGCGTGAGAGCCGGAAAGAGAGACTACTGGGCATGTATAAAAATAGCCGAGTTGAGAGACAGAGGTGGGTGGTTAACTGACCGGTATTCAAAGAACAACTACCCCTAAATTCTTAAGTAGAACGGCATCGCTAAGAAAAATAAATAAAACCTCAAACCAATTCTTATCCAAACGAAACATGAAAGTCAAAAAAGTTAGTAACAAGCCAAAAAAATTAAAGACAAAGGAAAAAAAAAAGAATTAGAAAAAAGAATAACATGTAAAGGAAACAAGAATCTAATCATGAAGGATTTAAAGATTAAGAAATAGATGAAGATGAAGATATTATATTAATTAAATTGTAAAGATGACAAAGGAAGAAATGTTAAATGAATTGTGTATGATAAAGAAAAGAAATCTGTGATTCTGAGAAAAGAAACAAGAAATTCAAAACAATCCTATTATCTATAACTATACTAGCAGTATAGCCCGGCGTTGCTCGGGTGTAATGAAAGCTTTAAAACTAATCCATGGTCGTGGAGCCCAGACTCTTTGGACGTTGGTATGAAAGACTAAAAAGCAATAGTTGTTTCCAGTTAAAGCGAAACTGTAGACTGAAAGCAAAATGAATGGATGTAAGTCAAATTTTGATTTCCTGGTATTGATATCAAAAAAGTTTTTTTCATCGTAAACTGAATTTTGAAGGCTAACTAAGTCCTATAAGTAAATGGTATCATGGCTGAGACTAAGAACTACAATTATACCTACTTAGAGCCAAACCCAAAGCAAAAACTAAAATTAAAGCAAAAAACTAAAATAAAAGGGCTGAAAAAAACTAAAATAAAAGGGCTGAAAAAATACAGACATACTGGCATATAAACAGACACACACACAAACAATTAGAAGACAAAATTCCAGATTATTGTGAACAAAACCTCTTCAATATCTACAGAAGGCTAAATATCTATTTGAAGGCTAAATAAGTCCTCTAAGTAAATAGTATCATGGCTGAGACTAAGAACTACAATTATACCTACTTAGAGCCAAACTCAAAGCAAAAACTAAAATAAAAGGGCTGAAAAAAATACAGACATACAGGCATATAAACAGACACACACTCAAACATCTTACCTTTTATATATATTATCGATTTTCTGCACTATTGTAAAAACTGCGACCTTGAAACTTCTGAATATCATTTCTTATGTCTTTGTCTATAAGTGTATCAAAGTTGATTAAAATCAGACCAATCCTTCTATAACCCAATTTTTTCGATTATCGATTTTCGATATTTATCGGGGGTACCTCAACACAATACCTAGCTAAGAACACTCGCAGACACTTATAGTACAACTCTGTAAATTTTCAAGAAAATCAGTTCAGCCATTTTGGAGTCTAACGGTAATGGACACACACTCACACACAGACACACACACACGGAGTCTAACGGTAATGGACACACACACACACATACACACACACACACACACATGCACACAGACAAAGTTCCATTTATAAATAAGTTTAGATTCCAACTGCTCATTTGACTCAGTGTAAATGGTTCTTCACAAGAAACTGATATTGGCAAACAATTAGAAGACAAAATTCCAGATTATTGTGAACAAAACCTCTTCAATATCTACAGAAAAAATTTGTATTGTGAAAAGTAAAGGTTATTCATAGTAACACTGGCAATAAACAAAATAATAATCAAAGAAGTCTTTGTTTTTATGATGGAGAATAGAAAATGTGTCTATGAGGTTTTTTGGAAACTTGTTAAATGAATTTGCGCTAAGTGTGGTATATCTACATAAATCAATGGGTAACACAATTTTAAATGTTTTTGCTTTCGGTCAGTATGTATAATTTCCTAATTGTTTTTATCTAGAAAACAAGGAAAACGACTTTTATTTCCATTAAACTTTGATTTTCTCACCTGGACAGAGGGGAAAATAAGGCCATTAAATTTGCAAACCCATGAATTTGGAGAAAACCAAAAAAAACACTAAAGAAATTGCTTTTTTTTTTGCATAGTGGATCCTTCCAAACATCTTCTTCTATGTGCTTTGTCCTTTCAGGATGTAGGCGATCATAGCTTTCCACATTTCCCTATCCCTGGTGGCTCTTAGCATGCCTTCTCTTGTTACATCACGCAACCCTTGTTCCCTCATCCACCTGATTAAGTCCTTTAAATATGTTATCTGCTGCTTTTCCCTGTTTCTTTTTCCTCTATCTGGCCTGTTAGTATCAGGTTCTCCAAGCCCTCCTTCCTCATTGCACGTCCCAGGAACTTCAGCTGTCTCTTCCTGATGCTTTGTACTAATTTCCTTTTTGTTTCCATCATTTCCAAAACCTCATCATTGCTCACATGCTTGATCGATGATATTCGCAGCATCCTTCTGTAGAACCACAACCACATTTCAGTTTTCCTTCATCATGATGATGTTGTCCAACATTCACTGCCATATTGAAGAACTGACATGACATTGCTATCCAGTACTCATTTCTTTCTTTCTTGCGAAATTGTCCTGTTTCTTTATACTTTACTTCAACTTCTGGAATGCATCCTTTTGATTTTGGATCTCAGGAATATAAATGTATAGAACTTGATGTGACCACAAATGAGGGGTCAGCTTATGTATTGATTGTAATATGGAACTTATCCCCCACTTTATATCCAGTATGCTTCTGTAGAACCACATTTCAGTTTCTTCAAGTTTTTCCTTCATCTTTGATGATATTGTCCAACGTTCACTGCCATATTGAAGAACCGACATCACATAGCAATCCAGTACTCTCTTCTTTGTTTCTAATAAAATTGTCCTGTTTCTTAATACTTTACTCAACTTCTGGAATGCTTCCTTTGCCATCCCAATTTACCTTTGGATCTCTGTGTTGCACTTTCCATCTTCTGTTATAACACTTCCCAGGTATTTACATTTTCGTACCTGCTTGATTTTAGTATCCTCATTGGCATATTGGGTTGCCCTTTTTACTCAAACTAGCAAAAATGTACCTGCTATCATATGTCCAGACTTTCTGTCATCTATTAGCCCAGTGCCATACTGCTCTGGCCTTTCCATATCCACTCCTCCATAGAGAGAACAGTCGTCTTCAAAAGAGTACAGTAATTCAAAAGAGGATGACGTCATTGAACAAGGTTACAGAGGCACATACTACCGGAATCAAAAACACCTGATCAGAGATATTGTTCTCACAATGTCTAATGCCAAGCTTTTGATGTTAAAACTCAATTAGTAGAATTTGTTAGATGAAAATGTGCAAGTTGCAGGTCAGAGAAAACAGAACTAATATTTTCAACCTTTTTTCAGCCTTCAAGAAAGTATTTGCTTCTGCCACAATGTGACCTGTCTGTTCAAGGTAATTGGAATCACCTGTGACCCCAGCAAATAATGGCTGTTCATCGACAACTTATCCTTGGTGCTTTATTACAGGAATACGCATTCATCTCTTCCTCTGGCTTATTTGATGCAGCTCAAAGAAAAATACAGTCGTGTTAAGATCTTGCTAGATGTCTTGATATATGAAGAATACTATTCAAAGGTTATTAGAGATTTCAAAATGGTGGGGTTTTTAATGAGTCTCCAAGGTGATTTTAGTAAATTTCCATGTTATAATATCTTTGTATTTGGGATAGCAGGAACACTGTGGCACTCTACCACAGACAGAATTGGTCACAGCAAACCAAGTTCAGTGTGTGGAGGCACAATGTTAAATGGGAGCCATTGTTGGACTTCCAGAAAGTATTATTTTTTCCACTACACTTAAATTTCAGCTTTACAAAACATTTTGTCACAGCTCTAGATAGGGAATCTGCAGCATTCAAGATTTCTTTGCTAAGTTATTTGTGGCAAAAGTCCTAAGCTGGTCTCTTTGTTGGACCAAGAATAAAGACGTTCATAGAGTGCAAGGTTATCCTCTTATCATTGCCCCAAATCTGATTCCTGCTGCTTTTTCCATCTTAGTGGCCAGCTTTGTGGCAATGATAAGGGGATTCCTATGGAATCACAAGGTTGAAATTCATAGAGTTTGTTGAGACACTGGTGAAGAACTACAGCAAAAACAGAAAATAAAAAATAGTTGCTACCCAAAGACAAAAATCATATTACACAAGGAATTCTCCAAGAAGCCCACTAAGATGGAGAAAGCAGCGTGAAACAGCTTTGTGGCAATGATAAGGGAATTCCTATTTTCTAGATATAAGCAAATAAAAAAAAAGCTGCTACCCAAAGACAAAAATCAGATTACACAATGAAAAGTGAAAACGTAACAGCAAAACTGATTAGTCACCTCAACACTGTCATCAATAAACTAAGTTCTACTTCTTTTATTTCACCTACAACTATTTTGTGAAGATTAATATAGGCTGTAAAGAAATTCATTGTTACTAGGATTTTAATTCATGTCTTGCTGTAATCTGAACTTATTTATAAATGGAACTTTGTCTGTGTGTGTGTATCCGTTACCTATAGACTATGAAACGACTGAACCAATTTTCTTGAAAATTTACACAGTTGTACTACAAGCGTCTGCGAGTGTTCTTAGCTAAGTTTTGTGTTGAGGTACCCCCGATAAATATCAAAAATCGATAATCAAAAAAATCGGGTTATAGAAGGAGTGGTCCGATTTTAATCAAATTTGATAGATTCATAGACAAAGACATAAGAAGTTTCAAGGTTGCAGTTCTTACAATAGTTCAGAAAATTGATTATATATATATATGTGTGTGTGTCTGTTTATCTGCCTGTATGTCTGTATTTTTTGTCAGCCCTTTTATTTTAGTTTTTGCTTTGGGTTTGGCTCTAAGTAGGTATAATTGTAGTTTTTAGTCCCAGCCATGATACCATTTACTCAGAGGACTTATTTAGCCTTCAAAATTCAGTTTACAACAAAAAAAACTTATTTGATATAGATAGCAGGAAATCAAAATTTGACTTACATCCATTCATTTTTCTTTGAGTCTATGGTTTTGCTTTAACTGGAAAAAACTATTGATTTTTAGTCTTTCATGCTAACGTCCAAAGTGTCTGAGCTCCAGGAACCATGGATTAGTTTTGAAGCTTTCATTACACCTGAGCAATGCCGGGTTATTCTGCTAGTATATATATATATTAGGTGTGATTGGTAAATTGGCGCAATTATTTTATTATTTCAAATATTCTTTAGGCTGAGTCTGAACTCCAGGACCATGGATTAATTTTAAAGCTTTTATTACATCCGAGCAACACTGGGCTATACTGCTAGTAAGACTTGAGCTCAAACAAAGGCATTCACTATAAGAATGTCCAGCGGACGAATTTAAAACATGAAGGATGAAAACAGTGTCTAAACAAATGTGAAGATAATCAATATTTTACTATCAAACAAAAATGTTTAATAAATATTTTATCAGTATTTTGATGCTTAATCTCATCATCAGTTGAATATTTTCAATTCCAAAATCACTGAGAATTGTTTTTTTTTCGAGAAGAGGTATGAATTAGCGATAAGTATACATTAGATTTTCATTTTGATCACCAATAAAATCTGTTTCATTGAATCATGAGTTCCCCACATTTTTTTTCTAGCTTCAGTCATTTTGGTAATATTTGGCCCTCGTCCAGTACACAACAATGGTATATAGAAAAAAAAAAGTATTCACACAACTGACTGTATCAATTTAGTCAGTTAAGTGCCATACGTGATACACGCTTGGATGATCATGTCTTGAAAAAGTACATGACTGGCTGGGCAGAAGATTACCCTGCAGTAGGTTGCCATTACTTTCTGCATAGACTGGTTGCCGACCAAGGATATAGAACCCAATCTGTCCTGTTATTTGACTCATAGCTAGAAGGGAAAGAGATGTATTACATTATTAAGTAATAAGTAATGGGGGATCAGTTTATTACTTCATAACAATAGAAAACCGATCCCCCATTTTATGCCCAGTAGAAGCTTTAACTGATTCCAACTATTATGCTCAGTCAGACAGTTAAGTGCCGTACGTGATACATGCTTGGGCGATCATGTCTGTAAGGAGACATGACTGACTGGGCAGAAAATTATCCTGCAGTAGGTTGCCATTATTTTCTACAGTAGACTGGTTGTCAACCAAGGTTATAGAAACCAGTCTGTCCTATTATTTAACCCATAAATGGAAGGAAAAGACGGATTAATACCTTTCCCAAGGGTATTTGCATGTAAGTGAATGCAAGGAATTCAACTGCAATTAGAACTCAGCTCCCCAGTTTCTTGTTCCAAGCCAATATCCACTGCACCACAACGCACATCCTTGCATCCATTAATAGTCATGAAATGGGGATGTTTGTGCTTATGATGTAATGGATAGAGCTCAAATATTAAAAGTTTTCTTCTGTCATAACACTAGCAAGGTTAAAATGTTCTCAGGTTACTTAATGTGCATAATTTGTAGATGAAGACAGTTTAAATATGTTAGTACAAGACCCCCTACAGAAGGTAGCAGAAGAAAGTAACAAAAAAGGACTAGAAATAAACTGCATGAAAACTAAATGCATGGTCATCAGTAAAAATGGCAGCCCAAAATACCAAATGCAGGTCAGGGATACCAGAATCAAGCAGGTACAAAAATTTAAATACCCTGGAGGTGTTATAACAGAAGACGGAAAGTGCGACACAGAGATCCAAAGAAGAATTGGCATGGTGAAGGAAGCATTCCAGAAGTTGAGTAAAGTATTAAGAAACAGGACAATTTTGCTAGAAACTAGGAAGAGAGTACTGGATTGCTATGTGATGTCCGACCTTCAATATGGCAGTGAATGCTGGACAATACCATCAAAGATGAAGGAAAAACTTCAAGCAACTGAAATTTGGTTCTAAAAAAGGATGCTGTGATTTGCGTTGGGTTATTATTTGGATCTAACCCAAGATCCACAACAGATAGATTTCATTCAACAAATTGCACAATCATAGAAATTAATCAATCCAATTATAAATTAAATTTTAAAATCAATTTACACTTGAATTAATTGAGGGCAATCTTGTGACTACGTTGATGTTTTACATGAGTAACTTCATGTTTTCAGAATCTTCTGTTAGTCTGAAATATTTTTTGCTTTTCTTTTGGATCTTACCGTAAATTTGTATGTTACATTCATTTATAGGCAGTTACTGTTGAGTATACATTTATACTTTGTTCTGTAGTTACAGGTGAGCATGGTGGGGGTTGTGGTGGTTGTTGATTTTGATTTTTTTGTTTTTTTATCATTTGTAGCATGTTTTTGGGGAGCAGATTTCAATGGAATAATTCTGTTGAATATTTTATTTTATTTCCTTGATTTTGGAAAGTATTTGTCTACAGGTTTGATAAACATTTTACAAATATTTATTTTCATTCTTTTATTATACGACATATTGAAATAGATGGTGTTTCACTTTCTGTTAGATTTTCTGTTTGGTTTAAAATATTTTTGGGGTGTAGGTTGTGGGGCAGTGAATATCGGCTCAGAACGAGAAATCGGAAGCCAAGTTCGAATTCCAGTTGAATTCTTTGCATTCACTTATGTGCAAATACCTTTGAGAAAGGTATTAACTCCTCTCTTTGATCCAGTTATGGGTTAAATAACAGGACAGATTGGGTTCTATAGCCTCAGCTAGCAACCAGTCTACTGCAAAAAGCAATAGCAACCTACTACAGAATAATCTTCTGTCCAGTCAGTCATGTCTCAAAAGAGACATGATCACCCAAGCATGTATCATGTATGGCACTTAACTGACTGACTTAAATATTTTACTAAGAAATGAGTTTTTACTTAGATTTTCTAATGATTTTTGGATTTGCTGAATTTTTGTTTCATAAATTGTTATATAATCAACAGCTGACTGTGGGATCTGATTGAGTATAGTGGGTGGATGTTCATACTTAAAAGATGTGCATATATAATATGGGTTGTTATGTGACACTATCTCCCATGGTGATGCTTTCCCTTCTCCGGCGGGGATACTTTCCTTTGGTTGGTTTAAAACAACGGAGAGAGAAATTGATATTGGTGATATTATTAATGTTTTATTGTGTCATGCGATGTGAGCTTAGATAAAAAAATAATTTTAGTACCATCAAGTGCTTCTAAAAACACGGGAGCATAAAATTTGATTATTTTGGGAAAATAATCATTTCTCGTCTTTCATGATTGTATGAATTTCAAATCTTTTCATGTTCATATAGATTCCCTTAGATTTGAAATGTTGATTCCACTAATCTGAAAACGTGTAGACAAAACAAGTGTCAGAGTGATTTGATAAGGTCAACCAGGGGCCAAGGCTGCTGTTTAGCCCAACAGTCCAAAGTGACCCGAGCTGGATTCAGTTCGATGTGAGTTGGCATGATCTCATTGGTCAAGCTAAGACATCCATAAATCAAAGGGGCGGAGACCGATTTTCATTGGCCGAAGACTGAGAGCCAGTCGGATCCCCAGAGAGGATCGAAATTGGTTATAAAAATAGATGCTCGACACAAAAAGTTCAGTTGGGAAGCAGTTTGTTCAGATTTCGGGCAGAGAGCCACACCACCACATTTTCCACCAGCGGCCACCCCTGATTCGGCACATTCCGTCAGATTCCGTCAAGAACCCGAAAGAACTTTGCTGTTTTAGAAGTTACATAGGAAAATTGACAATCCTGATTATAGAGAATTAATGAAAAGACTTTTAATGAACTACAAGAGACTTTGGCGAATATTTGAAGAGATCTATTTATTTCAACGCTAATGAAACTTAGACAAAACATTTCTTTTAACGATTAGAAGCTATGATGCTTTTGGTGAACTTTCTCTCTCCGTTGTAAATATCATTTTCGACAACTGTATTCTTGGGAAAAGAAAGACATTGTTTTTTCTTTATATAAAGACATTCTACGTAGCTCTCCAGGCGTGTTCGACTTCATTCATTTATTTTATTAATTTTTTTTTGGTGCCGTGTTTATTTTTTCAACCCACAAGTGTACACCAGTGTCTGGACTGGCTAAAAGGGACGACTATTAAGATTGCAAGACGAGACCTCTGGGATCTAATCACAACGTGGGACAGTGGCCCGTTGTTGAAAAGACGTCCTGTAACAAAGCTTTTGTGGCGACATCATCAGACAGGATCGTCCTGACCAGCGACTGCAACCAAACCAACCGTACGACCAGGTGGCAATGTCACAACTGGGATCGTCACGACCATCATCGAGAACGAGCATCACATTAGACAGACGGCCAGCCAGGCTGAGGCGTCACATCTGGTGCCACTTTGACCAGGATCTGGCTTGAGGTCAGCCGTCCACATTGCAGTTGTATCACAGTTATATAGTTTTCTAAATGGCTGATGTTTGCCTTTTTGTAGTTTGAAAGTTACATCTAAGAAATCTACTTTATACTACCAAATAGAAAGTAAACAATTCCTTCAAAATTACACTACTGGCCATAATTATTAGGACATCCCAGTGTAAAAAAAATTATGTATTTCATACTATTTTTTTAGTATTGATTGCCAAGTGATTAATTGTAAATGAAAACAGAATGGTTCTTTTGTTAATATTAAACAATAACATGTGCAATGAAATGAATTTATAAATATTTAATAATTACCTATATTGCAGTTTCATCAATGAAAGAATGAAGAAAATTTAGGGTGATTCAGACAAGGTCATCTTTGCTACTTTGCCTTGTAAAATTTTGCAAAGTAATAATAACAAAAGAACCATTCGATTTTCTATTAGAATTATCCCCTATAAATAGTATAAAATCCATCATTTCTTTTAAAAAATTGGGGTGGCTTAATAATTATGGTTGATAGTGTAGATCAACAAAATAGCTGGATATCTAAAGAAAAGAATCTCATAATATTAAAGTAACCTAAAATTAAACTTTAAAATTTTATCAGTTCAATTCTAAGCATTTATTATGGATTTTATCAGTTCAATTCTAAGCATTTACTATGGATTTTATCAGTTCAATTCTAAGCATTTACTATGGATTTTATCAGTTCAATTCTAAGCATTTACTACGGATTTTATCAGTTCAATTCTAAGCATTTACTATGGATTTTATCAGTTCAATTCTAAGCATTTACTATGGATTTTATCAGTTCAATTCTAAGCATTTACTACGGATTTTATCAGTTCAATTCTAAGCATTTACTATGGATTTTATCAGTTCAATTCTAAGCATTTACTACAGATTTTATCAGTTCAATTCTAAGCATTTACTATGGATTTTATCAGTTCAATTCTAAGCATTTACTATGGATTTTATCAGTTCAATTCTAAGCATTTACTATGGATTTTATCAGTTCAATTCTAAGCATTTACTATGGATTTTATCAGTTCAATTCTAAGCATTTACTATGGATTTTATCAGTTCAATTCTAAGCATTTACTATGGATTTTATCAGTTCAATTCTAAGCATTTACTACGGATTTTATCAGTTCAATTCTAAGCATTTACTACGGATTTTATCAGTTCAATTCTAAGCATTTACTATGGATTTTATCAGTTCAATTCTAAGCATTTACTATGGATTTTATCAGTTCAATTCTAAGCATTTACTATGGATTTTATCAGTTCAATTCTAAGCATTTACTATGGATTTTATCAGTTCAATTCTAAGCATTTACTATGGATTTTATCAGTTCAATTCTAAGCATTTACTATGGATTTTATCAGTTCAATTCTAAGCATTTACTACGGATTTTATCAGTTCAATTCTAAGCATTTACTATGGATTTTATCAGTTCAATTCTAGTTAACCCCCAAACTGGGGTTAAAAGATTATGAAAGTATAAAAATACTATTTTATAGAAATATATACATAAAAATAGACTTTTATAGAAAAATATACATTTTTGAATTAAAAGTATTACCAGCAATAAGGAAAAAATTATTTCCATAACACATTTTTGAAGGAAAGAAATTATACTCAGCAAAAGATTTTTGAATACAAAACTAGAAGACATTTTCAGTTTTCTAAAATAAAAAAGAATAAAAACAAAAAATTTTCATTAAAATCTGACTAAATCAACCTTCTCATTATAACCGAATATTAAAAAAAAAAAAAATAATACCTTAAAACCCCACATTTTGGGCATTAAATAACCTACAGATGTTGATATGCCATTAAACAAAACTCAAATTCAAACTCAAAATATTTTAACAATTTTTACATAATTTATGTCCTCAAACAAAAGAAATCATAAAATCAGATGAAAAATTACTTTAAAAATATAACCATCACATCTTGTCTGTCATTTTTAATAAAACCTACATAAAAAAGAGATTGCTACCCATATATACAATAAATTTGCTCGTATATATTTTTGTTAATGCAAAGAGATGTGTACATTATTTGAAATATTTTATTAAATACACTTTCACTTTTCACTTGCAATCTTAGAGAAGCAGAAAATATATTTGATATAGTCAGTAGAAAATATTAATTAAATTTAAGTTTGAATCATTCAAAGTTTAAAATCATGACTCAGAGACATTTTAATAAATGTTTTTCTCATTGATTAATTCTGAACTTGTGCACTCCAAGCAGCAGTGAATAGAAGGAAGTAGAGTAGATAATGAATGTTTAAGAATGTTTGGTTGATTAATTGGCCTTTTGAATCTGTCAGATACTCTGAGGTTATGAGTAATCTAAAAGCATAATTAGATTCAATTTAAAATTATTCTATTTATGCAGATAGATATTTTAATGTGTATATGATTTTACATCTGCTGAGAGATAGGTTTGAATAGTGGGTATCATTTTCTATGGATGTTATCAGTTTAATTCTAAGCATTTACTATGGATTTTATCAGTTTAATTCTAAGCAAGAAAAAAGATTGTTTTGCTTTCGTTACTTATGGTCAATGCTTCTGAAAATTAACTTCTACAATTCTTGTTTTACCAAAACTAAATGTCTAAATACACATGCATTTCTCATAAACATTCTACTGTTTTGTGCTAGAAATAAAACATTTCCATCTCACAGGCTTGAGTGTCAAAACAAAATTCCATTCAGGTTATTAATTAAAACCAAGTCATTTCATTTTTTTACATAGAACAATGTATTTTCTTTTTGAATCTTCTTATTATCTACATTCCTTTCAGAAAACTTTATAATGTTTTTCTCTCAGAACATTAAATCTTTTTTAAGAAACAGTTGAATGTCATTTTTACGGTCTTATAGGACACAACACTTCCAGAGTGGAACCAAAATGTCTCTGTCGCACAGATTAAAGACGCTCACAGTTTTTTAGAAACTCATTTGGAAAAATATTATCCTGTATTTTCTCCCAGCATATGAAAAGTAAAAACGAACATTTGAAAGAAAGAAAAAAATATGCATACTTCTTTCAAACATGCACCGAAAAACAAATTATACAAGTAATTCTTTTTATAGACCATAACTAAAAATTCAGTTTTCAAAACTTGACTTTTATCAAAATTTAAAAAAGATGACAACAAGATTTAAGCCCAAAATATTTGAAAGTAAATATCCCTTATGAAGTTTTATTACAAAAATTAAGTGATGAAAAGGGGAAAATCCCAGCTTATAGAAATAAAACATTTCCATCTCACAGGCTTGAGTGTTAAAACCAAATTCCATTCAGGTTATTAATTAAAACCAAGACATTTCATTTTTCTTACATAGAACAATGTATTTTCTCCTTGAATCTTCTTATTATCTACATTCCTTTCAGAAAACTTTATAATGTTTTTTCTCTCGGAACATTAAAGTCATTTTTACAGTCTTATAGGACACATATTTTTTTTCATTAAGATATTTTTCTACAAACTAGAATAAATGCTAATCAAAAAGTGCCATATCTGATGAATCAGTCAAAGAATTCAAAGCTTCCATTCTAAGTTACAACAACCATTGCCTGCTCACGAATAAAACTTACTACGGAACATTCAGTCAGTTAAGTGTCATACAGGATGCACGCTTTAGGCGATCATGTCTCGAAAGAGACATGACTGACTGAGCAGAAGATTATCCTGCAGTAGGCTGCCATTGCTTTCTGCTATAAACTGGTTGCCAGCCAAAGCTATAGAACCCAATCTGTTCTGTTATTTAACTCATAGGTGGAGGAAGAAGTGATAGATTATATGACATTATTATATTAAGTATAATTAGTGGGGGATCAGTTTATTACTTCACAACAATAGAATTCCGATCCCCCAATTTATATCCAGTAGAAGCCTTAATCATGTTTTCAACTATTATGTTCAGTCAGTCAGTTAAGTGCCGTATGTGATACATGCTTTGGACGATCATGTCTCAAAATAGACATGACTGACTGGGCACAAGATTATCCCGCAGTAAGTTGCCATTGCTTTCTGCAGTAGATTGGTTGCCAGCCAAAGCTATAGACCCAATCTGTCCTGTTATTTGACTCATAGCTAGAGGGGGAAGAGATGTATTATATTATTAAGTAGTAATTAGAGGGGATCAGTTTATTACTTCATAACAATAGAAAACCGTTCCCCCACTTTGTGTTCAGTAGAAACTTTAACTATTTCCAACTATTATGCTCAATCAGTTAAGTGCCATACGTGATACACACTTTGGGTGATCATGTTTTGAAAGAGACATAACTGACTAAGCAGAAGATTATCCCACAGTAGGTCACCATTGCTTTTTGCAGTAGACTGGTTGCCAGCCAAAGCTATAGAACCCAATCTGTCCTATCATTTAACCCAAAACTGGATGGAAGAAACAGATTAATACCTTTCTCAAGGATATTTGTGTGTAAGTGAATGCAAGGAATTCAACTGGAATATCCACTGTACCACAACAGTCAGTCAGTTAAGTGCCATGCGCGATACACGCTTTGGGCGATCATGTTTCGAAAGAGACATGACTGACTGGGCAGAAGATTATCCTGCAGTAGGTTGCCACTGCTTTCTGCGGTAGACTGGTTGCCAGCCAAGTCTACAGACCCCAATCTGTCCTGTTATTTGATTCATAGCTAGAGAGCAAAGAAATGTATCATATTATTATGTAGTAATTAGTGGGGGATCGGTTTTCTATTGTTATGAAGTAATAAAATGATCCCCCATTTTATGACTAGTAGAAGCCTTAATCCAACTATTATCTTCAATCAGTCAGTTAAGTACCATATGTGATACACGCTTGGGCGATCATGTCTCGAAAGAGACATGACTGACTGGGCAGAAGATTACCCCGCAGTAGGTTACCATTGCTTTCTGCAGTAGACTGGTTGCCGACCAAGGCTATAGAACCCAGTCTGTCCTATTATTTAACCCATAACTGGAGGGAAGAGACGGATTAATACCTTTCCCAAGGGTATTTGCACGTAAGTGAATGCAAGGAATTCAACTGGAATTCGAACTCGGTTCCCCGGTTTCTCGTTCCGAGCCGATATCCACTGCGCCACAACGCACATCCTTGTACCACAGCACACGTCCTTAATACTATTTTGATGAAATATTAGATTATTTCTCTTAATTAGAATTTTTTAACAATTACAGTCTTCAACTGATAAAAAGTAAGTGGTATTTGTCTAAAATGATTAGTGTACTGTATAAGATTCTCTTCCAACGTTTCTATATACAAAGTATCAACTACAAGGGTAAGTCAAATATTATCCACACTTTCGCCATAACATATCTTTAGGTTTTTCATGCTGCCTTCTGTTCATGTGTGCATGCTTATAGTTGGTCCTCTTATGGTCACATGATCAAAGTTTGAGTTTGATTATGCCAGTTTTTTTGATACAGTGTAAACATGGCTACTTTGCTTGTAGTGTGTATCAAAGAGAAATAAATAGCAGTGATCAAAAGATGTGTCAGGGACTGAAATTCAACATAGACTTTTCCCACAATGTGTGCACTAACACATGTAGAAGCATGTATGAGTAGATGAAGAAATTAAAAAGTAGCCAAACAAACATGGAGGACAAAGAAGAAGCAGGACATATGTCAACATCCACCATTGGTGAAAAGACTCAGCCAGCTTCAGAGATGCTAATGCCAAGCCAGCAATTTATCATCAATGAATTAGCACATTCTCTACAGATTTAAATCATTGATCTTTGTTCCTCTTTCGAATGGTCAGTGGAGCAGTCATGTTTACACTGTAACTACAGCAAGAAAACTGGTCTTATCAAGAAGTTAAAAAGTAGCCAAACAAACATGGAGGACAAAAATGGAGCAAGACATATGCCAACATCCACCACTGTTGAAAAGATTCACCCAGCCTCAGAGATGTTAATGCCAAACCAGCAGTTTATCATCAATGAATTAGCATGTTCTCTGAGAGATTTAGATCACTTCTCTTTGTTCCTCTTTCAAATGGTCAGTGGAGCAGTCATGTTTACACTGTAACTACAGCAAGAAAACTGGCCTTATAAAGAAGTTAAAAATAGCCAAACAAACATGGAGGACAAAGAAGGAGCAGGACCTATGCCAACATCCACCACTGTTGAAAAAGATTCAGCCAGTTTCAGAAATGCTAATGCCTAACTAGCAATTTTACATTGTAACTACAGCAAGAAAACTGGCCTTATCAAGCTCAAACTTTAATCACATGACCACAAGAGCAACAACTATAAGTACACATATGCAGAAGCCAAAGTGACAAACTTAAAGATATGTTATGGTGAAAGTCTGGATAATTTTTTTATTGTCATAATTTGAGATAATACTTGCCTTTAGCATTTAAGTTTTATAATCGTTTATATTCTTTGTTGTTGTAATCTCTTTTTATTGTTGTTGTAATCTCTTTTTATTGCTCATCACAATTTTCCCACCAACGAAATACTTAAATACAGTCCAGTAACTTTTTCTACTTAACTTTTCTGGAAGCCATACAATGAAGCAATTAGCAGGTGCATATAATTTTTATCACTTAATTAGAAAATTTTGAATAAATTAGCATCCTATAAGATTGACTATTCTCAAGTAATTCTTTGATTTGATCATTATCAGAATCAAGCGGTCTGTATGACTGCTAAGAATTCTTCAGCAAAAAATATATTCAATAATAAATGGCAAAACATTTTGATACGTGACGTATTGTTCTGCATAAATGGCACAATTTTTGTGTGTGAGAGTTGCAGTCCTACCTTTCTCGAAATAAAATAAAATATTTAAAAATATGTATTATCATTTATCTTCAGTGTTAAAATCAAAAACACCGATTCTGACAATTTCAAAATTCACTTTTTGCTACATTATAATCAAAAGCTATCTTTTCAAATAAAATTATTTGAAATTAGATATGCTTAGTGTCATCTAATGACAAAAGAGAATAAATTTGTTGGCCAACCCAGTATTTCAAAAAATAGTCATTAACTGTTTTCAACCTATATAAAATGAAATTCAGTTAAAAAGCATCTGCAATTAAATTATGATGAATGATTAATATTTTCTGAAATTCTCTATTCATTAATGTAGAGAAAATCAATTATCTACAGAAAAAAGCTAAGGTAGTCAACAAGAATACAGACATTTCTTTTTGTTACATCCAATCTGACACACAAACACACACACATGTGCAGTTCAATACATATAAAATTTTTTTCCTTTTATGAAAATTCCTAATTAACCAATGATGTGATAGCAATTTAATAAGTACTAGCAGAACCCATGGAATTTCCACGAAGGATAATTTTACTTTGTCATACTACAAATGATAGTAATGTCTTCAAACATAAAGGTATTGGATAATAAAATAACGATAACACAGAGTGTAATTTATTAAAATATCTATAAAATTAATGTCCATAGAAGCTACTTTACTGTAATCTTATATTATATTAAGCGACGTAGGCACAGACCGTAACTAAAATACTGTACACTATTTTGTGAGAGATTTTGAAAGAGAATTTTGTTTTATTACTGAAAAATCATGGCTCCTGTGTCCATTGTAAACAGAAAAGACCAACTGAGTGATGGCCAAGGGTGTAGAGGCCACAAACTTCATTATTAGGTCGCAGGATATGACAACAAACCTACCTATTTTTACTATATTGTACAGTACACACACATATACACACACACAATTACTGCCATAACCACCAGCTTAAGCTGCTACTGCTAAGGTAATGCTATAGGCTCTCTCCTCCTACTCTCTCACTCTTTACTACTCTTCCATTTGGTAAAGGTGAGAGAAAGGATGAGGAGAGTAGTGTTTATAAAAAGATAGAGGGGAAGAAAAAGCTTGTGTAGAGAGTAAGTGTGTTATCTTTCTTCAGTCGAGTAACAGACAGAGGAACTAAGTAACTAAGTACCTAATTAACTAAAGAAGGAACAAGCAGAATTATTATATATTGAACAGGTGAAGAGGCTCATCCCTTGTTTCCTGTTTAGGATGCGGTTTCCGGTTTTCTCTTTTCTAATCTTCTCATTTTGTTTTTTTTTTCTTTCAATTGGAGTAGATAGACTAAACTATCGCCCGGTTCACACTCCACCCACATCTATTGAACAGGCGAAGAGGCTCATCCCTTGTTTCCTGTTTAGGATGCGGTTTCTGGTTTTCTCTCCTCTAATCTTTTCACTCTTACGTAGCCCCCGGCACATCAGTGGTGTTACTGCCTTGCTCGAGGCGATATGATTAAAAAAAAAAACAGACAGAGGAACTAAGTAACTAAGTACCTAATTAACTAAAGAAGGAACAAGCAGAATTATTATATAAGTATTTAAACATGATAATAGCAACCTATTGAATTTCATGTATTAGTATGCTAAAGAAAGGTATTTTAAGTGACTTTGAATGTAGCATAATCATTCATGCTGAGTATTTTAAAAACTGCTGACCTACTTAGAGTTTCATTCACAGCCATCTCTAGAGTTATTAGAGAATGGTCAAAAAAAGAAAAAAAATTCCAGTGAGAGGCAATTCTGTGGGTCGGAATTGGAATCCTGCTATGTATGTATGCAAGCCTAGTCGGGTTGAGCCAGCTTCCACCCTGACGGAGAAAGTTTCATTGGGATTTGTTTAAGGACAGGGTCCCAAGTCCTACCCTGTTATTTAACCCATAACTGGAGGGAAGGAACAGATTAATACCTTTCCCAAGGGTAGTAGTGCTTAAGTGAATGCAGGGTAAGTGAATCTAATTCTCACTAGCTGTCCCATAACTGTGCTTAGTAAATAGCTATAAAATCTATCTTTAAACATTATTTTATATCATTGATAAAGGCTAGTAAATTTCTAAATACCTTGCTGGAATGGTTTTGCAATAGAATACAAAGACTTGTAGGGATAAGTAATTTCCAAATCTTTTCACTCTTACGTAGCCCCCAACACATCAGTGGCGTTACCGACTTGCTCGGGGTGATCTAATTAAAAAAAAAAAACAGACAGAGGAACTAAGTAACTAAGTACCTAATTAACTAAAGAAGGAACAAGCAGAATTATTATATAAGTATTTAAACATGATAATAGCAACCTATTGAATTTTATGTATTAGTATGCTAAAGAAAGGTATTTTAAGTGACTTTGAATGTAGCATAATCATTCATGCTGAGTATTTTAAAAACTGCTGACCTACTTAGAGTTTCATTCACAGCCATCTCTAGAGTTATTAGAGAATGGTCAAAAAAAGAAAAAAAATTCCAGTGAGAGGCAATTCTGTGGGTCGGAATTGGAATCCTGCTATGTATGTATGCAAGCCTAGTCGGGTTGAGCCAGCTTCCACCCTGACGGAGAAAGTTTCATTGGGATTTGTTTAAGGACAGGGTCCCAAGTCCTACCCTGTTATTTAACCCATAACTGGAGGGAAGGAACAGATTAATACCTTTCCCAAGGGTAGTAGTGCTTAAGTGAATGCAGGGTAAGTGAATCTAATTCTCACTAGCTGTCCCATAACTGTGCTTAGTAAATAACTATAAAATCTATCTTTAAACATTATTTTATATCATTGATAAAGGCTAGTAAATTTCTAAATACCTTGCTGGAATGGTTTTGCAATAGAATACAAAGACTTGTAGGGATAAGTAATTTCCAAATCTTTTCACTCTTACGTAGCCCCCGACACATCAGTGGCGTTACCGACTTGCTCGGGGTGATCTAATTAAAAAAAAAAACAGACAGAGGAACTAAGTAACTAAGTACCTAATTAACTAAAGAAGGAACAAGCAGAATTATTATATAAGTATTTAAACATGATAATAGCAACCTATTGAATTTTATGTATTAGTATGCTAAAGAAAGGTATTTTAAGTGACTTTGAATGTAGCATAATCATTCATGCTGAGTATTTTAAAAACTGCTGACCTACTTAGAGTTTCATTCACAGCCATCTCTAGAGTTATTAGAGAATGGTCAAAAAAAGAAAAAAAATTCCAGTGAGAGGCAATTCTGTGGGTCGGAATCCTTTGTTGATGAAAGAAGTCAGAGAAAATGACTAGATTTGATCGAACTGATAGAAAGGCAACAATAGTTCAAATAAAATCTCTTTACAATGAAGATATACAGAAGAGCGTTGCTAAATGCACAACTTTTTGAGCCTTGAAGCAGAAGACTGGGTCAGGTGACACACTTGTCAGATTAGCATAAAAAAAACCAGCGCAACGATTACAGTTAAAAAAATTGGATAATCAAAGATTAAAAAAAAAGGATGGCTTAGTGTGTTGAGACTAAATTCCTGAAGTGATATTCAGATAATGGTTGGTTGGTTGTTTTGTTTTTATGGCAAATCAACCTCGACAGGTCATTTATTGCCAACTAAATTTTATTTATTTATTGCTGGTAACAGCTTTTTCTTTCAGCAATTTATTGTTGTTTTTATATAAGTTTTGTGTCTAGTAATACTTTTTTCTTTTTCGAGTATCAAGATTCATTGGGATTTGTTTTTAAGGGCAGGGTCCCCAAGTCTTACACTTGTTATTTAACCCATAATTGGAGGGAAGGGATGGATTAATACCTTTCCCAAGGGTACCAGTGCTTAAGTGAATGCAGGGTATTCAACTGGAATTCAAACTCAGCTACCAATTTCTCTTTCCAAGCCGATACCCACTGCACCACAGCACACATCTGTCACTAAACGCTTACAGCACCTGGTATTCCCAAGCGGTCACCCATCTAAGTACTGACCAGGCTCAACGTTGCTTAACTTTAGTGATCAAGTGAGAACTGGTGTATTCAATGTGATAGGCCATAAGCATGCACAGCCATCACTATATGCTTAAAGCACCTGGTATTTCCAAGCGGTCACTCATCTAAGTACTGACCAGGCTCAACGTTGCATAACTTTGGTGATCGAGTGAGAACCGGTGTATTCAATGCAATAGACCGTAAGCTTCAGATAATAGAACTAGAATTTTGTTTAAATGACATGAAAGAATGTATAGATCCTACATTATATCAGTGGTTCAGGCTGCTGCTGGTGGTGTAAGGGTATGGTGACTATTTCTTGAAATATATTGGGTTCTCTGATACCAATAAAACTTGTTTAAAATACATTGTAACCCTTGGTATCATAAAAGATCATTTGAATGTCACAGCCTACTTAAGACTCACTTTCATCGAGCACCTTTGGGATCTGGTGAAAAGGGAGATCATAATTAATGTAATGAATATGCATACACCTTGGTTCCCCCTTACAGTAATGTGATTGGCTGGTGTCAGCCATAAATACAGGCGAAGACAAGGAGACACAGAGAGGTCAACAGGGCTACCACGAGGTCTACAGATCTTTGACTAGAGGTCTACTGGTCTATGACAATTAGTCTATGTCTATTGACTGCGCTTATGTCTCAGGATACTGCATACGATGAGTACTGTCCATTACGTCTACTTACTAGATTGTCCTAACCGGTTGCATTTGCCTAAACTGCTTAACTATCTCGAATGATATATATATATATATATATATATATATATATATATATCCTTTTCTGGGAGATGTCACCAATGCAGGATGCCATAATAACAGAATGGCACCCATATTTCCGAAGAATACTTTCAGATTGTTGAATTCATGCAAAAAAAACAAAAAAACAAACATTTCCAAAGGCAAAAGGGTCCAACAATGAGCAAGGAGAGTATACCTAAAAGGACCAGTGTATGCATATATATATATATATATATATATATATATTAATGCATGTTACATTGAATAATATAGACAAGTTCTGTCTATTAATTTTGTAGGATCTGTTCATACTGTCTGATATACTTAATGGTGATGTCGTTGAAAGACAACAAAAAATCACAGTAATTGTTGATTTTTTTATCGGGTCTAAGCTTTCGGCTCACATAAGCCATTATCAAAGAGTAAATATTAACACACAGTAAACATAGAACATTTAAGCTATTAACAATAAAGAGAATTAAATTGAAAATATAAGTCCATCCCTACCGTGGCGGATGGCCGAAGACAGTGACAAAATAGTGGCGTTGTGGTCCCTGATCTGATTACAGGCATTTGAGTACGTTATTGGAAATATCAAAATTGATTGTATTCAAACCAGGTTTAAATTGTTTAATGTAGATTGCTTCGAGGATTTTTAGTTTCTGTTTATTATTTTCTTGTTTAAGTATGTATGTGTTATCAACAATCGTTTTTCTCAGAAAAAATATATATACGCATATATATATATATATATATATATATGCATATATATATATATATATATATATGTGCATATATATATATATATATTATTGTCATCTGCAGACAGATCTCTTTCACTGTATCACAGCTCATCAGTACAGTTAGACTCCAATTGCTACACAACCCAGGCTCAAAACCCGACCAATTTGGAGTCGGTCGGCAACTATACCCCTGGGCCACGGGCCGTTCGGTGGAAGAAGGCAGTCTTTTTAGCACATATATTACGTGCCCAATAGCTATATATTGTCATCCACAGACAGATCTGTTCCGCTGTATCACAGGTCATCATTATGGTTTGACTCCGATTGCTTTTTAACTCAGGATTGAAACCCGACCAAATTGGCGTCAGTTGGCGATTCTACCTCTGGGCTATGGGCATTCGGTGGAAGAAGGCAGACTTTTTATCTATATATATATATATATATATAATTCCTCTAACTGCCCTTATAACAAGGATATATTATTTAAATTAATGTAGCTACATTTTGGTCTAGAGTATCTAACAGGCTGGTGAAGTCTATTAAGTAGATGTGTATGACAGACAGATATCAACTTTTGAAGCTTATTTTACCATCATATTTTTAAAAAATGAACAATGCCAATCAGGATAACGGCCATATATATGCGTGTCAATCAACTTGTTTGTGCAAAGTGTAGCTTTCCATCTATGTCCCAAATGATAAAAACAGGCATTATAAATTGAAAAGTTTTAAAATAGCTATACAAAAGTTAAATAGCATTCACCAAATTTCTCTCTGTCAATATAATTTACTATTTTCCGTTTTGGGTAAATTAACATCTGTAGAGAATGTGAAATGTCTCTTTCTTTATCTCTCTCTCTCTCTCTCTCTCTATATATATATATATATATATATATATAGTCATCCACTGACAGATCTGTTTCGCTGTATCACAGCTCATCAGTACGGTTAGACTTTACGCTCTCATACCCTGACTGAGCACTCTGGAAGGAGACTTTGAAAACAGTAGCTACTCTGGCATATACGCATTGCTCATTCAATAATGAATTAGAGCACTCTAGCTATTGGGCATGTATAATGATATACGTGGTAAAAAGTCTGCCTTCTTCTACCAAATGCTCGTGGCCCAGAGGTAGAATCACCGACTGATGCCAATTTGGTCGGGTTTCAATCTTGGGTTAAGGAGCGATCGGAGTCTAACTGTACTGATGAGCTGTGATATAGTGAAACAGATCTGATGCGGATGACTATAATATATATATATATATTAATGCATGTTTCATTAAATAATATAGACAAGTTTTGTCTATTTATTTTTTGCGATTTTTTTTCATATTCTCTGATAAGCTTAATAGCATTATCATTAAATGAAGAAAGAAAATTGCAATATTGATATATAATTTTTAATAATCCAATCTCAGCTTTCAGTTTACATAAGCCATTTTCAAAAATGTCATTACATTTTATATTATAGACACAGACAAATAATAATGACAAACTGTTTTTGTTTACATGGAAGATTTCTAAACAACAACAAACTTGTGCATATAAGATGCTGGAAGTGAATGTCACATCACAGCTCGTGATGTCACACATGACCAAGCAAGAGAGAAAACAGGAAATATTAAGTATGGGAAGCCATTGGAATAAACCAATGGATTCTGTTATTAGTTATAGGCATTTAAAGATATTTGTGGAGATTTGATAGTTTATCTTGTTCAGGTTAGGTTTCAACTGTTTTATGTATATAGCTTCAAAATTTTTAGTTTTTGTTTATTGTTTTCATGTTTAAGTATAGTTGTGTTTTCAACTAGAGGTTTTCGAAATTGTGTATGTGGCCAGGCATGTTGTTTTAAATGCCTCAACTATATAGTTTGGAAAGTTGTTACTAATAAGTGTTTGTTTTATATTCTATAAAATTATGTATTAATATTGTAATTTTCTTTCTTCGTTTAATGATAATGCTATTAAGCTTATCAGAGAATATGAAATAAATTTACATAAAATTAATAGACAAAACTTGTCTATATTATTTAAAGAAACATGCATTAATGAAAAAATGCTGCCTAAATACACACAATATATATATTATTATTATTATTATTATTATTATTATTATTATTAGCTTTATATAAGGCATATACATTCATATGGATTATACCAGATTTTATTATGAATGTCAATGTTTTCATAATGAAGTTGTTGCTAACCAACTGATGCTGGTAAAATGTTCAGGATATACTTCTATTTAGATCAGTAATATATCCTGAGATTTTTAGCAAATGATATTCATTCTTATTAAACATTTTAATAACTTATTTTGGTGGGTATCAATATTTATTAAGCAAAGAAAATGAAGTGAAACACAAACATATATGAATCAATCCAAAAGACATAGGCCAGAGAATAATATATTAACACAAAATATATACCCAGATAAATTATGATTTCATTATTTTCTAAGCTAATATGGGTTCCTTGACATACTACAATTTTATCAGTCTTCCAGTCATTGATTTTGCTAATATTTTTACTGTTTATATTTTGTTATTTCCCAAAAGTCTTCTTTGCTTAAATAATAGCTAACATTCTCATCTACGTCTCTTGTAATGATGAACCACAAGTTTTCTATTGAATTAGATTTGAAGAGGTATTTAAGGGTACTAATTTTGTGTCTTTGAAGCCTGTACTTTTGGGTAGTAGACAGCTTTACAGAAACAATGTCTTGCATAAGTATATACTTGAGTTTGAGTTTTGCTTAACAGCATATCAACCTCTGTGGGTTATTTAATGCCAAAAAAAGGTGGGGTTTGAAGGTATTTATTAATGTTCAGCTATAGTGAGGAGGTTGATTTAGTCAGATTTAATAAAAACTTTTTGTTTTTATTTTCTATTTTAGAAAACTGAAAATGTCTTCTAGTTTTCTATTCAAAAATGTTTTGCTGAGAATAATTTTTTCCTTCAAAAATGTATTATGATAATAACTTTTTCTTCAAAAATGTATTGTTTGTAATATTTTTCCTTCAAACTGTATATATAAGTTTATTTTTATGTATATATTTCTATAAAAGTGTATTTTTATACTTTCATAGTGTTTTGAACCCAGTTTGGAGGTTAACTATTTGCCCATAGCTGGGACCCTAACAGGTGCTACCACTCCGGGTCATGGTGGACCTGGGAACAACAACAATTAAGAGGTGGTTCTATGCTCCTCACAACCTCCCAATCAGAGGCCTTGCTGCCAGATGCAGTTTGCCATCATGCCCAGGACCTAAGTATATACCTAAAATTAACTTCTTAGTTGTGTTCTGTCAGTCAGTTAAGTGCCATACATGATACACGCTTGGGTGATCATGTCTTTTTTGAGACTGACTGACTGGGCAGAAGATTTTTCTGCAGTAAGTTGCCATTACTTTCTACAGTAGACTGGTTGCCCACCAAGGCTATAGAATCTAATCTGTCTTGTTATTTAACCCATAATGGAGGGAAGAGATGGATTAATACCTTTCCCAAGGATATTTGCGCATAATTGAATTCAAAGAATTCAACTGGAATTCAAACTTGCCTCGCGATTTCTCATTCCAAGTCAATAACCACTGCACTGCCATGCATATCTGTACTACTCAAAAGATCTCTTGTCCAAGAACTTGCAATAATTCTTTGTATTCATTTTGAAAGTATCATCAACTTTGAAGAGAAATATGATGGCATTACCCACGATACTAGCACAAAACGTTACTCCAACTTCTCACTGTTTTTTATTATTTCCTTGAAGAAGTGTTGAGTTGTGCAGGTAATAACAACGAAACAATAGAACTATGAATATAATAAAATGCATTACGGAAAAAAGGTGTTTACAAAGTTGGTTAGTATAATACAGGAAAACAAGGTATTAAAATGTACGTCTTTGTACGTGGTAGAGTGCAATGTTCACTTCCGGTTTACAACCGGAAATACACGACTGACTCGTAATCTGTACTCTGTACTGATCTGAAAGTCGACTCCTGTCCTCCCGGCACTACCACCATATATAGTGCCTGGAACAGTTCATTATACTTCAAAGGTGGAGAGTGCTCTAACAAGAAGTTACCCTTTAACCAAGCCAGGAGGTGCCTCTATTGTTGCACTATGTTGGAAGCAGCATTCATGAACTGCTGCACCCAAGTTACACATTTCAAGTGGTAATTGCTCTTAAAGATGGTATTATTCTTTTCATGGTTTTAATAAACATTAGCATCATAACCCGGCGTTGCCCGTGCAACTCAAAACATTTTAGTAGTCGGAGAAAAAAATCTATTTTCTTTTGTTTTATGTAAACTTGATTTGATGTTTTGCGTGACATTGCAAACAATATTGCGCTTGTTTTTGTTTCAAAAGTACTGGGAAAATAATTACATTTTGTGTTGACTAAATGAATTTAACATAAAAATAAAAATTATTTATTGTGTTTTACTGAAATTAGAAATATAAAAACTATTATGCTCTCAGTTCGGAAATTTTCAAAGAATATTTAAAAATGTAGACATTTAATTTTAGAGGAAAAAGTTACATTAATGCCACACAAATTACAGACAGTTGATTCCCTGCATGAAATATTTAGCAAAAAAAATGCTTTATTTTTTGTTAATTTTATTTTCAGAAGTATGAAATATTAAAACTGAAAAAAAAACAATTTAAATAATTAAATTAATCATTGGCACTTTTTTTTTCATATTTTTTTTGTTGAAAAAACACTTTTTTTTAAAAATATTTCTTTTGTTTCAAAATTACTGGGAAAAATATTTACATTTTTTTTTTTTGACCAAATGAATTTTTAAAAATTAGATATAAAGGCTCATTATTTTTTTAATAAAAAATATTTTAGTTGTGTTTGACACGTGTGATTTGATTGCTGTGACGTAAAGTGCAAAGAGGAAAATTGCTGAACTTAAACTCAAAAAGTATGTGTCGACCTGGCTTCCCTGTAGATATGTGTCCCTAGAAAGTTTGAATGGCGTAGCTTAAAAAATGTAGGTGTGCAAAAAAAATGTGGGGTTTATGATATCATTATAGAAGGAAACACCTACATACACACACAAGTAAATACGCATACTAGGAAGAACAAATACAGTGTTTGCCACACACATGAAATTTTAAATGACATAGGAAGTGTATATATATATATGTATAAATATATGTGTGTATATGTGTGTGTGCGTCTCTCTCTCTCTCTCTCTCTCTATATATATATATATATATATATATAAATTAAAAAAACAAAGAATTAAAAACAAAGCATTCCTCTGTCTGATATCTAACCCATCCCAAATCATTTTATTACCCCTTAAAGCAGAAAAAGATTCCCTCAGAAGTTTAAGATGTGAACTGTTACCACACACATGCAAGATAATGACTGACAAACATTGCCGAAAGAAGGTCTGGAGACCAGAAACATGTGTAGCAGAATAGAAAAAAGAAATAGAATACACTATATATTTTATAAAGAAAACTTGCGCTTTCTCTTTAAAATATATCTTCTTCTTTTATGTGCCCTGTCCCTTCAGGACGTAGGCGATCATGGTTCTCCACATCTCCCTCTCCCTTGTGGCTTTTAGTATGTTTGCTCCTGTTACTCCATCCACCGGATCAGGCCCTGCAAATATGTAATCCGCCGCCTTCCTCTGTCTCTGTTTCCTTTTATCTGGCCAGTCAGTATCAGGTTCTCCAAGCTCTCCTTCCTCATGGTATGTCTCAAGAACTTCAGTTGTCTCTTCCTGATACTCAGTATTAATTTCCTTTTTGTTGCCATTCTTTCCAACACCTCATCGTTGCTTGCATGCTCAGTCCACAATATCCGCAGCATCTTTCTGTAGAACCACATTCCCGCTGCTTCAAGTTTTGTCCTCATTTTCGATGATATTGTCCAGCATTCACTGCCGTATTGAAAAACTAACATCACATAGCAATCCAGCACTCTTTTCTTCGTTTCTAGTGAAATTTTCCTGTGTGTTGAATAAAGTCGAGCATTCACATCCTTCAGATGTCCACGTTACTTTATAAGGAAAAAGTTTTGAGCTCTCCTTCCTCATTGTATGTCCCAGGAACTTCAGTTGTCTCTTCCTGGTAATCAATATTAATTTCCTTCTTGTTTCCATCCTTTCCAAAACCTCATCATTGCTCACAGGCTCGGTACACAATATCCACAGCATCCTTCTGTAGAACCACATTTCAACTGCTTTCAGTTTTTTCTTCATCTTTGAGGATATTGTCCATCATTCACTGCCATATTGAAGAACTGACATCACATAGCAATCCAGTATTCTCTTCTTTGTTTCTAGTGAAAGGTTTCTGTCTTTTAATACTTTACTCAGCTTCTGGAACGTGTCCTTTGCCATGCCATTTTCTCTTTTGGAATCAATGTAACATTATATTATATTATATTATATATATATAGTCATCCACAGACAGATCTGTTTTGCTGTATCACAGTTCATCAGTACGGTTAGACATCTGATTGTTTCTAGCAAGGACTGAAACCCAACTGAATTGACATCAGTCGATGATTCTACCTCTCCTAACCCAAGGCTGTATCTCTATGGCTACAAACTTTTTTTTTTTTTTTTTTTTTTAATCATATCACCCCAAGCAAGGCGGTAACGCCACTGATGCGCAGGGGGCTACGTAAGGGTAAAAAGAATGGAAAAGAGAAAGCCGGAAACCACATCCTAAACAGGAAACAAGTGATGAGCCTCTTCACCTGTTCAATAGATGTGGGTGGAGTGTGAACCGGGCGATAGTTTAGTCTATCTACTCCAATTGAAAAAAAAAAATAATAAAAAAGGAAAAGAGTGAAAAAGATTGGAAAAGAGAAAACCGGAAACCGCATCCTAAACAGGAAACAAGGGATGAGCCTCTTCACCTGTTCAATAGATGTGGGTGGAGTGTGAACCGGGCGATAGTTTAGTCTATCTACTCCAATTGAAAAAAAAAATAATAAAAAAGGAAAAGAGTGAAAAGATTGGAAAAGAGAAAACCGGAAACCGCATCCTGAACAGCAAACAAGGGATGAGCCTCTTCACCTGTTCAATAGATGTGGGTGGAGTGTGAACTGGGCGATAGTTTAGTCTATCTGCCGGCTAAATCATAATAAACCCCAATCCCACATTTACTTGCATATCATATGACCAAAAATAAATTATTTTCAGCATTTATTTTTCATTTCAACTTATCACCAGATGCGGAGCAAACGTATCTCCGAAACAGGAAGATTTTTGTGTAGTGATACTATGCTTTTATAAACGATTGTAACAACCATTACAATATATATATATATATATATATATATATATATGTACATAGATATATATATATATATATATATATATATTATGCAAATTATTTACTTGTATACAGACACACCTTACCAAATATCATTTTAAAATATCAAAGTTATTTCCTAAAAAAAGTGCAATAATGCATGCAAATAAATAGCAAAACTAATATGTAAGTAAATATATGTGGTTATTTACATAGGTATATATTTTGTCTTATATATGTTATATAAGTTATATTGTATTCATGTGTGTTTGTGTGAATGTGTGTGTGTGTGTGTGTGTGTGTGTGTGTGTGTGTGTGTGTGTGTGTGTGTGTGTGCAGCCTTATTCATCCATCTAGCTGTGCAAGTATTTGTTTTTCTGTGGGAGCAAGAGAGAATGAGAGGGAGAGAGGGAGAGGGAGGGAGAGAGAGGGAGAGAGAGAGGGAGAAGGAGAGAGATAGAGAGGGAGAGAGAGAGAGAAGTTAATAACTCAACTGAATAAAACAGAAAAAGAAAATACCAAAATCTGTGTAGGAAAAAAAAATCATCAGGGCTTCGGATTTATAAAAAAAATAGCTCCTGTAAAAACAGAAAAAAAAAATAAATGATCTAGAATAAAAATCTTCAAAACTAACCTCTTTTTTCCAAAATGTCAAAGAATTTTTGGATTATAGAATAAATGGGTTAAATCCATAAGACTTAAATCTAAGAGAAAATACTGACTGATTAAAAATAATAAAAAAAAAAAAGAATTTTGTCTGAATTCCAACCCAAAACGTTGCAATTCTTCTCCTCGTTTAGAATGTGCACTGGTGGCACAACAGGCATTGTTGTTTAAAATGAAATCAGCTAGCAAAGTTCAAATAGTTTATTGCATTCACTTTCACATAAATACTCTTTTTTGAAAAGCATGAATCAATTACTTCTTGCCACAGCTATGGATTAAACAGTAAAGCAGACTGGGCTCCTGAGCCTTGGGCAGCAATCATTTTAAGAGATGGCAACAGGAAACCAAGAGTTCCTAAAAAGCATGGCATTTGATAGATATTAAAAAAAAACAAAACAGAGTGTTTCAATTGTCTACATCAGGGGTTTTCAAACTTTTTGACTTATGGACCCCTTTCTTAAAAATGTATCCATGGGTGACACTTACACCCTGAAAAAAATGTGTAAAATAATTTTTTGTATAAATAACGTAGACATGTTATTGGCGATAGTGCAAGCTTTTATCATTTGATAACATTAATAAGTAAAAATAAATATCCAGATATTGAAAATTTATACTTTGAATTTCACGTGATGAGTTAATCCACGGACCCCCTATCTTATCCTTGCGAACCCCCTGTTTGAAAACTCCCGTCAGCCAAATCTGCCTAGCCCCTTCTGAAGGCTATGTCAATGAAAGATAGCGCATTCAGGAATAAATCACGAGATAAGCGAAAACTTAGAGTCACTAAGGTAATCCATCGCTGGTACCCAATCCCTGAAAGAGCACAACTCGGTTGCCAACAAGCCAAGCCATCCACAGAGTGTGTCCTTTGTGGCCCTCTCCAGTAACTCTCAATACAAGAGCCTCCTAGGCCATGAAAGGTCAGTGGGCCGAGGAACGACCTTCAAGCCCAATCGACACTCTGAGGAAACTTGGTTGATTCCGGGGCTTATGACGAGGCTCAGCCTGATAAACAGGAAGAGTGATGGTAAGGATAGGGAAGGCGTCCCTGACACTTACCTCCAAAATTGAATCCCCTGTCTTGCATGTGTAAAATAATTTTTTGTATAAATAACATTGACATGTAATGGGCAATAGTGCAAGTTTTATCATTTGATAACATTAATAAATAAAAATAAATATCCAGATATTGAAAATTTATACTTTGAATTTCACGTGATGAATTAATCCACAGACCTCCAATCTTATCCTTGCGGACTCTCTGTGGTCTGCAGACCACAGTTTGAAAACCCCTGGTCTACATGAAGAGATATTGCATTAAACGAAGAAACAACAAAAAAAATACTGTGGTTCAGATAGATGCTTTTATTATTCCAATCTAGTAATAGAACTTTGAAGTGTTAAATGGAGTGAGACTTAGTTATTCAAATTTTTAAAACTGTTATGTCGCCAAGTATAAATTAATAACTCAACAACAGAATCAGAATATAAGTTGTATTCCGCGGAGTGACGGTTAGTATGTACAGAAGTGATTAGTAATATTTACAATAGAAAGATACAAGAGTCCAATCTGTCGTAAGACGTGTGTATACGTGATTACTTCCGGTCCGCCACCGGAAGTGTGACTAACTCTTCACTGACTCGCACTGACTCTTCAGTAACTCATTAGAGACTCTCAAGTGACTCTCTACGACTCATTATTTAGTCATCCCTCCCAGTAAGAGCAACATATGACACATGGTCAGTTTATATCTGGGCTTTCCGGGCTATATGGCCTGGCCAAAAAATGTCTGTCTATTTTTGCCCAGTCGTGCTTCTACCCTTCGGCGGAACCACGACTGGGTTATTGCACTCTGCTCAGAAGCAGAGAGCGCCCTCTACCCGAAGGCAGAGGGCTGACAGTGTCGTAGAGTCATCAGTCTAGTGACTCTGTACGACTCTATTTACTAGCCTTCCCACGTAGGCTGGATGTGACACATGGTCATTTTATAGTGGGTATTCCCGGCCATATAGCCGGGCCAAAAATATCTGTCTATTTTTCCCCAGTCGTGGTTCTACCCTTCGGCGGAACCACGACTGGGTTATTGCTCTCTGCTGTATTTACTAGCCTTCCCACTCAAGGCTGGATGTGACACATGGTCATTTTAATGTGGGTATTCCCAGCCATATAGCAGAGAGCGCCCTCTACCAGAAGGCAGAGGGCTGACAGTGTCGTAGAGTCGTCAGTCTAGTGACTCTCAAGCGACTCTCTTGTAGAGAATCCACCATTGCTATATATAGCAATGGGAACAGTCCATTTGTAGTCAAATAGGAGCGGCGCCCTAACAAAAACCAATTTCAAAATTGTACCAAGAGTAACTTTTGGAAAATACAGGCTGTAACAGTTTGTATTGCTTCCTTTCCATATTCTTGCTTATGTACTTTAAATTTTAGACTCATCTGATTTATTTTTTTTAATTTGCTTATTAAATTGCTTAGATTCAGAAAAAGCAACATCATACTGCAGCTTGGAATTTGTTTTAATATTTTAATATTTGAAAATTTTGATTTCTTAACAAGACAGCTTGTGCTCCTGAAAAAATAATACAAATATGTTTAGAGATTGTTTACTTAAGTTTCTTACATCTTTGTTATTAGGAAATGTTTCCATTCAACATATAGAAAAATAGTCTTCCAGAGTCAATTCCCAAAGCTCTAAATATTTTAAATGAAAGTAAAAAAAATATATTCAGAAATGGTAGGTAAAATACATAATATTTCAATCATTTTAAAAATGCAAAATTTCTTCTGAAATATGAAATATTTGTTTTTTTTCTTTATGGAATCCTTGTGTACATGATGGTGCAGTGGAGATTGACTTGGAATGACAAATCGGGGTGCCAAGTTCAAATTCCAGTTGAATTGGAGTAGATAGACTAAACTATCGCCCGGTTCACACATCACCCACGTCTATTGAACAGGTTAAGAGGCTCATCCCTTGTTCCCTGTTTAGGATGTGGTTTCCGGCTTTCTTTTCCAATATTTTCACTTTGTTTTTTTTTTCAATTGGAGTAGATAGATCTATCTATCGCCCGGTTCACACTCCACCCACGTCTATTGAACAGGTTAAGAGGCTCATCCCTTGTTCCCTGTTTAGGATGTGGTTTCCGGCTTTCTCTTTTCCAATATTTTCACTTTGTTTTTTTTTTCAATTGGAGTAGATAGATCTATCTATCGCCCGGTTCACACTCCACCCACGTCTATTGAACAGGTTAAGAGGCTCATCCGTTGTTCCCTGCTTAGGAAGTGGTTTCTGGCTTTCTCTTTTCCAATCTTTTCACTTTGTTTTTTTTTTCAATTGGAGTAGATAGCTCTATCTATCGCCCGGTTCACACTCCACCCACGTCTATTGAACAGGTGAAGAGGCTCATCCCTTGTTCCCTGTTTAGGATGTGGTTTCCGGCTTTCTCTTTTTCCAATCTTTTCACTTTGTTTTTTTTTTCAATTGGAGTAGATAGCTCTATCTATCGCCCGGTTCACATTCCACCCACATCTATTGAACAGGTGAAGAGGCTCATCCCTTGTTCCCTGTTTAGGATGTGATTTCCGGCTTTCTCTTTTCCAATCTTTTCACTCTTACATAGCCCCCTGTGCATCAGTGGCGTTACCGCCTTGCTTGGGGTGATATGATTAAAAAAAAATCCTTGCATTCACTTACACGCAAATACTCTTGGGAAAGATATAAATCCATCTCTTCCCTCCAGTTATGGCTTAAATAATAGGACAGATTGGGTTTTATAGCCTTGGCTGGCAATCAGTCTACCACAGAAAGAAATGGCAACCTACTGCGGGATATTCTTCTGCCCAGTCAGTCATGTCTTGAAAGAGACAAGATCACCAAAAGCATGTATCATGTGTGGCACTTAACTGACTGACTGAATATAATAGTTGGAATAATGATTAAGGCTTCTACTGGGCATAAAGTGGGGGATCGGTTTTCTATTCTTATGAAGTAATGAATTGATCCCCCACTTATTACTACTTAATAATATAATACATCACTTCCCCCTCTAGCTATGAGTCAAATAACAGAACAGATTGGGTTCTATAGCCTTGGCTGACAACCAGTCTACTGCAGGAAGCAATAACAACCTACTGTGGGATAATCTTCTGCCCAGTTTGTCATGTCTCTTTCAAGACATGATCACCAAAAGAGTGTCTCATGTGTGGCCCTTAACTGACTGTGTGTATAAATTGTCTTCAAATCTTCACATCATTCAGTGATTTTTCAAAAAGTCTATTTTAAAAGTCCACCAAACCAAGTTAATTCTTGCAAAACATTTTTTTGTGATGAATTATAAGATTATTTTTTAGAGTTTGTTACAAGTAGAGAAGAATACTTAACAAAATACAACAGGAATACATTTTGCTTCTTTAGATACCTTGTCATAGTGCAATGGTTAACAAACTTGTTTTGCTCATTTTATTACTGAGCAGTGAATCTAATCCTCACTAGGTGTTCCATAATTGTGCTTAGTAAATAACTATAAAATCTATCTTTAAACATTATTTTATATCATTGATAAAGGCTAGTAAATTTCTAAATACCTTGCTGGAATGGTTTTGCAATAGAATACAAAGACTTGTAGGGATAAGTAATTTCCAAATCTTTTCACTCTTACGTAGCCCCCAACACATCAGTGGCGTTACCGACTTGCTCGGGGTGATCTAATTAAAAAAAAAAACAGACAGAGGAACTAAGTAACTAAGTACCTAATTAACTAAAGAAGGAACAAGCAGAATTATTATATAAGTATTTAAACATGATAATAGCAACCTATTGAATTTCATGTATTAGTATTCCTAAAGAAAGGTATTTTAAGTGACTTTGAATGTAGCATAATCATTCATGCTGAGTATTTTAAAAACTGCTGACCTACTTAGAGTTTCATTCACAGCCATCTCTAGAGTTATTAGAGAATGGTCAAAAAAAGAAAAAAAATTCCAGTGAGAGGCAATTCTGTGGGTCGGAATTGGAATCCTGCTATGTATGTATGCAAGCCTAGTCGGGTTGAGCCAGCTTCCACCCTGACGGAGAAAGTTTCATTGGGATTTGTTTAAGGACAGAGTCCCAAGTCCTACCCTGTTATTTAACCCATAACTGGAGGGAAGGAACAGATTAATACCTTTTCCAAGGGTAGTAGTGCTTAAGTGAATGCAGGGTAAGTGAATCTAATTCTCACTAGCTGTCCCATAACTGTGCTTAGTAAATAGCTATAAAATCTATCTTTAAACATTATTTTATATCATTGATAAAGGCTAGTAAATTTCTAAATACCTTGCTGGAATGGTTTTTGCCATAGAATACGAAGACTTGTAGAGATAAGTAATGAAGAACTAAAAACATTTTGGAAAAACCCAAAATAAAATGTTCACACTCGGAAAAAGTAGATTCAAACAACATTTGAAAAAACCCAACTAAGAAAATTTTGCAAGTCAGTGTGAAAAGCAAATTCTGAATCCTGATTGGATTAAGAAGAGCAAATTCATATATGATGTTGGTTGGTTGGTTGTTTTGTTTTTATGGCATATCAACCTAGGCGGGTCATTTAATGCCAACTAAATATTATTTATTTATTGCTTTTTCTTTTCAACAATTTATTGTTTTTATATAAGTTTTGTGTCTAGTAATACTTTTTTCTTTTTCAAGTATCAAGATTTATTGGGATTTGTTTTTTTTAAGGGCAGGGTCTCCAAGTCCTACCCTTGTTATTTAACCCATAACTGGAGGGAAGGGACAGATTAATACCTTTCCCAAGGGTACCAGTGCTTAAGCGAATGCAGGGTATTCAACTGGAATTCGAACTCGGCTCACCGAGCCGATATCCACTGCACCACGACGCACATCCATCACTAAGCGCTTACAGCACCTGGTATTTCCAAGTAGTCACCCATCTAAGTACTGACCAGGGTCAATGTTGCTTAACTTTAGTGATCGAGTGAGAACCGAGAACCGGTGTATTCAACATGATAGGCCGTAAGCCCATATATGATGCATTTTCCCAACTAGATGTGAAAAGGCTTGCTGGAGCCGGCATCATGAGAAGCTTCACTATTTAAACAATGTCGTTAACCTGTTAAAATCAGTCAGATGACAGCAGATAATCTAAACTTAATTATAAATGGAACTTTGTCTATTTGTGGGAGTCCATTACCTATAGACTCTGAAACAGCTGAACCGATTTTCTTGAAAATTTACACAGTTGTACTATAAGCGTCTGCAAGTGTTCTTAGCTAGGTTTTGTGTCGAGGTATCCCCGATAAATATCAAAAATCGATAATCGAAAAAATCGGGTTATAGAAGGAGTGGTCTGATTTTAATCAAATTTGATACACTCATAGACAAAGACATAAGAAACGATATTCAGAAGTTTTAAGGTTGCAGTTTTTACAATAGTGCAGAAAATTGATAATATATAAATGTAAAAGACAAGGTGTTTGCGTGTGTGTGTCTGTTTGTCTGTCTGTATGTCCTTTACAGAAATCCACAATTTTTATCTGATTCTCACCAAACTTCACACAAATATTCTTTAGGTTGAGTCTGAGCTCCAGGACCATGGATTAGTTTTAAAGCTTTCATTACACCCGAGCAATGCCAGGCTATACTGCTAGTATATATATATATATATATATATATATATATTAGTTGCGATTTGTAAATTGTCGCAATTATTTTATTCTTTCAAATATTCTTTTGGCTTAGTCTGAGCTCCAGGACCATGGATTAGTTTTAAAGCTTTCATTACACCCGAGCAATGCCAGGCTAGACTGCTAGTTCTACATAAAAATTGTAAGCTGTGGGAGTTTGGTTAAGTAAGACACAAGGCCGAACCAAGAAAAATTAACCAGTTCCTCATGGCTTCAGATTCTAATTCAGATCCAGTGACATAATATATATAATAAAATTGTATTCCAAATTAACTGTATTAAATGAATTCTGAACAGCATCATTGAGAACAAGAGGTTAACTAATTGAAGGTCAAGAAATGAATGATCAAGTCAATTTCTTTTCAATAACTGATTAAATGTTTTAAAGAATTTCATGTCTTTTCAGTTATCAGTTTATCATCCTGAAACAAAAAAAAGATTTTGTTCAAGACATCAGTGTTAGCAGCATACAAAATGAAATATTTAAATTGTCAACTACTGATACAAATTTAAGACAGTCTGACAAGGATTTAGATTTGCAGTTCTTAGATGATGGAATTTTGAGTCAAAGCCGAAGAGCAGAAGAGACAGATTAACTGTAACAATTTCTGATCAAAGAAAGTATTTAAGTGGACTCGGGCTTAACATCAATCTTTTGATTCTTAATCCTAATGATCAAAATGGTGGACAACAGAGTTGAGAAGTTGTGATCAAGTAAATGTTATGAATCAATAAAATTGATTATTATCATCAGACCATCTACAGATGTTGTACATACTAAATTGTTTCTCAATCAAGTCTTTCGATATTTATTTTATCCAGTTTCTTATCCGAGTAATATGATGTAAGCAATAACTGCAAAATAAATCAGCAAAATCAGTTATTGCAAATCATCTGAAGTCACCATATGATAGAAACCTAGGTCACATAATGACACACACACATACACACACACACACACACACAAACACACACACACACATATATATATATATATTTATATAATAATTATATTTATTAATAAATTATAACATTGATATGTTATAATATCACTACAAAAGTAGCTATTTTGTTTCGACACTTTTTGTGTCTTTTCAAGTGATGTTGTTATTTCGAAAAAAAATGTATATATTTATATATATATATATATATATAAATGTATTTCAGCAGCAAACTTTGTTTTAAACATGTTTCATTGCATATGACAAAAGAGGAATTTCCTTGTTTCTTATATAAAATTATATATATATATATATATATATATATATAATAAAAATTAAAGAAGAATTGTAGATCTTGGGTAAAATGAAAATTGAAAGACAAGATTGAAAGTAAAGATTGAAAATCAATATTGAAAGACATGACTGACTGGGCAGAAGATTATCCCGCAGTAGGTTGCCATTGCTTTCTGCGGTAGACTGGTTGCCGACCAAGGCTATAGAACCCAACCTGTCCTGCTATTTGACTCATAGCTAGAGGGGGAAGAGATGTATGATATTATTAAATATTAATTAGTGGGGGATCAGTTTATTACTTCAGAACAATTGAAAACCAATCCCCCATTTTATGACCAGTAGAAGCTTTAATCATGATTCAAACTATTACATTCAGTCAGTCAGTTAACTGCCATACGTGAAACACGCTTGGGCGATCATGTCTCAAAAGAGACATGACTGACTGGGCAGAAGATTATCCCGCAGTAGTATGCCATTGCTTTCTGCGGTAGACTGGTTGCCGACCAAGGCTATAGAACCCAGTTTGTCCTGCTATTTAACCCATAACTGGAAGGAAGAGACGGATTAATACCTTTCCCAAGGGTATTTGTGCGTAAGTGAATATAATGAATTCAACTGGAATTCGAACTTGGCTCCCCAGTTTCTCGTTCCGAGCCGATATCCACTGTACCACAACGTACATTACTTATCACTTTCCTTAAAAACAATATCGATAACTTTAAAATGCTTTTACACTAGTTTATTATGTTGAAATTTTAAATACGGAGCTGAAAAATAAGACATTTTAACAGATTTTACATTTCTTCTCGGAATTATTTCTTGTGAATCTCTATCACCAGTTCTGAATTTTGTGATACTCAAAACTTATTGTAGTTATGATACCTATTAGTAGCATGTAATTTTTCTACTTGATTAAATATAATTTTGAATGGATGTAAGTCAAATTTTGATTTCCTGCTATCGATATCAAATAAGTTTTTTGTCGTAAACTGGATTTTGAAGGCTAAATAAGTCCTCTGAGTAAATGGTATCATGGCTGAGACTAAGAACTACAATTATACCTATTAGAGACAAACCTGAAGCAAAACCTAAAATAAAAGGGCTGAAAAACTGATTTTGATCAGACCCGGTATCTTGCCTTTTATATATATAATATATATATATATATATATATATATATATATATATATATATTATCGACTTTCTGCAATATTGTAAGAACTGCAACCTTGAAACTTCTGAATATCGTCTTTTATATCTTTGTCTATGAGTGTATCAAATTTGATTAAATCAGACCACTCCTTCTATAACTCGATTTTTTGGATTATCGATTTTCGATATTTATCGGGTGTACCTCGACACAAAATCTAGCTAAGAACACTTGCAGACGCTTATAGCACAACTGTGTAAATTTCAAGAAAATCGGTTTAGCCATTTTGGAGTCTATAGGTAACAGATACACACACACACAGACACACACACACACAGACACACACACAGAGAAAAAGTTCCATTTATAAATAAGTTTAGATTTTCTAAACATATACTGTTAAATATAAGAGACAATGAATGTCTGTTATGCTTAATCATGAGCGGTTCTAAACGTTGTATTTTGGCTTTAATTTCAGTTGAAAATAAAGACAAAAATTCTCCAACATTTGGATAATTTTTTATTAATTTGTTTCTAAGCTTTCGGCTCACATGAGCCATCTTGAGAGAGCTTATTAAGACGGTAACACAATAACATCCACCATCACCGACGATTTTATTTTGTGTTGACATAAAACTCGGCTAGGCAACGGCAATAGTTACCAAAAATAACAAACACAGTTCGCAAATTTGCAATGCAGTTCTATGACATCACACCGCATGATAGCACGAAATGACAACAGAACCATGTATTCAACTGCAATGTAATATGTTATGGCCAGATTTAAAAGTGATTTTATTAAGTGTAGGTTAACATATATATATATATATATATAGTCATCCGCAGACAGATCTGTTTTGCTATATCACAGCTCATCAGTACAGTTAGACAACTAATTGCTTTTTACTCAGGATTGAAACCCGACTGAATTGGTGTCAGTCAGCAATTCTACCTCTGAGCTATGGGTGCTTGGTAGAAGGAGGTAGACTTTTAGCATGTGATATACATGTATTCATACGCCAGTAGTGAGAATGTTCTAATTCATTACTGAATGAATGATGCATAGATGCTAGAGTAGCTATATATATATATATATATGTGTGTGTGTGTGTGTGTATATATATATATATATACATATATATATATTGATTGTTTAATTACTTAATTTTTGGTCATAATAAAATTAAACCAGTCCACATTTGTACTAAAAAGTGTTCAATACAATTATATTGTAGAACTTTTGAATATTTTATTTTGTAAACGAGTAATAACTCATTTACAAATGGAAAAAAAAATATATATATATATATATATATATATATATATATATATATATATAACATAGTACTCTTGGTATGTAATCCAGGTAAATTCCAAAAGAGACAAACTCAAGAGAATTCAATGTTAAATTCATTTATTTAATTTAACAAAGTAATATAATTTATAAAGGATTTTCGATTATTACTATGGATGATACATATTTCACCACTTTGATGTTATTATCATGGATCGATATATATATATATATATATATATATATCTGTGTGTGTGTGTGTATGTGGTTATGTATACACATGTACATGTGTGTTACTGTTCTTTTTCATAATGTTTTTAAATATCATTTAGAATACATATTTTAGCTTTGATATTGATATTGATTAAATGTTTTTGTTCTGAATATTTTTCAATTTTTTTCTTTATGTAATTTATATTGTTCTTTGTTAATTGTTATTTCCTTTTTCATTCATTTTTGTTGGCTCGATTCTTTTTCCATAGGAAATCAATTTTTTAACACATCAATGATTCTTCTCCTTTTTTTCCTCTTGCTGTATTTTCTGTTTTCCTCTCCATCTTCTCAATATTTGGTTGAAATGGATATTATTTATCTATCATAATTATCTTTAAAATTATTGAATTTTAGTGCAACTTTTCATTGTGAAACTAGTCGTTTTTCTGTCCTGTGAATAAAGGCAAGGTTTGCATGGTGATGTCAAATATAATCTGAAACAACTGACTACTAACTAATAGTTCTCTCTTGTAGTTGAAACAACTATTTTCCGTGACTACTCATAGTTAGGGATGTGCGTTGTGGTGCAGTGGATATCGACTTGGAATGAGAAATCAAGGTACCAAGTTCAAATTCCAGTTGAATTCCTTGCATTCACTTATGCACAAATACCCTTGGAAAAGGTACTAATCCATCTCTTCCCTCCAGTTATGGGTTAAATAATAGAAGAGATTACGTTCTATAGCCTTATCTGGCAACCATTCTACTGCAGAAAGCAATGGCAACCTCCTGTGGGATAATCTTCTGCCCAGTCAGTCATGTCTTGAAAGAGACATGATCACCCAAAGCATGTATCACGTGTGGCACTTGACTGACTAAGGATGTGCGTTGTGGTGCAGTGGGTTTGAGACTTGGAATGAGAAATCGGGATGCCAAGTTCAAATTCCAGTTGAATTCATAACATCCACTTCCGCACAAATGCCCTTGGGAAAGGTATTAATCCATCACTTTCTTTCAGTTATGGGTTAAATAATAGGACAGATTGGGTTCTATAGCCTTGGCTGGCAACCAGTCTACTACAGAAAGCAATGGCAACCTACTGTGGGATGATCTTCTGCCCAGTCTGTCATGTCTCTTTTGAGACAAGATCACCCAAAGCATGTATCACGTATGGCACTTAACTGACTGACTGAATATAATAGTTGGAAACATAATTAAAACTTCTACTGGGTATAAAGTGGGGGATCGGTTTTCTATTGTTATGAAGTAATAAATTGATCCCCAACTAATTACTAATTAATAGTATAATACTTTTCTTCCCCCTCTAGCTATGAGTCAAATAACAAGACAGATTGGGTTCTATAGCCTTGGCTAGCAACCAGTCTACCACAGAAAGCAGTGGTAACCTACTGCAGGATAATCTTCTGCCCAGTCAGTCATGTCTCTTTCAAGCCATGATCTCCCAAAGTATGTATCAGCGATGGCACTTAACTGACAGACTCATGGTTAGTTTTTAAGCCCAGATAAAAGCCATGATTTTAAATGATAAATTTTAAAAGTTTATTTTACTATCTGAAAGACTGAATGTACAGTTTGATATACTCAACTTATTTTGATAAATACAAAACTATTATTCAATAATATTTTTTTATTATTATCTTAGTCCAGAGCTTTCCAAACTAGTGTTTTGTAGCACTTTACTAAATTAATAATCTGATCTTTTGTTAATTTTTAACTAGATTTTTCATTAAATAATTTTTTATATATATTTTGAATTATATATTTGGGTTGGCAAACTGTTGTGGAAGCATTACCCACATATCAAAGTGAACTCATCCAGATTCTGTTTGGGCCAGGAGACAGTACTTGGCAAAGAACTAAGTCGAGTAACTGGCTTCGGCCTTCGGGCTGGGGCCCAAAATGACTAGTTTAAGACCAGTTTTGAATCTATTCATCGCGTTGGATAGGTAATGTTTTGACCAGTACCTGGGCTTCACGCTCAGGTTCCCCACGTTAAAAAAGACCTTGTGTCACATCTCTCTAAAGTAGGGGAGAAAAGTAAATATTACTAAGTCGAGTAACTGTAGTAGTAGCATTATTGCGATACTTCAAGACTCTGCTAAGCATTTATATTTGATTGATTATCTGTATTTATTATGTGTTGTATTGTACTTGGTATTGTTGTCAATATATATATATTTAACCCAATCCGTTGCGTTCGTGTTCTCTTTGAGTGGTCTTAAAACCAAGGCCACATCACAAACAAAACTTAAGGAATTTTTCACAGAATAATTACTTTTGAAAAGGGTGTCACTAATTCAAAAAGTTTGGAATGGTTTGTTCTACATCATTTACATTGTTCAGACTGTTGGTCTCATCTTTATTACAATTTTTATGATGTTTAAGCCATTTTAGGATCCAGGCTTCTTCAGGTGCTAGAAATTTTGAACCGAACCCTTTATTTTGAACATTGGGGTATATCATTCTTGTTCCATGTGCGATGCTACTTCTGGTAGCCATGTAATTATCTCCCTTTAACTAAACTCTCAAAGTTATTTGTTCACCACTGCTGTAGCCTGGTATTGAACTAACAACTCTTTGGGTCAAGTCATTGAAACTAACCAATGTTTATATTCACTGGGCCATGTGTCTTTGAGGACATCAGTGTACAAGTTTCTGAATGTGGAAGGGAGGGTGCATGAGGATGACTACTCTAGGGGTTATCAGAGAAAATATTTCAGTAGAGGAGAACAGGACTAAGGACTGTGTGTACGCCATGCCACGTAGCTGTGGAAAGAAATATAAAGGAGAAACGGCCACTCCATTAACATAAAGCTGCAAGAGCATCACAAAGCCATGACCCGAGGGAAGATAGAATAATCAGGCATAGCTGACCACATAGAGAGGGAGAAAGGGGATCACCCCCACCCATGGAATGAAGATGAAATAATTGATAAAGAATACTATTAGAAACTATGTAAACTTAAGGAATCAGTGCATATGCTAGGCCACAAAAATCTTCTAAGCCAGCCAAGTATAGAAATTAATAAAATATAGGAACCAGTAATATGAAGTGATAGAGAAAATCATTAATTTCAAAGAATGCAATATGAGCTCTGGTAAAAATAGTGGTTTATAGTTAGGTTTATAAGTCCCAGAAATTTATACACTGATGTTCTCAAGGACACATGCCCAGTGGATACGTATAACAGAGAATACAACAGCCAAAACATGGTAAACATGGCAAAAAAGACGAAGACAACAGTACAAACAGTGTAAATAATTTAAATACTACCTCATCGCAGAAGTATACATAAATGATTTTTTTCATAATCACATTGCCCCAAGCAAGGCATTTTACTGCCACTGTTTTGCAGGGGGTTACATAGGAGGAAAGTTATGAGAACGAGTGACAGGTTATAGTGGGTGTCAGTAAGTGGGTACGAGAAGGATGAATGTTGCTATAAAGTGAGGGATCAGTTTATATATTGATTGTAATGTAGAATTGTTCCCCCACTTTATACCCACATTATAATAGTATAGAATGTTTTTTTATAATCATATCGCCCCAAGCAAGGCATTTTACTGCCACTGGTGAGCAGGAGGTTACATAGGAGGAAAGTTATGAGAAAGAGTGACAGGTTATAGGGGATGTCAGGAAGTGGGTAAGAGAACGATGAGAATACTGATGAGAAGTGGAGTGGACAGAGTAAGGAGCATGAGAGAAGAATGACTGTGGCCATAAAGTGAGGGATTACTTTACATATTGATTGTAATGTAGAATTGAACCCCCACTTTATACCCACATTATAATAGCATAGAATTATGAGAATACTGATGAGAGTGGAGTGGACGGAGAAAGGAGCATGAGAGAGGGGATGCAGGTTAGTGAGATAGGAGATGACTATTGACTTTACATTTGAATACTTGAGAATTTTTTATGCCCAGTAGAAGTTTTAATTATGTTTTCAACTATTATATTCAGTCAGTCATTTAAGTGCCATATGTGACACACAACTGGGCAGAAGATTATCCCGCATTAGGTTGCCATTACTTTCTGCGGTAGACTGGTTGCCAGCCAAGGCTATAGAACCCATTTCTTTTTCTTTTTATAATCATATCGCCCCAAGCAAGGCATTTTACTGCCACTGGTGAGCAGGAGGTTACATAGGAGGAAACTTATTAGAAAGAGAGACACGTTATAGGGGGTGTCAGGAAGTGGGTAAGAGAACGATGAGAATACTGATGAGAAGTGGAGTGGACAGAGTAAGGAGCATGAGAGAAGAATGACTGTGGCCATAAAGTGAGGGATTATTTTACATATTGATTGTAATGTAGAATTGAACCCCCACTTTATACCCACATTATAATAGCATAGAATTATGAGAATACTGATGAGAGTGGTGTAGACTGAGAAAGGAGCATGAGAGAGGGGATGCCGATTAGTGAGATAGGAGATGACTATTGACATTTCTGTTGTTTTAGTATTTTATTTTCTAACAAAGTTTTGCCAGATCCAGTGTTCAGTTTTCCTCAGGTGAATATGGTATTTGGCAAAATGTCTTGTTTTGCATTTTAGATTTTTTTTATGACCTTTCCTAGTTGTAGATAAATTGGTAAGGCTCTTTAATAGTTCTGTATAGGCTGTTTCTTCCAGCTCCTGAATCTACAACAACTAATGAAAAAAATGATTTTTATAAAACTAGTTTTACAAGAATTTTGACAAATTTTTTTTTTTAATCGTTTCACCCCAAGCAAAGCATTCTCCTGCCACTATTGTGCAGGGGCTTACATAGGGGCGGGGAAGTGATGGGAAAGGATGGTTAGATATAGGAAATGTCAGAAGGAGGGTGATAGACGGGTACCGAGAATGAGGGTTGGTTAGATGGTGATAGTGTTTGAGAGAATAGATGCAAGTTAGTGTGTTAAGAGGTGTCTATTGACCTTAAATTTAAACTCCTGGAGATGGTAGCTGTCGGGGAAGCAGGCATGTGGAAGGGAATTCCACAGGCGGGAAGCACGAGAAAAGAAGCTGTTGGAGTAGAAATTACGGTTCCATCTTATCTGTTTCACTGTAAAAGGGTGGGACCTAGTTGCTAATCTAGTATCTCATGTAAATTCGTACCTAGGCGGCACCAATGACCTAAGTTCATCGGAGCAGAAGCCATGAAAGTACTTATAGAAGAGGCACAGGGAAGCCACGTCACACCGGTGAGAGAGTGGTTGCAGCTGGTCCGCCAAGTCAGGATCGATCATGTTACAGATTCACCGTTGTATTTTGTCAAGAAGACTGACAAAATTGTTATAGGAAAAGTTAAATATAATATATATATCTGTTACTTAGGGTAAATGGTCTCCACGGTTGAATGGAATTTGGAGCTTACGTTGTTTGCATGGCTACCTGTAGTAAATGAGGTGTTCAGTCTTTTTATATATTTCCAGTCAATCACATGAAAGAACAATTATTATTCAAGTCTGATCTTATGAGAGGAATATTTCAAATTGCTTTTTTTTATTTAATGCTGCATGCATTCTAGCAAATCTAATATTAAATATTTTTTTTTCCAGAATGGAGTGTGAAATATGGCTGATAAATTATCTGAATATAACTTTTGGTATCAATGGAATAAAAGAACCTGTTGACATTTGCCATATGCTTTTGGATTCTTTATTTAGGTTAATGAAATTACCTTTTAAAAAACATTAGCACTGGTTTCAGAAAAGGTCCACTCAGTTTACATAATTCTTTTATCTCTGGCTTATCTTAATGTGGTTACCTGAAAATATAATTTCTGTTCATCATTTTAATAAATGTATGCATATATATATATATATACACACTACCGGCCATAATTATTAGGCCACCCCATCTTTTTAAAAGAAATGATGTATTTCATACTATTTTTAGTATTTATTGCCAAGTGGATAATTCTAAATGAAAATAGAATGGTTCTTTTATTATAACTGCACAATAACATGTGCATCAAATGAACTGTTCTGGTGTCCAGTTTTTGTGCTCTCTTCCCCATGCTAGTCTCTTCTTCTTATTGGCTGGCCAAAACAAAGGCTTCCTGGCTGCCTTGTAAGATTTTTCAAAGTAATAATAACAAAAGAACCATTCTATTTTCATTTAGAATTATCCACTTGGTAATAAATACTAAAAATAGTATGAAACACATCATTTCTTTTAAAAAACTGGGGTGGCCTAATAATTATGGCCGGTAGTGTGCATATATATATATATATATATATATATATATATATATATATATATATAAAATCAACAGGATGCGATGGGTAAATTGTCGCTATCTGCATTGTAAAATTTTGCAAAGTAATAATAAAAAAAGAACCATTCTATTTTCATTTAGAATTATCCACTTGGCAATAAATACTAAAAATAGTAGGAAATACATCATTTATTTTTTTTCAACTGGCCAGTAGTGTATATATATATATATATATATATATATATGCATACATTTATTAAAATGATGAACAGAAATTATATTATGCGACCCCTAAATTTACTGTCATGTATTTGAGAATGGCTAACTAAAAGTTCGGGCCAAAATCATCTTATTGCTTAAGATAAAAATTCAGACTTCAGTAATAAGTAACACTGTTAATCTAAACCCCCTTACCTCGATTTTTTTGTAACATTCTTACCATACACAATAAAATATTATTGTCATAACCAAAATGATAGAAAATTAGTACATACAGAAAGAAGATATTATTATTACCATTAGAATTAACAGAAAAAGTTGACAATTCAGATCTTCTAGTGAAAATACGACCCCTAAATTTACTGTCATGTATTTCAGAATGGTTAACTAAAAGTTCAGGCCAAAATCATCTTATCAATTGAGATTAAAAATACAGACTCCAGTAACAACTATCACTGTAGATAGACTAAACTATCACCTGGTTCACACTCCACCCACGTCTATTGAACAGGTGAAGAGGCTCATCTTTGTTCCCTGTTTAGGATGTGGTTTCCGGTTTTCTCTTTTCCAATCTTTTCACTTTTACATAGCCCCCTGCACATCAGTGGCATTACCGCCTTGCTCGGGGTGATATGATTAAAAAAAAAAAAAAGAAAAAAAATCTAACCCCCTCAGCTTGATTTTTTTTTTCCTTTGGGCCAAGGTCATCTTAACATCTGGGACAAAATACAGATGCCAATAATAACTAACACTGTAAATCTAACTTCCTCACACCGATCTTTCTTTTTTTTTCTTCCCATGATTTTTTTTGTCTGGATAAATCTAACCCATTCATTGTTGTACGAATTTGATCTGATGAGCGGTCTGTAAAAGTTTGCGAAATAAGCTATTACCAATGGATTTATTAAAACATCCAACTTATTCTGATATATATATATATATATATATATAGTTTTAAGCTATGCTAAAATCTTCACTCTCTGGCAGATCTATGACAAGAGAAGTTTTGCTTAAAGACATAATTTCAGCTTTGCCTGAGCGGCTGGTTCTCTGTAGCTCTGTTCCTTAGAGTGTTCTGAATCTAATGGTAGCACACTTTGCCCAGGGGGAGCTCAGCTTTTTCTTTAATAAGAATTCTTAAACATTCTGGCAGATAAATGGAAATGAATAAATACACTGTTTAATAAATAAATGTACCCTCTACTTAAATATGAGTTTCCACTAAAAATAATGCTTGAGATGATAAAAATCACTCAGATTAATAAAAATCCATTACTTTCTTTAGGAAAAAATAATATATATGGATATATTTGTCTCTTCTCAAAATACTTTCACGGCTTCTGGTCTGATGAACTTAGCTCACTGGTGCCCCCTATATATAAATTTACTCAAGCCACAAGGTTAGCAACTAGGTCCCACACTTTTACTGTGAAACCAATAAATTGTAAATGCAACTTCTACTCCAGCAGCTTCTTTTCTCGCACTTCCCGCCTGTGGAATTCCCTTCCATTTATTTGCATCCTCGACAACTATAATCTCCATGAATTTAAATGCAAAGTCAATAGTCATCTTCTATCTCACTGACCTGCATCCTTTCTCTCATGCTTCTTTCTCCGTCCACTCCACTCTCATCAATATTCTCATCCTTCTCTTACCCACTTCCTGACATTCTTTATAATCTGTCACTCTTTCTCATAAGTTTCCTCCTATGTAACCTCCTGCTCACCAGTGGCAGTAAAATGCCTTGCTTGCGGTGATATGATTATTTTTTTATTTTTTTTTTTTAATCATTTCACCCCGAGCAAGGCAGAAACGCCACTGATGTGCAGGGGGTTACATAAATGTAGAAAGATTAATTAGAAAAGAGTGAGGAGTACAAGCTAGTTAGAAAGGAACAATAGAAAGCTGAGAAAGCAGGTGCAATGACAGATACATGGGCGGAGAGAAAGTGAAGATTATACAGGGGAGGGGAGAGAGCTAGAGTCGAGTGGTTAGTAGGTGAGTATTAACTTTGCTTTTAAATTTCTGGAGGTCGTAGCCATCAGGAAAGCAAGAATACGGGAGTGAGTTCCACAGGCGGGAAGTGCGAGAGAGGAAGCTGCAGGAGTAGAATTGTCGTCTGCGTTTGGCTAACCTGACTGTGAATGGGTGGGACCCAGTTGCCAGTCTGGTTGCACGGGTAAACACCTGTTGAGGAGGCATCAGTGACTTAAGCTCATCCGAGCAGAAGCCATGAAAGTATTTATAGAAGAGACAGAGGGAGGCCACATTTTGACAATGGGAAAGTGGCTGCAGTCGAGTCGCCAGATCAGTACCTATCACATTACAGACTCTCCTTTGGAGCTTGTCAAGAACACTGAGGAGAACGGCAGGGGAACCTGACCATAAATGGCAGCAGTACTTCATGCACGGACGGATGGTTGACTTGTATATATGCAGGATGGATTCAGGTGGAAAAAACATCCTGGATCGACATAGTGACCCAATCTTCTTAGCAGTAGATTTTGCTATGGATTCAATATAGTGCTTCCATTTGAGGTCTGAGGACAGGGTAAGTCCGAGGAGGCGTAGTGTATTACTCTCCGGGAGAATCATCTGGTCCATGCTTATGGGAGGCAGAAGAGGTTGCCTGTAATGGTTGACAGACAACAGCTTGGTCTTAGAGGAATTGAAGTTGACAAGCCACTTCTTGCCCCAGTTCACCACAGAGTGTAGATCCCACTCAAGGTCAGCAGTGAGATTATGTCTGTCCGCCACGACAGGTTTCTTACTGGAGCGGGAGTATATTGTAGTGTCATCTGCGTAGATGCCTACTTGGGACTTGATCTCATCTGGGAGGTCGTTGATGAAAATAAGGAAGAGCGTTGGGCCCAGGATAGAGCCTTGTGGGACACCAGCATTCGTGCTGTAGGATGAAGAGGCACGCCCATTCAGAACGACCTTCATTTTGCAGTTATTTAAAAAAGATTGGATTAGGTCAAGCAGGCGACCGGTAATACCATAACCGCATAGTTTGCATAGGAGGCCAGGGTGCCAAACCCTGTCGAAAACCTTGGAGATGTCCAGAGCAACTGCGCGAGCCTCGTCAGACTCATCAAGGGCCTGTAGCATGTACTCCGTCACAGTTGTTAGCAGGTCGGCTGTGGACCTGTCAAATCGGAATCCATATTGCCTGTCGGAGAACAGTTTGTGGGCGGTGAGATGATGAACTATTTCAGCATTGATTATAGCCTCGAATACTTTCCTGAATATTGGTAGAAGACTGATAGGGCGATAGTTGGATGGGTCCGAGGGTTCACCACAGTTCTTAAAGACAGGAACGACTGAGGAGAATTTCCAGCATGCAGGAAAGCAGGAAGCAGAAAGGCAGTAGTTAAACAGTTTAGAGAGGACAGGGGAAAATTCAGGGGCACACCTCTTAAGGACTATCACCGGGATTCCATCGTCTCCACACGCCTTATGGGGGTCGAGTTTTGAAATTACTCTGGATACTACTATCGGGGTAATATATACATTGTGCAGTTTGGCCTCAGTTCTAATAGGGAAGTCGGGTGGGTGCACTCCGGACGAGTCGAATGTGGAGTTGGATGAGAATCTGCGGGCAAAGCACTCAGCTTTGTCCGCAGATGACGTGAGAACATCAAATCCATGGATTAAAGGAGGTATTGAGGATTTCCTATTGTTGAGCACTCGTTTACAAATCCTCCAATAGTCCTTGGAGCTGAACTTGCGATCAGCTGTGCTGTCGCATTCTCTCAGCAAACAACTGTTTGGCGTCATTTAGGGTTTTCTTGCACTCACTGCGAGCAGATGTGAACAGGCGCCTATTGTGATCAGTTGGCTGTCTCCGGAATAGACGGAAGTAATGGTTCCTGTGGGCAATGGCAGCTGAGCAGGCCGGAGAGAACCACGGAGAGGAATGAGGTTTTAAGCAATACTTACTGGTGGGTATGAAGGCATCAATGCCAGCTTTCACCCATGACGAGACCTCAGAGGCACAGTCATCAGCTGATAGGTCAAACACTTTTCCCCAAGGGACGTCGCAGAGGAAATCGCGAAAGGCATCCCAGTCAGCTTTTTGGTAGAGGTAGGAGGTTCTATAAGTAGGGGGATCCTGGGGGGAGTGAGATTGGAAAGAAATACTGAGGGAGACTACAGCGTGGTCGGAGTTGCCGAGAGGGCAAAGCTGCGAGACTTGACAGGCGTCAGGCGCAGAGGTGAAACATATATCTAGCAGTGAGGAATGACTCGAGGGTGTGCTTGGGAAGCGAGTGGGGAAGTCCACCACTTGCGTAAGGGATTGGGAAATAGCAAAGTTCATGGCGTGAATGCCCACCGAATCAGTAACGGTGTTTTCAAGCCACTCAGAGTGATGGGCATTGAGGTCTCCAAATACAAAGAAAAAAAAAATGGGTTCTATAGCCTTGGCTGGCAACCAGTCTACCGCAGAAAGTAATGGCAACCTAATGCGGGATAATCTTCTGCCCAGTTGTGTGTCACATATGGCACTTAAATGACTGACTGAATATAATAGTTGAAAACATAATTAAAACTTCTCCTGGGCATAAAAAATTCTCAAGTATTCAAATGTAAAGTCAATAGTCATCTCCTATCTCACTAATCGGCATCCCCTCTCTCATGCTCCTTTCTCAGTCTACACCACTCTCATCAGTATTCTCATAATTCTATGCTATTATAATGTGGGTATAAAGTGGGGGTTCAATTCTACATTACAATCAATATATAAAGTAATCCCTCATTTTATGGCCACAGTCATTCTTCTTTCATGCTCCTTTCTTCGTCCACTCCACTCTCATCAGTATTCTCATCCTTCACTTACCCACTTCCTGGCACTCCCTACAACCTGTCACTTTCTCATAATTTTCCTCCTATGTAACCCCCTGCAAAACAGGGGCAGTAAAATGCCTTGCTTGGGCGCGATATGATTATAAAAAAAACATTCTATACTATTATAATGTGGGTATAAAGTGGGGGAACAATTCTACATTACAATCAATATATAAACTGATCCCTCACTTTATGGCAACATTCATCCTTCTCTTACCCACTTCCTGACACCCACTATAACCTGTCACTCTTTCTCATAACTTTCCTCCTATGTAACCCCCTGCAAAACAGTGGCAGTAAAATGCCTTGCTTGGGGTGATATGATTATAAAAAAAAAAAACAAAAGAGATAGCCAAACTAGCATTTGAAATTTAATATACAATCTCGAATTACTGTCGACTATGAATTATTTTTACATTTAGTAATTCAAAGAAAACAGATGCTAAAAATTAAATCTTAAAAATGAATTGTATTTTCTCCACAGACATGAGTTATTCAGTCATATATTTTTATAAAAATATTTACAAAAGAAGACTGTCCTTTTGTCAGCTCAAGCCACCTTTTATAGTACACATGATGTTATTGGAGAGAGACAAATGTAAAACCTGAAATAAAACAAGATTAATGACAACAGACAGTATTTTAGCTGAAAATGTTACTTATGTCTCCGAGCTAAACATGCTCAACTTGAAAGGAATGCACCAATGAACTTAGATCACTGGTGCTCCCTAGGTACAAATTTGCATGAGGTACTAGATTAGCAACTACTCCCACTCTTTTACAGTGAAATCAATAAAATGTAACTGCAATTTCTATTCCAACAGTTTCTTTTCTTGCATTTCCCAACTGTGGAATTCCCTTCCACACGATTGCTTCCCCGATGGCTACAATCTCCAGGAGTTTAAATGTAAGGTCAATAGACACCTCCTAACACAATAACTCACATCCATTCTTTCAAACACTCTTCCCATCTACCCAACCCCCAGCTTCAGTATCCTTACCCATCTATCACCCTCCTTCTGACATTTCCTATATCTAACCACTCTTTCTCTTTACCTTCCCCTAATGAAATGATTTAAAAAAAATGCTTAAAGAGGTCAACTTATTTAGGAGAAAAATTCTTGAGTCTCACTATCAAATCTTATCAAAATAAAAATCTCTTCTGGATATTTTTCAATATCTCCATTTCAGAAAGAATTACTAACAAATCAAGATATGTATCTACAAAAATGTTTAAAAAATTAAATGAAAAATGATTAAATTGATAACCTCGTATTATTCAAAATATATAACGCATAAATTAATCCCAAATTAAAATAATTTAAATACTAATAAAAAAATCACTTACTCACTTGATTAGGCGTTGGATTGTATCACCTCATGACCTTCATAACTGGCCTGACTTTTCTGCTAACCTGATGAATATTTATAAGCGTTCCTATATCTAAAAATTGTTTTGTAAAACCAATAACATTTTAGGTCTTGCATATAAATACTTGTTACAAAATAAAACCATCACATTTGCCTTGACAAATTAATGGTAGTAGCAAAGATAAAATTTATAAGTATGATATTAATAAATGATCCTTTCTCCGTCCACTCCATTTTCATCAGTATTCTCATCCTTCTCTTACCCACTTCCTGACACCTCCTATAACCAGTCACTCTTTCTCATAACTTTCCTCCTATGTAACCTCCTGCAAAACAGTGGCAGTAAAATGCCTTGCTTGGGTCGATATGATTATAAAAAAAAAAAAGAGATAGCCAAACCAGCATTTGAAATTTAATTTACAATCTCGAATTACCATTGGCTATGAATTATTTTTACATTTAGTAATTCAAAGAAAACAGATGCTAAAAATTAAATCTTAAAAATGAATTGTATTTTCTCCACAGACATGAGTTAATCAGTCATATATTTTTATAAAAATATTTACAAAAGAAGATTGTCTTTTTGTCAGCTGAAGCTACCTTTTATAGTATACATGATGTTATTGGAGAGAGACAAACATAAAACCTGAAATAAAACAAGATTAATGACAACAGACAGTATTTTAGCTGAAAATGTTACTTATGTCTCCGAGCTAAACATGCTCAACTTGAAAGGAATAAAATGCTTAAAGAGGTCAACTTATTTAGAAGGAAAATTCTTGAGTATCGCTATCAAATCTTATCAAAATAAAAATCTGTCCTGGATATTTTTCAATATCTCCATTTCAGAAAGAATTACTACTTTTCCAAATCAAGATATGTATCTACAAAAATGTTTAAAAAATTAAATGAAAAATGATTAAATTGATAACCTCATATTATTCAAAATATATAACGCATAAATTAATCCCAAATTAAAATAATTTAAATACTAATAAAAAAATCACTTACTCACTTGATTAGGCATTGGATTGTATCACCTCATGTCCTCCATAACTGGCCTGACTTTTCTGCTAACCTGATGAATATTTATAAGCGTTCTTATGTCTAAAAATTGTTTTGTAAAACCAATAACATTTTAGGTCTTGCATATAAATACTTGTTACAAAATAAAACCATCACATTTGCTTGATAAATTAATGGTAGTAGCAAAGATAAAATTTATAAGTATGATATTAATAAATGATCCTTTCTCCGTCCACTCTATTCTCATCAGTATTCTCATCCTTCTCTTACCCACTTCCTGACACCTCCTATAACCAGTCACTCTTTCTCATAACTTTCCTCCTATGTAACCCCCTGCAAAACAGTGGCAATAATATGCCTTGCTTGGGGCGATATTTTTTTTTTTTAATCATTTCACCCCAAGCAAGGCATTCCACTGCCACTATTGCGCTTGGGGCTACATAGGGGAAGGTAAATAGAAAGAGTGGTTAGATATAGGAAATGTCAGAAGGGGGGTGATAGATAGTTTGGAGGATGGGATGTGAGTTAGTGTGTTAAGAGGTGTCTATTGACCTTACATTTAAACTCCTGGAGATTGTAGCCGTCAGGGAAGCAGTCATGTGGAAGGGAATTCTACAGTCGGGAAGTACGAGAAAAGAAACTGTTGGAGTAGAAGTTGCGGTTGCATTTTATCGGTTTCACTGTAAAACGGTGGGATCTAGTTGCTAATCTAGTATCTCGTGCAAATTCGAACCTAGGGAGCACCAGTGATCTAAGTTCATCGGAGCAGAAGCCATGAAAGTATCTATAGAAGAGACACAGGGAAGCCACGTCGCGCCGGTGAGAGAGAGACTGCAGGCGGTCTGCCAAGTCAGAATCGATCACATTACAGACCCTCTGCTGTACCTTGTCAAGAAGCCTAAGGAGAATAGCAGGGGCACCCGACCAGATATGGCAACAGTATTCAATGCATGGGCGGATGGTAGATTTGATTATAAAAAAAATTTCTATACATTGATATTCCAGAAAATGTAAATTAATCTAAAAGACATGCATGTATAGCTAATCAGTATTTCATCGACTGATTGATTCGTTTTCTACGGCTTATAAAAAGACAAGAAATTATGTAAATATAAAGTGGGGGATGAATTTTATATCACAATCAATATATAAATTGATCCCTCAATTTATGGCCACAGTCATCCTTCTTTTACCCACTTTCTGACACCGCCCCTATAACCTGTCACTCTTTCTCATAACTTTCCTCTTATGTAACCCCCTGTAAAACAGTGGCAGTAAAATGCCTTGCTTGGGGCAATAGCATTATAAAAAAAAAAAAATTAGAAGTTTTAAAGAATTTCATGTCTTTCCAGTTATCCGTTTATTTTCCTGAAACATCAGTATTCTCATTTTTCTCTTACACACTTCCTGATACTCCCTATAACCTGTTACTCTGTCGCATAACTTTCTTCCTATGTAACACCATGCAAAACATTTGCAGTAAAATGCTTTGCTTGAGGCGATATGATTATAAAAAAAAAATTCTATACTATTATAATGTATATATAAAGTGGGGGATCAATTCTCAATTACAATCAACATATAAACTGATCCCTCACTTTATGGCCATAGTCATCATTCTCTTACCCACTTTCTGCCACCCCTATAACTTGTCACTCTTTCTCATAACTTTCCTCCTATGTAAACCCCTGCAAAAGAATTGGCAATAAAATGCCATGCTTGGGGGAATATGGTTATAAAAAAAAAATTCTATACTGTTATGATGTGGGTATAAAGTGGGGGATCAATTATGCATTACAATCAATATATAAACTGATCCCTCACTTTATGACCACATTCATCCTTCTCTTAGCCAGTTCTTGACACACCCTTATAACCTCTCACACTTTCTCATAACCTTCCTCCTATATAACCCCCTGCAAAACAGTGGCAATAAAATGCCTTGCTTGGGGTGATATGATTAAAATATATATATATATATATATATATATATAAACCATGGATCTGTGCTCACAGATGAAAGCAAGGCCAATTCTCTAATTCTTGTTTAGAATCTGATATCAGTTTTGATTATATTCATCTAGAGTCTTCAGTCCTATAAGGAACTCAGTGTTTGATGTTAAAAAGGCTCACTAGTTTCGTCTATTTTTGTTCTTTTATCAATCGGTTTGTTCTTGGTTTTTGGCCATAAATCTGTCTGTTCTGCCGGGATCTTTGGTAAATAAATGATAAGAAAACAGAAAATAAAGAAGATATTAATGAATAATGTGGAATTTCTGATTTTATGGTAGGATCATTTCCAAAACTGCCATTTTGGCAATAAATATTTTCCCTTTACATCTTACATGAAATAAATTACTTCTGTTAATACATATTTATTCAAATTTATATGATTTAGTAGTGCACACATACAAAAGCAGAGATAAATATATATATATATATACATATATATATTATACATATGTGCTTATATATATATTATATATATATATATATATATATATATATATATATATATATATATATATATATATATATATATATATATATATTAATATATGTAAATATATATCTAAACTTATTTATAAATATAACTTTGTCTGTGTGTGTGTGTGTGTGTCCCCATTACCTCTAGAATCTGAAATGGCAGAACCGATTTTCTTGAAAATTTACACGGTTGTACTATAAGTGTCTGCGAGTGTTCTTAGCTAGATTTTTTATGTCAAAGTACCCCGATAAATATCGAAAGTCAATAATCGAAAAAATTGGGTTATAGAAGGAGTGGTCCGATTTTAATCAAATTTCATACACTCATAGACAAAGATATAAGAAATGATATTCAGAAGTTTCAAGGTTGCAGTTCTTACAATAGTGCAGAAAATCGAGAATATATATATATATAAAAGGCAAGATGTTTGTGTGTGTATCTGTTTATCTGTCTCTATGTCTGTATTTTTTTCAGCCCTTTTATTTTAGTTTTTGTTTCAGGTTTGGCTCTAAGTAGGTATAATTGTAGTTCTTAGTCTCAGCCAGGATACCATTTACTCAGAGGACTTATTTAGCCTTCAAAATTCAGTTTACGACGAAAAAACATTTGATATCGATACCAGGAAATCAAAATTTGACTTACATCCATTCATTCTCCTTTCAGTCTACGGTTCCACTTTAACTGGAAACAACTATTGCTTTTTAGTCTTTCTTGCCAACGTCCAAGGAGTCTGAGCTCCAGGACCATGGATTAGTTTTGAAAGCTTTCATTACACCCAAGCAACGCCGGGCTATACTGCTAGTATTTTATATTTTCAACCAAATATTCCTTAAAGTTTCATGTAAATTATTGGTTAATAAATGTTTTTTATTATACTTTGATACTCATGCTGCCACTTCTTTGATTAGACACCTTACATACCACCTAACAAATCAAAGTGCAATAAGAAACATTTGTCTTCAGTTCATCTTTAGTATTACAGGGTGTTTTGTTGACCTCTCACTCAACTGTGCTGTACATGTAATAAGGAAGTAAGGGATGATGTGGCTGCAGAAATTGTCTGACAAGCATGACTAGATTTTCTTGCTTATGTACCATGATGCAGAGTCCTGTTGCCAGTCATAGGGTCTTCCAGCAGCCATCCTTTTGACCTAGGACAGCACTACCTCTTTAAGGTGCTTGATGTATGTCTCTGTATTGAGTTTGAGCCTCACAATCTCGGCAGACCTCAAGTGGAATGACTATATCGAATCCATTGCTAAATCCGCTGCTATGAAAGTCGGTTCTCTGTGCAGGGCCCGGAAGTTTTTCGTGTCTGAATCTATCCTGCACATATATAAATCTACCATCCACCCATGTATTGAATACTGCTGCCACATCTGGTTGGGTGCCCCTGCTATTCTCCTTGGGGTTCTGGACAAAATACAACAGAGAATCTGTAATGTGATCGATACCAACTTGGCAGACTGGCTGCAGTCTCTCTCTCACCAGCGTGATGTGGCTTCCCTGTGTCTCTTCTATAAATATTTTCAAGGCTTCTGCTCCGATGAGCTTAGATCACTGGTGCCCCCTAGGTACAAATTTGCACGAGATACTAGATTATCAACTAGGTCCCACTCTTTTAGTGAAACTGATAAAATGTAACCGCAATTTCTACTCCAACAGCTTCTTCTCTTGCACTTCCCGCCTGTGGAATTCCCTTCCACATACTTGCTTCCCAACAGCTACAATCTCCAGGAGTTTAAATGTAAGGTCTATAGACACCTTTTAACACACTAACTCACATCCATTCTCTCAAACACTCTTCCCATCTACCTAACCATTATGTTCAATATCCTTACCCGTATATCACCCTCCTTCTAACATTTCCTATATCTAACCACGCTTTCTCATCACCTTCCCCTATGTAACCCCCTGCACAATAGTAGCAGTGGAATGCCTTGCTTGGGGTGAAATGATTAAAAGAAAAAAGGCTTTGTGAAAATATTAATGGAAGCATCAGTTTTACCATGACGATTGATCACTTCTAACACCAGGATGTTGACTGGATATATCATCCAAATCTTTCTGAATCCGCTGCACTGTCCGCACCTAAGATTGACATTCAAACACTACGAAATGTTGGTATTTGAGTTACTGGCATGAATGCCAAGCAGTACAGCACACAATTTCCAATTTTTTGGTAGAATAAACTGTCATGGTACTTTTTTTGCTCACAGACAGTGCCCAATTACAAATTGGAGACACCTAAATCAAGTAAGTCGAAAAAACGTTTAAATACATAGGAAGGGTTTTTATTGAGGACAGGAAATGTGACAGAGAAATCTGAAGGTGCATTGCAGTAGGAAAAGATGCCTTACAAAAACTAAGCTAAGTATTAAAAAAATTGCTACTAATGTGGTTATATTAGGTCTCGACAGACATCAATGGTACTCTAACAAAAATTCTATCAGAACTCTGTCAGAACTCTGTTAGAGCTCATTTGTGTCACTGGGTATGTCTGCAAAGATACTCTAATAAAAACTCTATCTGAACTCTATTAGAACTGATGTCAGACCTCATTTGTGTCACTGGGTATGTCTTATTTACTTCACTACACTGTGTGGTTGACAAAATCAAAAACGAGTAACACACCTGTATGATTGGTTGGTTGGTTGGTTGGTTTTGTTTTCTGGCATATCAACCTCAGCAAGTCATTTTATTGCCAACTAAATTTTTTTATTTTATTTATTTATTGCTGGTAAGACCTTTTTCTTTCAACAATTTATTGATTTTTTTTTTATATAAGTTTTTGTGTCTAGTAATACTTTTTTCTTATCGAGTATCAAGATTCATTGGGATTTGTTTTTAAGGGCAGGCTCCCCAAGTCCTACCCTGTTATTTAACCCATAACTGGAGGGAAGGAAAGGGACGGATTAATACCTTTCCCAAGGGTACCAGTGCTTAAGTGAATGCAGGGTATTCAACTGGAATTCGAACTCGGCTCACCGATTTCTCTTTCCAAGCCGATATCCACTGCATCACAATGCACATCCGTCACTAAACACTTACAGCATCTGGTATTCCCATGCAGTTATTCATCTACGTACTGACCAGGCTCAACATTGCTTAATTTTGGTGATCGAGCGAGAACCGGTATATTCAACATGATTTGGCCTTAAGCACGCACATCCGTCACTGTATGCTTACAGCACCTGGTATTCTCAAGTGGTCACCCATCTAAATACTGACCAGGCTCAATGTTGCTTAACTTTGGTGATCGAGCGAGAACCGGTGTATTCAACGTGATTTGGCCGTAAGCCTACACCTGCATGAAGTATATTGTATATATTGTATACTGATTTTTGAAGGCACGTTTGGAGCTATAGTTTAAGAATAAGCTAATCTCTTTTGGAAATCAGGTGACATATATGTGCAACAATGACCCATCACATCTAATAAAGAAACCTAATGAATGTTTGAATTAAATTGGATTCAACGACACTCATTTGATGAAATAGCTAACTCATTTTCTTGACCTAAACATAATTGAAAATGTACCTATTGAAGAGGAACGTTTACATTTGTGGACAGTAATTTATCAGACAAGATGAACTTTGGAATGCTATTTTGGAAACTTTACAGACTGTTTCATATGAAGAAATATAACTGCTCAGAAAATAATTGGCTTTTAAAACTAGTTTATGAACATAGAGAATACATTTTACATTTATATTGCTTTTATAACATTATCAGAATTCTGTAATTAAAATGTAATACAGAAATGTAAAGCTTCTGGAAATTCCAGTAATTTGTTTCATTATGTGAAGCTTGGAAAATCCAGTAAAATTTATAAAACTGTTATGACATCATTAGACTATCATGAAGTTTATTTATAAACTAGCAGTATAGCCTGGTGTTGCTCAGGTGTAATGAAAGCTTTAAGTTAAGTACCATATGTGATACACTCTTGGGTGATCATGTTTCAAAAGAGACATGATTTACTGGGCAGAAGATTATCCCACAGTAGATTGCCATTGCTTTTTGCGGTAGACTGGTTGTCAGCCAAGGGTATAGAACCCAATCTTTCCTGTTATTTAACCCATGACTGGAAGGAAGAGACAGATTAATACCTTTCCCAAGGGTATTTGTGAGCAAGTGAATACAAGGAATTTAACTGGAATTTGAACTCAGTTCCCCAATTTCTCGTTCCGAGTCAATATCCATTGCACCACAACACACATCCTATGAACACATAAGGAAAGTTAATTTTAACAACTTTATTCACTGATTCATGTTTTTTATTTGTGTCAGTATTGGCATATTTTTGTTGATTTTAAATTGAAAATAGAAGAAAATGAAATGTAACTCAAATGCAAAAGCAGATTTTAATATTTGTCTATATTTCTGAGATGAGGTAGTATTTACAGTATTTACATTATTTGGACTATTGTTTTCATCTTTGTTGCCATTTGCACGACGTTTAATAATAGATCATTCTATTTGTCTATATTTCTGAGATGAGGTAGTATGTACAGTATTTACATTATTCAGACTATTGTCCTCATCTTTGTTGCCATTTGATGTTTAATAATAGATCATTCTATTTGTCTATATTTCTGAGATGAGGTAGTATTTACAGTATTTACATTATTTGGACTATTGTCCTCATCTTTGTTGCCATTTGTACAATGTTTTGGCTGTTATACGCTCAAGCCTTCTTCAGGTGCTAGGAATTTCAAACCGAACACTTTATTACAGTTACTGGGGTATATGAACTCTATTCCTTGCATAGTAGTGCCTCTTTTGGTAGTCCTGAGTTATCTCCCTCTAACCCTGTAAGTTACTTGTTCAACACTGCTGTAGAGTGGTATTAAACTCACAACTCTTTGGGTCAAGTCACACTAACTAACCAATATGTTAAGGACACATGGCCTACCAGAAGAGGCTCTCCGCATGGGAATGAGAATGATATACCCCAGTGATTGTAATAAAGGGTTCGATTTGAAATTCCTAACACATGAAGAAGGCCAGAGTGTACAACAGCTGAAACATCATACAAATTGCAACAAAGATGAGGACAATAGTCCGAATAATGTAAATACTGTAAAGAGAGAATACTTACATGTTATGCAATAAATGTCCTCACGAACAGTGAGTGGTGGGCCATTTTTAATATCATTCTACACTAGTAGTGAACAAGTAACTTACAGGGTTAGAGGGAGATAACTCATGACTACCAGAAGAGGCTCTACAATGCAAGGAATGAAGATCATATATCCCATTGATTATAATAAAGGGTTCAGTTCGAAATTCCTAGCACCTGAAGAAGGCTGGAGTGTACAACAGCCGAAACATCATACAAATGGCAATAAAGATGAGGACAATAATGTAAATATTGTAGATTTTAATAAGTTATGAAGAAGATACTCTGAATGATTGCATGTATCAAAACTGGTTTGCAAAGTTTCATGCATGGGATTTCTCGCTGAACTATGATTGGATAGAAGAGTTGAGGTAAATACTGATTAAATCAAGACATTTCTTAAGATCAATCAGCACATTACACAATGCAGGAGATAACCAACTTACTAAAAATATTCAAATCAAGCAGGGAAAATCATTTGCACCAGTCTGATTATGCTAGTCAGTTTGATGTATGGCTTCTCCTTAAGTGGACGGAAAAAAAAAACAAAATCTACTGGATTATTTTCCTTGTGCAACTTGCGACCTAAATATAATGAAAATGTTCTGTTTGTGAAACTGACAGGTGATGAAAAGTAGATAATACAAATAATACTAGATTGCATCTTTCTTTGGCAACGAAGAAGAAACTTTTTGCAGTTTATCAAGAAGTTTTCAATAATCTTCCATATTTACTTGATAATTCACTTATTGATTACTATTCAAGTTGGTTTTACAGAATTCTTTTTCTGTCAAAAATAAAAACAAGTAAACATACCAACATAAAAGCAAAACAAAATAATAATTTCTTTATGAATCTGCAAGTCGTACCTAAAAAATGTGTTTGCTAAGAAAATAAAATTTTCAAGGTGGAAAGAATCATTAAATTGTCAGAAAGATAACATAAATTAATGGAGTAAAACAGTAAACAAAATTTTTTATTTTAATTTCACAGAAAAAAACAAATTTTGGGGCCATTTGTGATATTCTCCCACCTTTCAGCTTTGTTGTACATTTCTTCATAAAATACTAATTTCAGTCTTTATTCATTGATGTATCTTTTGACTAGCAGTATAGCCTGGCATTGCTCAGGTGTAAGGAAAGTTTTAAAACTAATCCATGTTCCTGGAGCTCAGACTCTTTGGACGTTGGCATGAAAGTCTAAAAAGCAATAGTTGTTTCCAGTTAAAGCGAAACCATAGACTGAAAGAAAAATGAATGGATGCAAGTCAAATTTTGATTTCCTGGTATCGATATCAAATAAGTTTTTTCATCATAAACTGTATTTTGAAGGCTAAATAACTCCTCTGAGTAAATGGTATCATGGCTGAGACTAAGAACTACAATTATACCTACTTAGAACCAAACCCAAAACAAAAACTAAAATAAAAGGGCTGAAAAAAATACAGACATAGAGACAGATAAACAGACACATACACAAACATTTTGCCTATATATTATCGATTTTCTGCACTATTGTAAGGACTGCAACCTTGAAACTTCTAAATATCATTTCTTATGTCTTTGTCTATGAGTGTATGAAATTTGATTAAAATCAGACCACTCCTTCTATAACCCGATTTTTTTCGATTATCGATTTTCAATATTTATTGGGTGTACCTCGACACAAGACCTAGCTAAGAACACTTGCAGATACTTATAGTACAACTGTGTAAATTTTCAAGAAAATCGGTTTGGCTGTTTCAGAGTCTATAGGTAACAGACACACACACAGACACACACACACAGACAAAGTTCCATTTATAAATAAGTTTAGATATGTAATTTTATATTCTCATGTTCTGATGATGATATGAATAAACTTCCAAATATTAATTCAGGTCCCACCACTCTTAGCTTAAATATAATTTACATAGAAACATACTTTTCTGGCATATTCCTTATTTACCATTTATAACATCCATTTTTATAGCTCTGCTTAAGATACTTGGTTCAACTAAATTCAGGCTCTACTGGAGAATTGTCTAAATTCTGGTGAATTTACAATGTATAGCAATGGAATAAAGAATGCAATTGTTACGCCCAGAATTATATCAGAAAGCGTAATAGAAATAGAAATGCAAAGGGATTTATGCAAATGTTTTATAGATTAAGCAAAATTATTTGATAAGGTACAAAAGCACAAAGAACCATTTGAACTGCTGGGTAAACCTGATTTATTTATTTATTTTTTTTTTTTTTTAATCGTATCACCCCGAGCAAGGTGGTAACGCCACTGATGTGTAGGGGGCTACGTAATAGTGAAAAGATTGGTAAAGAGAAAGCCAGAAACCACATCCTAAACAGGGAACAATGGATGAGCCTCTTAACCTGTTCAATAGACGTAGGTGGAGTGTGAACCGGGCAATAGTTTAGTCTATCTACTCCAATTGAAAAAAAAAGCAAAGTAAAAAGATTGGAAAAGAGAAAGCTGGAAACCACATCCTAAACAGGGGACAAGGGATGAGCCTCTTAACCAGTTCAATAGATGTGGGTGGAGTGTGAACCGGGCGATAGATAGATCTATCTACTCCAATTGAAAAAAAAAGCAAAGTAAAAAGATTGGAAAAGAGAAAGCCGTAAACCACATCCTAAACAGGGAACAAGGGATGAGCCTCTTAACCTGTTCAATAGATGTGGGTGGAGTGTGAACCGGCCGATAGATAGATCTACTCCAATTAAAAAAAAAAACAAAGTGAGAAGATTGGAAAAGAGAAAGCTGGAAACCACATCCTAAACAGGGAACAAGGGATGAGCCTCTTCACCTGTTCAATAGACGTGGGTGGAGTGTGAACCGGGCGACGGGTGGAACGGGTTGACTCTCCCAAATACGGAGCCGTCCCTTGCCCCCTCCTCGCAGGCCTAAACAATGTGGGGAGGAAAATGAATGCGAGTGCCAAGTGGGCTACTTTTGGTAAGCAGAACTGGCGCTGTGGGGCGAACCAAACGTCCGGCTAAGGTGCCTAACGTGACGCCCATGAGATCCCCGAAAGGGTGTCGGTCAATATAGACAGCTGGACGGTGGCCATGGAAGTCGGAATCCGCTAAGGAGTGTGTAACAACTCACCTGCTGAATCGACCGGCCCCAAAAATGGATGGCGCTGGAGCGACGGACTGATGCTGGACCGTTGGGGAGAGTAATAAAATAATGTGCATTGTGGTGCATTGGATATCAGCTCAGAATGAGAAATCGGGGAGCCGAGTTTGAATTCCAGCCGAATTCATTGCATTCACTTACACGCAAATACCCTTGGGAAAGGTATTAATCCATCTGTTCCTTCCAGTTATGGGTTAAATAACAGGACAGATTGGGTTCTACAGCCTTGGTCGGTAACCAGTCTACCACAGAAAGCAATGGCAACCTACTGCAGGATAATCTTCTGCCCAGTCAGTCATGTCTTGAAAGAGATATGATTGTCCAAGCGTGTTTCCCATATGGCACTTAACTGACTGAATAGAATAATCCAGGACTTACACTAGGAACAAACTACTTGCATATACACTACCGGCCATAATTATTAGGCCACCCCAGTTTTTTTAAAAGAAATGATGTATTATTATTTTTAGTGAATAATTCTAAATGAAAATAGAATGATTCTTTTGTTATTATTACTTTGAAAAATTTTACAAGGCAAGGAAGCAAAGATGAACTCATTCAAATCACCCTAAATTTTCTTCATTCTTTCATTGATGAAACTGCAATATAAGTAATTATTAAATATTTATAAATTCATTTCTTGCACGTGTTATTGTGCAATATTAACGAGAGAACCATTCTATTTTCATTTACAATTATTCACTTGGCAATAAATACTAAAAAATAGTACAAAATACATCATTTTTCTAAGACACTGGTGTGGTCTAATAATTATGGCTGGTTGTGTACTTTATTAAACATCTTTGTATAATAAAGTCATACTTTATGAGGCCCTACTTTCCATATAGTACTAAAAATACACTCATTTTATTTATGTATTATGTTATGTGTTGGCCACCTCAGTCACCAGACCCCTTCACCAATTGAACTTCCATGGGGTGAGTTGGACAGGAGAAGTAAGAAGAAACAGCCTAGTATTGTTTGGGATTTAGTCAGGTGTCTAAAGAATACCTAAAATAAGTTGTTGGAGGATTATTTTAAAAGAATTGTGGAAAGAATGCCCAGAGTGTGTGCAGCCGTTCTGAAGGCAAAATGAGGTAATTTTGATGAAACTGCAATATAGGTAATTATTAAATATGTATAAATTCATTTGATGCACATGTTATTGTGCAGTATTAACAAAAAAAATTTTCACTTAGCAATAAGTACTAAAAATAACATGAAAAACATCATTTTTTAAGACACTAGAGTGGCCTAATTATTATGGCTGTTAGTGTAGATAGAAAATTCAGTAATGTCAGTAAATACAAAAAATAGACAGAGTTATAAAACAAGAATGGATCTTTTCATCGGAACTTGTTCAATCTTTATAGTAAAATCCTTAAAGAATCAAAAATTCTACCAGGATTCATTACTAATGGCCACAGACTTAACAACATAATGACATAAAATTGATCTCAGACACAGAAAAAAAAGTAGAAAAACTGTTACAAAAGTTAGTAAAGGAAAGTATAAGATGCAATCACCTATGGAAGAATTGTGTGGACCACAAAGGGAACTTTGTTGAAAATTAAAACTCATTTGGTCATGTTCCATCAGAGTATTTTGGTCAGCCTATGAACTTTTCAGTCAATCCTTGTCTGAATGTCACCAAATGAAACAGCCCAGCATGTGAATTACAAATTGGACAAAAAAGATTTAAATACATAGGAAGTGTTGTGATAGAGAACAGGAAATTTGACACAGAAATCTGAAGTTGCATTGTAATACCAAAAGATACCTAACAAAAACTAAGCTAAGTATTAAGAAATTGCTACTAATGTGGTTATATTATGTCTCGACAGACTCCAGTGGTACTCTAACAAAAAATCTATCAGAACTCTGTCAGAGCTCATTTGTATCACTAGGTATGTTTTCAATGGTACACTAGCAAAAACTTTATCAGAACTCTGTCAGAGCTCATTTGTGTCACTGGGTATGTTTTCAATGGTACTCTAATAAAAACTCTATCAGAACTCTGTCAGAACTCATATCAGAGCTCATTTGTGTCACTGGGTATGTCTTCAATGGTACTCTAGCAAAAAATCTATCAGAGCTCTGTCAGAACACTTTTGTGTCACTGGGTATGTTTTCAATGGTGCACTAGCAAAAACTCTATCAGAACTCTATCAGAGCTCTGTCAGAACTCTGTCAGAGCTCATTTGTGTCACTGGATATGTCTTATTTACTCTACTACGTACCTTCTTTTGAGATTTTTTGTATTGTTAAATATTTTATTTTTTCGTATTAATCCCTTCACTTTTTGGTGAGTTTTGTCACATACTGAACTTTGTATTTCTTTTATTTTGGGTCAACAACTAGTTTTTCTAGTAGTTTTCTTTTTTTCTGGAACTCATACTTGTATGTTCAATGAATTTTTGAGATGCTCGTCTGTCAAAGATATCATGCAGTATTTGTACAGGTTGTTCCTTTCTTGTGGTTCTTTCTTCAGAAAATCTTTTTTAACTGATTCCAATGCCTTTTGTGTTTCCATTTTTCCTTTCACTATATTTTTCCCTTCTTTTTTCTTTCCTTCTTTCTGTCTATCTTTCTTTTACATTCTTCTTCAATCTCTGTTTGCAAATATGCCTCAGAAAAATCCAGCTTCAAAAAACTTTTCCACTGTTTAATTAAATAAAAAATTCCTTTGGAGTTGGTAATGAGTAGTTCCGTGATTCTAATGAATAGTTTAACCCAGTCAAAAAAATCAGCACAAAGTCAGTTTTTCAATGTCTGTCTAATCCTTTATTGAGTTGACCCAACACTAAAAACAGTACATTATATTTCAGTTTAAATCCTGGCATCAAGCCTTTTTTTTCTGTCTCAATACTGTGCAAAAATTTTTTTTCTGTGATAACTTTTCCTTGCTTTATTTTACAATGTGACATTTTATGTTCTACTTTTCCACACTTGTAGCACTTTAAATTCTTAAAGGGACTGTTGTCTCTTAAATGTATCCTTCCACATCTGAAACATGAATTAATTCTTTTTCCACAGTTTTCTTTTAGCTTATATATATGAAAATTCTTTCTCTTCAATTTTTTTGTTTCTTCATCTCTGACATTCATCCAATATTTCTGTTAGTATTAGTTTTTTATTCCAGTTTTGTTAGGATTCTAGCACATCTTTCTGCATCTTTTTTCACAATTAACCTTTGAATGAAAATTAATTCTTTAAACATATCTGGAGTCAACTCTTTGAATATTTCCCATTTCTTGTTAATGATTCCAGCATATGAGACAAAATCTTTGTCTCCTTTTTCGTCAGATTCTCACTCTTCTAACAAGTATTGAATGACAAACTTTGATCACTAAAAATTTTAGTCAAAATATTTACCTCTTCTTCAAAGTAAATTTCTCCTGTTTTTTTTTAATAGTACAAAATTACAATATTTTTCATGTTGTACTGGTGCTAACTTTCTCAATAAAAGTTTTCTCATTTTCCCAGGAAGTGTATGGGGAGATTGTTAATGTTTCTTTGATTTGGCCTTGTGTCTTACTTAACCAAACTCCCTACAGCTTACAAGTTTTATGCAGAATTATCATTAGAAGGTTTTTCATCATCAGAAGGTTGGTAGTCAGTTGGAATGTGTGGATTAGTGTAGAAGAGTAGGATTATAAAATATACATTTTGAATGTTAAAATAGAAATTTATTAAAAGGAGTAATAACATAAGCTGTAGAAGTTGATGTTCAATTAGAAACATTATTAAGAAGTTAAGAGTAGAGTTCATACAAAATGTTTGTAGTAGTAATTGTTGAAAGAAATTAGGAGAAAGTGGACAATACATTTCAGATGTGTGTCTCTCTTTCCCTGCTCCCATCCTTTACTCTTGACTGAGGTCATTTATATAGACTTTTTGAATTTAGCACTGGATCACTAAGTCCTCAAGTTTTGTAAATTGCTCTCATTGGTCAAAAATCATTTTAGCACCTACTTGCAAAATTGGGTTGACTTTTTCTTTAAGCACATGATCAATCCATGTTCTATTTGTGAAAACCCAGGATTTCACAAGTCATTGTGAATTTTTGTAAAAGTGAAGAAGGTTGATTTTAATTAATTTCTTATATGCTACACCCAGTCACTGCCTTCTTCTCTGTAAATTTGTTTATATAATCTGTAATATTATATTATCTGTATAATAGTTATATTATGTGTAATATAATAGTAATATATAATATATATAGTAATATATATAGTAATATATATATAGTAATATATAATATAGTAATATAGTAATATATAATATATATAGTAATATAGTAATATAGTATATATATAATATATATAGTAATATAGTAATATATAATATATAATATATATAATATATATATATAGTAATATATAATAGTAATATATAATATAGTAATATAGTAATATATAATAGTAATATATAGTTATAATAGTTATATTATCTGTAAATTTGTTAATATCTTCTAAAATAAGCAGAAAATATAATTTTAAGGTCATTTGAACTGTATGCGTTGGGAGTGAAAGAAATTGGAGAGTTTTTCTTTTTCTTCTAAATTATTTTAATTAACTTTTGTTATTGTTTTTTTTTTTTAATCATCTCACCCCAAGCAAGGCATTCCACTGCCACTATTGCGCATGGGGCTACATAGGGGAAGGTAAAGAGAAGGAGTGATTAGACATAGGGAATGTCAGGAGGAACGTGACAGATGAGTAAGGATACCGAGGATGAGGGTTGAGCAGATGGGAAGAGTGTTTGATAGAATGGGAGCAGGTTAGTGTGTTAGTGGGTGTCTATTGATCTTACAGTTAAACTTCTGGAGATTGTAGCCATCAGGGAAGCAATCTTTTGGAAGAGAATTCCACAGTCAGGAAGTGCGAGGAAAGAAACTGTTGGAGTAGAAGTTACGGCTGCATTTTACCAGTTTCACTGTAAAAGGGTGGGATCTAGTTGCTAATCTAGTATATCGTTCAAATTCGTATTTAGGGGGCACTAGTGATCTAAGTTCATCGGAGCAGAAGCTGTGAAAGTATTTATAGAAGAGACATAGGGAAGCCACGTCACGCCGGTGGGAGAGAGACTGCAGGCGGTCTGCCAAGTCGGTATCTATCAAATTACAGACCCTCCTCTGAACCTTATCGAGAAGCCCGAGGAGAACAGCAAGGGCACCCGACCAGATATGGCAGCAGTATTCAATGCATGGGCGGATGGTAGATTTATAAATGTGCATGATAGATTCAGAGGGAAAAAAAACTTTCTGGAGTTCTAAGAATTTGTAGTTCTAAGAACTGTTGTTGTTATTGTTCCTGTTGCTGTTGTTTTATTTTTACCATTTAACCTAAAAATCGTTCCATTTTTAAGAATATATGTTTTTTTTTCTCTTTACAAACAGCAAAGAAAAAAATTGCATCAACATGGTTCTAATTTCTGGTTGTTACTGTTATTATATGCACTGTAGCAAAAAAAGGTGTTTTTTTCTGTATAAGTTTTGATTCCTTGTCACCACTGTTATAACTTACTACTAACGGACGTTGACCTGCGGACGTTCTGGGGGTTGATAGCAGCTGGCACCCGCAAGTTAGTGGCAGGGTTGTTGAGGCTTTAAACCGAGCTGTGAGGAGTTAAATTTTCATTAATGCTTAAAATTTGATGAATCCAATTGAGATCCCGCTATATATGTGAAACTCTTTTGGAAGGGCAGCCCAAAATGCCAAATACAGGTAGGGGATACTATAATCAAGCAGGTACAAAAATTTAAATACTTTGGAAGTGTTCTAACAGAAGATGGAAAGTGTGACACAGAGATCCGAAGGTGAATTGGCATGGCGAAGGAAGCATTCCAGAAGTTGAGTAAAGTATTAAGAAACAGGACAATTTCACTAGAAACAAAGAAGAGAGTTCTGGATTGCTATGTGATGTCAGTTCTTCAATATGGCAGTGAATGCTGGACAATATCATCAAAGATAAAGGAAAAACTTGAAGCAACTAAAATGTGGTTCTGCAGAAGTATACTGGATATAAAGTGGGATATCAGTTCCATATTACACTCAGTATATAAACTGAACCCTCACTTTGTGGTCACAGCAATTTCTATACATTTATATTCCTGAGATCCAAAAGCACAAGGATGCATTCCAGGAGCTTAGAAGAGTATTAAGAAACAGGACAATTTCACTAGAAACAAAGAAGAGAGTACTGGATTGCTATGTGATGTCAGTTCTTCAATATGGTAGTGAATGTTGGACAATATCTTCGAAGATGAAGAAAAAACTTGAACCAACTTAAATGCGGTTTTTCAGGTGGATGCTACGATTATCATGGATCGAGCATGTGAGCAATGATGAGGTTTTGGAAATGATGGAAACGAAAAGGAAATTAATACTGAGCATCAGGATGAGACAACTAAAGTTCCTGGGACATGCAATGAGGAAAGAGGGTTTGGAGAACCTGATACTAAGCTAGATACAGGGAAAACGAGAAAGAGGAAAGCAGCAGATAACATATTTGAAGGACCTGATCAGGTGGATGATGGAATGAGGGTTGCATGGTGCAACAGGAGAAGGTGTGCTAAGAGCCACCAAGAATAGGGGGATGTGAAAAGCCATGATTGCCTACGTCCTGAAAGGACATGGTACATAAAAGAAGAAGAAAGCATTAATCCATGATAAATCCCACTTTTGGGGGATTCATTTCTGATTTCAGACATCTTTCCTAAAATAGAGAAGCTTGTTATTGAATTCAAAGAGAAACTTTCACATATTTTCCAAAGTTCAACCTCAATATTGAGTGATGATTTATTATTCATTAGTTTTTTTTTTATAGCTTGCCTAATTTCCACATCATTTGGTTAATTATTGTTTATGTTTGCAGACAGACTGGCCAAGTTTTAAATTCTAAATACATATCTAAATACATATAAAATATTATCAAATAATACATATCTAAATACATATCAAATATTATCAAATATCATTATAAATGCATATCTAAATACATATCAAATATTATCAAATATCATTCTAAATACATATCTAAATACATATCAAATATTATCAAATATCATTCTAAATACATATCTAAATACATATCAAATATTATCAAATACCATTTTAAATACATATCTAAATACATATCAAATATTATCAAATAATATATATCTAAATACATATTTAAATACATATCAAATATTATCAAATATCATTCTAAATACATATCTAAATACATATCAAATATTATCAAATATCATTCTAAATACATATCTAAATACATATCAAATATTATCAAATACCATTCTAAATACATATCTAAATACATATCAAATATTATCAAATATTCTAAATACATATCTAAATACAAATCAAATAGTATCAAATATCATTTTAAATACATATCTAAATACATATCAAATATTATCAAATATCATTCTAAATACATTTCTAAATACATATCAAATATTATCAAATATCATTTTAAATACATATCTAAATACATATCAAATATTATCAAATATCATTTTAAATACATATCTAAATATATATCAAATATTATCAAATATCATTCTAAATACATATCTAAATACATATCAAATATCAAATATCATTCTAAATACATATCTAAATACATATCAAATATTATCAAATATCATTTTAAATACATATCTAAATACATATCAAATATTATCAAATATCATTTTAAATACATATCTAAATACATATCAAATAGTATCAAATATCATTTTAAATACATATCTAAATACATATCAAATATTATCAAATATCATTTTAAATACATATCTAAATACATATCAAATATTATCAAATACCATTCTAAATACATATCTAAATACATATCAAATATCAAATATCATTTTAAATACATATCTAAATACATATCAAATATTATCAAATATTATCAAATATCATTCTAAATACATATCTAAATACATATCAAATATTATCAAATATCTAAATTGTATTCGAAATACCTATCTGGTTGAGTTCTCTTACTTTCAACCTAGGTGTCTTTGACAAAATCCAATCCCAACTTGACAGCTCAGATACAGTCACTTTCTCACCAGCACAATGTGGCTTCCCTGTGTCTCTTCTATAAATACTTTCACAGCTTCTGCTCTGATGAACTTAGCTCACTGCTGACCCCTATATATGAATTTACTCAAACCATAAGATTAGTAACTAGGTCTCACTCTTTTACTGTGAAACGAATAAAATGTAAATGCAAATTCTACTCTAACAGCTTCCTTTCTCGCACTTCCCGCCTGTGGAATTCCCTTCCATTTACTTGCTTCCCCAACAGCTACAATCTCCAAGAATTTAAATATAAAATCAATAGTCATCTCACTAACCTGCATCCTCTCTCTCATGCTCCTTTCTCCGTTCACTCCACTCTCATCAGTATTCTCATCCTTTTCTTACCCACTTCCTGACACCCCCTATGACCTGTCACTCTTTCTTATAATTTTCCTCCTATGTAACCCCCTGCAAAACAGTGGCAATAAAATGCCTTGCTTGGGGCGATATGATTATAAAAAAAAATTCTATACAATTATAATGTGGATATAAAGTGGGGGTTTAATTCTTCATTACAATCAATATATAAACTGATCCCTGAATTTATGGCGACAATCATCCTTCTCTTACCCACTTCCTGACACCTATAACCTGCCACTCTTTCTCATAACTTTCCTTCTATGTAACCCCCTGTAAAACAGGGGCAATAAAATGCCTTGCTTGGGGCTATCTAAACTTATTTATAAATGGAAATTTGTCTCTGTGTGTGTATCCATTACCTATAGACTCCGAAATGGCTGAACCGATTTGCTTGAAAAATTACACAGTTGTACTATTAGCTAGGTTTTGTGTTGAGGTACCCCTAATAAATATCAAAAATCGATAATCAAATAAATGGGGTTATAGAAGGAGTGGTCCAATTTTAATCAAATTTGATACACTCATAGATAAAGATATAAGAAACGGTATTCAGAAATTTCAAGGTTGCAGTTCTTACAATAGTGCAGAAAATCGATAATATATATATATAAAAGGCAAGATGTTTGTATGTGTGTCTGTTTATCTGTTTGTCCTTTATACAAATCCACAATTTTTATCTGATTCTCACCAAACTTCACACAAATATTCTTTAGGCTGAGTCTGAGCTCCCGGACCATGGATTAGTTTTAAAGCTTTCATTACACCCGAGCAACACCAGGCTATACTGCTGGTATAAAACAAAAAATGTGCTGTGGTGTTCTAACCAAGTTGATAAACCTTTTGCATACAAACAACATCAAAGTTTGCTGTCTTGCATTCTTCTAAATGGAAGTGCATCTTTAAATTGTCTCATCCTGACTGGATATTGATTTGTCCTTTTCTGCATTTGAGCTTTTTAAGTTTTGATTTTGTAGTCAATTTTTTTGTTAATATTGATAGGTGAGACGACTGCCTAGACTGTTCCTTACCAACAGCAGATTTTTACCTCAGCCTGTTGTTTCACCAAGGAACATGTCTTTTGGAAACCTGCAAGATGGATGATGCTGTATTTAGTGACATTCTGAGGTATTCTTATGATCACAAAAAGATTGTTTTTAAATCATTTTGCTTCTCTTAGGTAGATATCCATTGAGAGGGCTTTTGAGCTCTATCTACCCATTTGGGGTATCTCAGGATGGTGCAATGGTTAGCAAGCTTGTCTCACTAGAACCTATATTTTTCTTTTTAATCATGTTTCGTCCCATGCAAGGCGGTAATGCCACTGATGCGCAGGGGGCTACATAAAAGTAAAAGATTAGATAGGAGGAGAGTGAAGAGAAAGACGAACGAGTTACAGGTGTCAGAGAAAGGAGCAAGAGAAGGATGGTAATACAGGTGCAATGAGAGTTGCAAAGGTAGAAAGAAAGGAAAAGATAGAGTGATGTAAAAATAACTAGTGTCAAGTGGTTAAGAGATGGGTATTGACATTACATTTGAATACCTGGAGGTTGTAGCCATCAGGAAAGCAAGAATATGGAAGAGGCAGGAAGTGAGAGAAAAGAAGCTACTGGAGTAGAATTGTTGTCTGCATATTACAACTGAGTAGTGAGTTCAATCCTCAGTGAGTACCTCATACTCTTGGCCTTGTGTCACATCTAAGCAGCTCTTAAAAAATCTACCCATTTGATTTTATATCAGAATTTTCCTTTTCCTAGATGAGTAGCCTTTGCTATAGTTGATGGTGTTATCTCACATACAAAGACGTATGTTTTGGAGATTGATAGTGGTGTGGTTTTTTTTCTCTATGGTGATTATATTGAGGACAACCTCAAGTTAGCTGACTGTTGGCTCAGTAAGAATACCCACGCACTCTGATAGGTTTTATTTTTCATCTTACCCACCCCACAAGTATTAAATTGAAGTGGCGGTGTTGATTTAGTCACCAACAATTCAACAATGGATTTCAAATAAATTTTAACAAAGTTAAAAGGCTATTTTTATTTTTACTCTTTACTTGACTTTGTGGGGCTAGAGTTGGATGATTTTTTGTAAGGGCTAAAATTTGCAGAATAAAAATTAGTCAAGTCTTCAAAGTGGAAAATTTTAAGAAAAAGGATGTTAAGAATGTCATTAACTGAACATGAGAGTAGCAAGAAATTTTAATTGAAACATTTAGCGTGTGATATACCATGTATTCATGCACCAGTAGTGAGAGTGTTCTAATTCATTACTGAATAAGCGATGCGTAGATGGGGACAAAAAGGACACTTAATATCAGAAAGAGAAAACTGAATTTTCTAGGGCACTTAATGAGGAAAATTTTTATTTTTATTTATTGATTTTTTAAAAAGTTTTTACTTTTTAATTTGTTATATTATTATTTCTATAATAATTTACATATTTAATAATGTTTTAATTTACATATTTAATAATGTTTTGATTAACATATTTAATGTTTTGTGCTAATTTAACAAGAACTGAAGTAACCCAGTTGTATATAAATCATAAGAATTTCATGTCGAATGCATCTTTCTGTGAATAAATTTTTTATTCAAACAGCATTTTCCAGGTTAAAGTTAAAATTAAAATATAATTTCTATAGCAATACAGTTAAATGTAATTTCTATAATGCTACAATTAAAAATAAAAATGAATTGCTCTAACATTTAATGTGAATCATATTTCATCTTAATCTAGATTTTGTTTTGATGAATTATAATTATGTTTCTGAAAATACCAGATCTTTAGTGTACATATCAAATTTTAAAAACATTCTCAAATTGCTTTGTATATTTACCATTCCTTTATATTCTCACCCAACCTCATCTCTATCTATATGAGTTCTGATTGGGACTGGTGCTATAAAAAGAAAACTACTACAACATATTTTTTTTTTTTTTTTAATCATATCACCCTGAGCAAGGCGGTAACGCCACTAATGTGCAGGGGGCTACGTAAGAGTGAAAAGATTGGAAGAGAGAAAGAAAGCTGGAAACCACATCCTAAACAGGAAACAAGGGATGAGCCTCTTCACCTGTTCAATAGACATGGGTGGAGTGTGAACCGGGCGATAGTTTAATCTATCTACTCCAATTGAAAAAAAAAATAAAGAAAAGAGTGAAAAGATTGCAAAAGAGAAAGCCGGAAACCGCATCCTAAACAGGAAACAAGGGATGAACCTCTTCACCCGTTCAATAGACGTGGGTGGAGTGTGAACGTGGGTGGAGTGTGATTCAGTATTTAATCTCCTTTAAAGTAGTCCATTTCTGAAGTTACACACTTTATCCAGTGTCATTTCCATTGATGGAAGCATTCTTGAGACTACATTTTTTTTAGATAATGAGCAGCTGCCTTGTCAAATTCTCTTGGCTTTCTTTGATGTCTGAAATCTTCTTATTTTCAAGTGGGATTTGATTCTTCTAAAGAAAAAAAAGTTGCAAGGGACAACATTTTGATCAGACCTTATATATTTACTATACCTCTATATTTTCAACCAACTTCCCAAATATACATATATAGTCATCCACAGACAGATCTGTTTCGCTGTATCACAGCTCATCAGTATGGTTAGACATCTGATTGCTTTTACCCAGGATTGAAACCCGACCAAATTGGCATCAGTCGACAATTCTACCTCTGAGCTATGGGCGCTTGGTAGAAGGAGGCAGACATTTAGCGTGTGATATACCATGTATTCATACACCAGTAGTGAGAGTGTTCTAATTCATTACTGAATAAGCGATGCGTAGATGCTAGAGTAGCTACTGTTTTTCAAAGTCTACCATTCTTCCAGAGTGCACAATCAGGGTGTGAGAGCATATATATATATATTCTATTTTCATTTACAATTATTTACTTATAGTATAAAATACATCATTTTTTTAAAGCACTGGGGTGGCCTAATAATTATGGCTGGTAGTATATATATATATATATATATATAGAGAGAGAGAGAGAGAGAGAGAGATGAATAAAAAGAAACAAGATGAAAAAACCCTCTGCATATAAAATTATATATGTTAAAGTCTCTTTTCTCATTTTCATTCATTTTTTTTATTTACAGATAAACTCCATCTGAAAATATTTGCATATGCATATCTATATATATATATATGTGTGTGTGTGTGTGTGTGTGTGAATCTCATTCTTATAACGCATATGTACACCTATTCATGCAAACATAAATATAGAAATCAGTGTTGAGACAACATAAACTTTTTCCTTTTTTTATCAGTGCTGAATCTGATTAGATCTGTAAAAATATCAACAGTGCAAATAATGACTCAATATTTATTCATTTTTAGAATCTCCAAATCTATCACCCAAATTTCATCAAATTTGTTCAGTCGGTTCATAATACCTTGACATGTAGCAGAAACTTTAATGGCATTACCATATTATTAAAGCCACTGACAACAGTAAACTTGATCATTTTATATTTCAGTTCATTTCTCTTGAAAAAATAAGCAGCCTGCAGAATGACAAAATTCTTTCATTAATTGCTGGCCTTACATTGCATTGAAGAACAACAGATGTATCAGATTTTCAATTTTGTCATTCTTCTTCTTCTATGTGCCTTGTCCTTTCAGGACGTAGGCGATCACAGCCTTCCACATTTCCCTATCACTGGTGGCACACCTTCTCCTGTTACACCATGCAGTCCTAATTTCGTCATCCACCTGATTAGGTCCTTCAAATATGTTATCCATTGCTTTCCTCTGTCTCTTTTTCCCTCTATTTGGCCTGTTAGTATCAGGTTCTCCAAGCCCTTCTTCCTCATTGTGTGTCCCAGGAACTTCAGCTGTCTCTTCCTGATGTTTATTATTTAAGTATTAATTTCCTTTTTGTTTCCATCATTTCCAAGACCTTGTCATTGCTCACATGCTCAAATCCATGATATTCGCAGCATCCTTCTGTAGTACCACATTTCAGTTGCTTCAAGTTTTTCCTTCATCTTTGATGATATTGTCCATCATTCACTGTCATATTGAAGGGCAGACAGCACATAGCAATCCAGTACTCTCTTCCTAGTTTCTAGCGAAATTATCCTGTTTCTTAATACTTTACTCAACTTCTGGAATGCTTCATTCACCATGCCAATTTGCCTTTGGATCTCTGTGTTGCACTTTCCGTCTTCTGTTATAATGCTTCCCAGGTATTTAAATTTTTGTACCTGCTTGATTCTGGTATCCCTGACCTGTATTTGGCATTTTGGGCTGCCCTTTTTACTGATGACCATGCATTTGGTTTTCGTGCAGTTTATTTCTAGTCCTTTCTTGTTACTTTCTTCTGCTACCTTCTGTAAGAGGTATTGTTGTTTCCTTCAAAATTTGGCAGTAATTGCAGCATCAGAGCATTGTTCATGTTCTTCATCTACCGTTGTGTAAAAATGAGTCAAATAGCATGAAGTTGAAAAGTGTGCTACGGTTCATGCCTTTCTGTTTTAATTAATTTGTTTAAGGCAGAAGAAATAAAGCAATTCCAGTTGTCTAACACATTAGTTCTGGTTTTATAAGAGATTCTACAGTTAATACTTTTGGTGAAAAGAACTATTCTTGACTCAAGAGAATTAAATCCATTCTAGCTGGAGATTGTAATTGATACTCTTTTATTACTGTTTATGGACAGAACGGAATTGGTTAAAATCAGAGTTTGGTGCCTCCTTGTGAAAAATACTAGACAAGTGAACATTGAATATTGGTCATTTAGAATGAGCAAGATATAATCGTCAATAAAGTAAAGAGTTGAATAAGATTTTAGATACAGAACTAGTACATTTGGTTATGTTGAGCTTTTGGGTTCAACCCTTGATCTGACCTCCTTATATCGATCGAATAAGTATCAGTGATTTGACTCAAGTGAATGATCAATTCAAAAGGGGGGGCAGTGACACTCATCCCAATAGCAACCAAACAGGATTTATTGAAAGAGAAATATCTGGATCGATTTGGCTGGCCTAACAATGGCTGACAATCAATCAGAGACAGTCAGACTGTTTTGTTAGAAGAGCTAAGAACTCTGGTCTAATCTTCTTTTAGGAAAATGATATTTTGAGAATGGAAATCAAATTGATGAGAGACAAGAGTATATCTAATCCTGTTGCTTAACAGGTAAATGCAAAGCTCACCCAAATTTATTGAGGAAGCATTTATTTATTAGTAAGTTCATTCCAGTCTTATATGTGATTGTATTTAAGCTGACAAGAATATTCTCAGGAGACCTTAGCATAGACTGACAAAATAAATCTCAAATAAAGACATGACAAACTTCAAATTTTTCTGCATTTTTGTCCTACTTGTATCACATTTTCTACAATAGAATAGATATTGACTGAATTTCTCTGTATTTAATTTATAGAGAGTTTGTTTTGGAATATATATTTTGTGTCTGCAGGCTACTCTAAGGGTGTGTTGGGTATGCCCTGGTCAAGTGTACTTCCTTGAAATACCCGTTGTAAAAGGTAGCCTTAGGCGAGTGTTTGGCGCCTTGTAACCAAACTGACTCAAAACCCGGTTGAGCGGGGTCTGGTGACCTTAATTGGTGACTCACATAGTGTTGATCACAAATAAATAGCGTTTGGGACGCTAGTGGAGATGACAACTCTGCGGATTTAGAGGAGTAAATCTTGATAAACTATCCTGCTATTTCCTTGAGTAGCAGTAGTTCATGTGGCGTCCAACGTAAGAGTGGTAGCGATTCAGAGAACAGCGTGGTTGTGCGGATGACCATCTACTTGACAACGGACAAGCACATCGCTCCAGTTAGCGGTGAACTATGGCGAGATGGTGACTCGACAAATACCCGTTCTCCTTTGGAGGGATTGGCGTTAGGAAGGGCATCCAGCTATCTACAATGAGGCCAAATTCCGTTAATCTGCAACAATACACAACTACCCTTCACTAGAATGGACTCTTCCACTATAAACTGGAAAAGAATGTATAACCCGCTATAGATACACAGGAATTGAAATTATACTAATGTATTTCTCTTTTTTTTTTCAACCTCTTTATTCGTTAACATTTAATATCAGCCCTACTTTCTACATATACTCATTGACGCTGATATCTGATCTGAAAATCTTATATTATAAAAAGTAAGAGATTAAAAACAAATAATGTGAGAGTGTGTATATATATATATATATATATATATATATATATATATATATGTACACACACTACCGGCCATAATTATAAGAGCACTCCATCTTTTAAAAGAAATTATGTATTTCATACTATTTTAAATATTTATTGCCAAGTGGATAATTCTAAATGAAAATAGAATCATTCTTTTGTTATTATTACTTTGCAAAATTTTACAAAGCAAGGAAGCAAAGATGAACTCATTCAAATCACCCTAAATATTTTTTAAAAGTATTAAAATTTTCTCTTGATTTTTTAATTGTATTATAGGCATTTTCTCCTAAATTTAAAAATTTAATTAAAAATTATGAACTTGATAGGCTAAAAGATGTTATAATCTTTGTTGTCTAACTAAACACTCTTAGAAGATCTTTAACCGAGAATAAATCTACAACTAAATTCACATTTGAATGTACGGCTTGAAATTGTTTGTTTTTTCCCTTTTGATTTTGTATTTAGCAGCATATCAACCTCTATGCCAAAATCTAAATATTTTTCATGCAATTCTATTTTTTCGGTTTAGATAATGATACAAGTCTTACAAACTAACCCTTAGTTTGGGGAGTATTTGCACATAAGTGAATGTAACTAAACCAACTGAAATTGAAACTCAGCTCTCTGATTAATAATTCAGAGCCATTATCGATTACACCACCTGCACATTCAATCTTACAGCACCTGGTATTCTCAAGCAGTCACCCATCTAGGTTCTGACCAGGTTCAACATTGCTTAACTTTGGTGATTGACAAGGAACCAATGTTTCAACCGGATGTGGCCATAAGTGTCTTAAAATTGTTTAAATCTCGAAATTATATGACTGACACATTATTTTGTCCGCTCTTAAGAGTTTATTAATTTCTCAAAAAAAAAAAAAAATTGTTATATAAATGACTTCTGTAAACTGGATACTTCATAACATTTCTTTTGATAAAAAATTGGATCTTTGACAAAAAGTTCATGACTGGTGGCTAGTTGAACAAAATTGTGATCACAAGATGATAGCACAGCAATGAGAATATGTCATAAAGATTTCATTCATTAAGACTTGCAACTGTAACATTAACAGGGTTAAGAATTAGATTCCAGCAATTAGATGCAAGTTTGAAAATAGAAATAGATATTTAGATGTTGGAAATGACCAATAGCTTTACAGAAAGATCTTCCCTTGCTTGTTCTCCTGATTAAATTAGCAGTTTCTGGATTATGTGAATTTTGTGCACATATATTTTGATTGATATTGGTTATATAGAAATCAGAGTATGTGAGAAATGTCTTTATTACTTATTGCATTACAGTATATAGATTATATATTTATCATAGATGACATCAGAAAATATGAGCTTCATATTCAAGAAAGATAGCAGCAAAATATAATTATAAATATCAGCTGCATAGCTGAAATCAATAAACACACACACAGATATATATATATAGACATGTCACTGAAATTAACAAATTTTAACGAAATTTGGTTATAAACAACCAACAATATTGTCGGTTGTTCATAACCAAGTTTCGTTAAAAATTTGTTAATTTCTCTAACATGTTTACATTTGTTGACATTACGATACATTTCAGAGCAGATATAGTTGTTACGATGAATCGAAAATTGTGTTATATAGGCTTGATTAAAACCTTGTTTAGACTTGAGGCCATTTGTGCTTGAGCTGTCTAAGACATTGTCATGAAATAGTAGCTTCCCCTATGTAGATAGGGGTCGTAGGTTCGAATCCTGCCAAATGGCACACATTTTTGTAATAACAATTTATCATAAATAATCAGGCGATTAGATATAAATATATAATGCTGTATAATTAAAAACAGAATGTCTACTTAAATACAAGTATCGATAAAAAATAATGTTCAAACAATATATATATATGTAGCTGTGAGTATACCTTGGATATACCCTATATCTCTAAAATATCTAAAATCATCAGTCCATGAATTAGAGGAAAAAGAACGCGTACTCTTCCACAGGGCATATATTGAGGGAAATACTTTCTCTACATATGACAAAAATTATATAAAAGACATGGTCTTTTGCCGCAACAAGAAGCACATTAAAAAATTACACACTAAATTTAAAAAACTAATTAGCAATAGCAAATGGTCCAAGATTGGCAAAAAAGATTTAGTTAATAATTTATCTAAATTCCATCTATCGGATACGCAACTAGAAGCCTTAAGCTTCGGTCAAAAGTTTGCCACCAAATTACAAAAATATGATATGACAGATTTTATCATCAAAAACCATCAAAACAACGATTCAGATTTCACCAAAGGGTATATCCAAGGTATACTCACAGCTACATACAAAAAAACAAACTACATCTCAATTCCACGCAGATATATATATATATATATATATATATATATATATATCAA